>JALJCO010010911.1:20000-143498 GCA_023101725.1 Atherinomorus stipes
CATTTTTAATGTTCTATTCTGTGATTCCGCCCATCACGCCGTGATCACGGACTTTATAGGGCCCTAGATACGGGGAATAAAACATAGGTTGATAGGATTTTTGCTACTATAACATAATACCTGCATAAGCATTTAGATGAAAGAACAAAAGATTAAGAAAAGTAATGAAAACATATTAGAGTTTTCACCTACAGTTATTCTGCGTAGTTACCATGCAGACCTCATCATGTGCAGTAATTCCTCCAACGCTGTGCCAAAGCTGGGCAAGTGTCTGCCTCTAAACTAATAGTGGAAGTCTGCGAGCCAAGAAATGATGGAAGTGACCCAAATGGCTGCCGTTCGACAGTCTTTGGCCATCTAGAGTGCTGAAATTAATTGTTGTACAGTAAAGGCATACGCCATATGCTGGTTTTATTCATTTATTTAGCCTGTTGTGTTCCCGGTTCAGGCTTCGCATGAGTCAGACCTCCAGGATTACTGGCATTTTACAAACCAGACCTTTCCATTAAAACTCGGAGTTAACTCTAAGTGGATCTTCACACATGGTGGGATGTATTTGTGGTGTGTTGAGGGATTTTCTCTTCCCATTAACTCTTTTTAAGGAACAATATGTCACCTACCACAAATATACATGCAGGCTGCCTCGTGCACGTGTTGTCGAGCCGGTCCAGCTGTGAGCCGGGCAGCGGCTCTATTTTCAGCCCTGCAGGATCAGACCTCCATAGTGTCAACAGGTGGGAAAACCAACCAGCAGCATGACCTTCAGAGTGCCATCCCCCACCTCCTCCTTCCTCCTCTCATGCACTTTTAAGTGTGATGTAACCTAACCATGTTAAGAATGATGCTGTAATTTATCTCACAAACACAGACCTATTATTAATTACTCATTTATTAGTTTAAACTCTTTAGTTAAGAGAAGTGACTTCATGTTTGATGACTTGCCAGTGATACTATAAATGTTCTGAAACACTGGCTTTTAACATTCTTCATCAATATTACAGACTTTTCTTTAAAAGAAACTTTGAAGGTAATAAAACAAAGTTTCTTTGTCTCATATGTTTGATGTTATTGTGTGGTACAGGCTGATCAGAAGCATCTGATGTCTCAGGACGTTGAAAGCTCAGTTTTAGAAGCATATCCTGAACCTGTAGCAGAACATCATTGTGATAGGACCCGGAATGAGATAGGGATTTTATTTATTCATTTATTTATTTGTGCCCTCACCTCGGCACCTTGATACCCGGTAGTCAATATTTATACAAAAAAAATTCATGTCCATAAATTATGTGTAATATAATGAAATGACACAGGGAATAAGTATTGAATACATTTACTGAAATTTATTTAAATCTTAGTGCAAAAACCTTTGTTGGTGATTCCAGCCTCCAGACGCCTCCTGTACGGAGAAACCAGTGGAATACGTTGCTCAGGTGTGATTTTGGTCCATTCTTCCACACAAACTGCCTTCAAATCTTCAAGGTTCTGGGTCTCCTCTGTGAACTCGGATCTTCAGTTATTTCCAAAGATTTTCAATTGGATTCAATTGACTGGGTAGTTCTAGCAGCTTTGTTTCTTTTTCTTAAAGCAGGTGAGTGTTTCCTTGGCTGTGTGTTGGGACGGTCGTCTTGCTGAATGATCCAGCCTCTTTTCATCTCCAGCAGCTGCAGATGCAGCAGATTCTGGTCCAGAATGTCTCTCTACTTTTCTCCATTCATTCTTCCTTCAATGATTTGAAGTACCAGTACTACTGCCAGTACCACATGCTGAAAAACAGCCCCCACCATGATGTTCCACCTCCAACCTTCACCGTTGCTATGGTATTTCTGGGGTCAAGTGTGGTGCCATTTCTCCTCCAAACATGTTGTGTCTTATGACATCTGAAGAGTTCAGTTCTGGTCTCATCTGACCAGACTATGTTTCCCAGAATCTCATGGGTTTGTCCAGATGTTGTGTTGCAAACTTCAAACCAGCATCAACCTGCTTTTTCTTCAGAAATGGAGTCTTGCGTGGTGTGTGTGCATGAAGGCCATGGCGGTTGAGTGCATTCCTTCTTGTTTTCTCTGAAACAACTGTAGCTGCTGGTTCCAGGTCTTTCTGAAGCTCTCCACGAGTGGTCCTGGGCTGTTGGAGAACCTTTCTGATGATTGTTCTGACTCCTCTGTCTGAGATCTTGTGAGGAGCATCTGGCCGTGGCCGCTTTATGACCATGCCGTGTTCTTTCCACTTCCGGATGATGGTCCCAATGGTGCTCACTGGAACTTTCAGAAGTTTAAAAATGCTCGTGGAACCAATGCCTTCAGTGTGTTTGCAATGATAAGGTTGCCGTCGGTGATGAGAAACCTTTTTAAAGGCATCAATCAGGAATAAACCAGGTGATATTACTTTGCAATGATAGGAGACAGGATTACTTTCTAAATACTGACAGAACCAGCTGCTTTCTTGGCTTTCCAGATCTTTTTGCGCCTCCTCCGTGTATTTGTGGGTTCTCTCTGTGTACGCGTGGGTTCTTTTAGTAAATGTGTGGGTTCCGGGCGCTCCAGATTCCCCTGCAGTGCAAAGACATGCATGTTGTGTTTATTTGTTTGTCACTGGTTGTTAGATTGTTTGATGATGGATTGTTGACCTGTCCAGGTGTACCACCCCCTTACCTGGTACCTATTATATGTCTCAATGTCCATGTCCATCCAGGTTAGCATTATTTCTCCTTGGAATGTCACATATGTGTAAGTTTTTCTAAGCACACCCCAAACATTCCCAACAGGGTAAATATTGGATTGTTCCAGTGAAAATAATTTCTCATCCCTCAGGCATACAATATTTGACTTATCAACGGTCCACCTGACGTCTGCACACTGTCAATAGACTTCTAATCAATTATTGTACATTTCTTTTTTTTACATTAAATATGCACAGAAAATCAGCTTATGTGCTGTTAAAACTTAACTGTATGGCATGATTTTCCCCTTTAAAAAAACAAACAAACAATAAAGTTAAAATATGTTTTTAAATTCTTATCACTCAAAAACAACAAAAAACATTACACCATAAGGAAATTCTGAAAAATATATTACAACCATGACTGTCATGACCAAAATATAAATATTATTGCTCTCAAAAGAGGAAAGCAAAATATGTGTGATTATGTAATTCTATGATGCATTAATTGCCAAAGTCCCTGGAGTTTTAATGCAGAATGACAATGTGACAACACGCTGAGCATGCTGGTATTTTGTTGTGGGAATTAAACATCTTTGATCCTCCCTGAGAGCCATGAATGATGCTGCTGTGTTAGCCGTGTGTGTGTGTGTGAAAGGCTGCTTTGAGTCAGGCTGTGTGGGTGTGTGGGGGGGCTGAGCATGATGGGAAAAATGGAAGCTCCTACGTATAGAGAGAAGATCTGCATAGAGGCTGGAGCAGGAGATGAAGTGATTCCTCATAATAACAGTGTGGTCTTTGTGGGCTGATGGTGACATTTGTTATGATCCTGCATGGTTTATTTGTCCTGCAGTGTTACAGTTATTTCTATTTACAATGTCTTTACTGGACATTCATAGAAAACCAAAAACAAGCATGAATGCATCTGCATATTTTATTTTGCTGAATGAACAGACTGTACATGCGAAAGAGTTATATGATGAACCTTTATCTATTCACATGCATTGTTGTAGTCACATTAAAATGAGAATTTTATAACTTTACTTGTCATGGTTTGTGGATTTTGCTTCAGATGCTTCATTTTTATTCTGGCCTGTTCTCTAGTTCCTTGGTTGTCTTTGAGTTTGGTGGGTTTATTTCTAATCTGACATGTTTTCATTTTTGTTTGTTTTAAATGTATCTGCTGAACTTCAAAATCAATGTCATGATGTTCATAGAATTTACATGTACACGGACCGCGTGTGAATTGGCCTGTAGAATCACATCTAAACCAGGAGCTGGTTGACCTGAGCTCAGGTTTACAATAGTCTGCTTTCAGACCCCACTGTACAAGTATTCATGTTCAATAAACAACATGTGAGAAGAGAAAGCTCACACGGGATCTTCAGACTACAGAAACTGATGTCCAGGACAATAAAGTGGATTCAGGAGTCTCAAAATATGAAGTCATTTACTTCATAGCACTGAAACTCTGGTGCTGTTGACTCGATTTACATGTTGGGGTCTAAAATATTGTAGAGACTATTTGTAAGATCTGTTTGTCCAGACAAGTTCTAGTATCAGAGCATATGTGTAGTTACAATGATCACTGATGTTTGTGTTTTGATATCTTGATGATGTCAGCATCAAACTGAATGTAAGCTCTTCTGAAATGAATATTGCACTCAGCAGATGAGGAGCGCTGAACTTTGTAACACAGCGGTGTGACGGATACTGCCGTTCTGCTTCCACAGCCTCATACTTCACAAGGACATGCTGGAAATACCACGCATAGTATATTTGATGTAGTCATCACTATCTTTTACTCAGCCTGGACATTAACCCCAGTGACCCCCTACAGAAAGAGGAATGCTGAACACCGACAGGTTTACGGTTACCTGACTCAGAGACGTGACCACTGGGAACACTGGGAACACTGGGATCATGTCCTGGATGTTTTACACGTGTGTGTCTGGATGATGTGGCTTCGGTCAGGCCTGTACAGATTCTACACCTCACTCTTTTAATAAGGCGCTACAGAGAGAACGAAACAACCACCGTGGCTTCATCCTGGAACTGTTACAGCTCCGTGCTGCTTCCCATCAACCGCATCCATGAGCTGAACAATCTGGCCGTTGTCAGGGCGACTCAGGTCTTCACATCCCTCCAACTGCTCTCCTGATCTTGTTCCTGTATATTGTGGAGTTACTGAGAGCTTGAGCACATTCTGAATCCCTGAATTCAGGATGAGGGTGATGCGAGGGTCATCCTCTCAGATGGAAGACGGCTGCTTGTTCTTTCTGCTGAATTTAAGATTATGGCTGAATATCTGTGCGACTGCTGCAGCAGAAATCATTTTTGATGATCACACAGACTCCCTGAAGGTGCTACAATATAAATTAGTGAGCATTATTTCCATATCAAACGTTTATTGAATCCAAGTTTAAATGTGCAAAAGAGTCCTCATCCAGCTGAATATGAAGTAGTCTGGTGCACATTTGCATTATTGAACAGAAAATTGCTCCATGAAAGAAAATGAAAGCAGCAAAAACAAACAAAAACCAAAACCTGAAATCCTAAAAATTACAAGTGTCTCAGAGTAGCGTTGCCCAATCTAGATTACTTCATGATTCAATTCCATTACGATTATGGGACACACGATTTTTCAGTTGTAGCGATTATAATGTGTGTCAATTCGATTCGATTATTGCACCCATAATTATCATGATTATTCGATTTTTAATGCTTTTTTTTAATCACATTTTTTTTTGCATTTGATGCTACATTGGTAAATAAATTAGACTTTTAATTCAAGGACACAAGGTACTTCCACTGATATTCAAAAAATAGAAACAAACTTATAGATTGGCATTTCTTAAGCAACAACAGCAGGACTAGGGCTGGACGATATAGAAAAAAAAGATTATTGATAAAAAAAAAATCTATCGATCGATATCGATATTTATCAATAAAGAAAAAAAAAAAAAAAAGCCATTTTTGGTGCAGCCCTGGCCATTTACAGTAAGCTTTTGCTGAATGACCTACTTATACAGTCATAAATAGAGCTGGGAAAAAATATCAATACACTGTGTTAGGTGTTGGGTTAATTGATCACTCTAAATTGTTCCTTGGTATGAATGTGAGTGTGCATGGTTGTCTGTCTCTCCATGTTGGCCCTGCGACAGACTGGCGACCTGTCCAGGGTGTACCCTGCCTCTTGTCTGATAATAGCTGGGATAGGCTCCAGCAACCCCCGCGACCCTGAACTGGATAAGCGGTACAGAAAATAAATGAATGAATGAAATATCGCAATATTTTCACATACTGATATCATATTGATATTTAAAAATGCAGTAACGATCTATTTTACCGATGAAATTTTGCAAGATTTTGTTGTTCTGTTATGAAATCTGCAAGTTTTTGTGAAATTTCGCGAAATAACAATGGAAGCTTGTCTTTTCTTAAAACGGCAAACAAATATTTACCTTCTCTTTTTTTTATATACTGTTATGATCCCTGAGGGGAAATTAGGGCTCTGCATTTTACCCATCTCTGTACAGTACCAGAGAGCAGTGGGCTGCTCCTTAAAGCACCCAGGGAGCAGTTGGTGGGGGTTAAGGACCTTGCTCAGGGGAATCCTTCTTGGTTCACCTGAATGTCGTGTCGGGGACTCAAACCCAGGTCCTCCGCGCCAAGGCCCACGATGCTACCATTAGGCGTTGTGCGCCCCACTAGCCTCATTGTAGATTTTTGGGACCTTGATTGTTGCAAAATAGTTGCAATGTGGGTTGCAATTGCTCACAGGATTTTGCAGAGTGCCTTCTTGTTCGATCTGAATAAGGCTGCAAATCCATTTCCAGATTCCTCTGAAGTTTACTTAGGGTGCATTCAGAAAGCATAGTCTGCAAGTCTCGGTCCGTTTGGGGACTCGGTCCGGTGGGGGACGGGGGGTGGTCTTCCGGACCGAGATCGCGTTCATGTTGCACTATTCCAAACGAGCCAAACGGGCCAAGAATGAGAAACTCAGGTGGCGCTGCTTTCGGATTCATGTAGGCGAGGAGAAAACGCACGTACAGGAAGGTTCTCACTACTTCTGTTTCCTCCACAAAGCGACATTATTTTTGTACGAGGAGCTGGATATGATTTCATCAGATCAAATATCTATTAAAGCTTTTACTTCCTCGTAACTCCACGTCTGACCACGAGCCATCTTTATAAGTACCGCAGTCCCTCACGTGTGTTTGTTGTCGTGGTGTTTACCCACGTTGTCCAACGTTTGACCCACAATGCCAATGCAATTTGTAGTCCACTTCCTGTCTTTGGTTCACTTGAATCGGACCGAGACCTGCGTTTGCAGGCGGACCGAGTCCGGCTGTTTGTTCCGGATCAGAGTCCGTTTGCGCATTCACAACTCTCCTAAACGAAGCGGACTTTCTGAGCAAACGGACTCTGATTCGAATCAAAAAAGCTTTGTGAATGCGCTTAATGTACTTAATTTTAGCCTTGCAAAGTTTGCAGATCACAAATGTCTTGTCCAGAGTTTTGTTAGTTTTTGTAAAACCCAGATGGCTTCAAAACGTGTGAGCCATATCCAGATAGTGAAAACTATAGCAGGTTCTTCTTTAACCGGAGCAGTGAGCTGTATGGCGGTAGCCATTGTTGCTTCCTGTTGTTGTCCTACTCCTTAAACTGTCCGGCCGGAAACGGGGAGCGCATCATGGTTCTTTTTACTTTTTTATGGTTTCGTTTTCCGCTTCAATGCATCACGGCAAATAATCGATGCCAAATCGTCACATGACCAATCACAATGCATCGCTGGATCGATGAATCACAAGCAACACTATTTCAGAGTAGTTTTTTTTTTCATGATGAAGTCTACAGGTTAGGGTTACACATATTTTTAAGTCCACAATTTGCAACGAGAGAACATAGAAGTTAGGGGTAGAGGTGTCTCAGTCCTGTTAGGACAGAGGGACAAGAATAAAGTTCCGGTGGAGTCTATAACAGCTTAGTCAGAGTGCATCTGACTCACCACCGACAGGCAGACATAGTTATTTCTGTTTATTAACTAAAGACGAGGCAGTTTCTTTGTGCCTGGGTATTTTTTATTTATTAAATAGGCTGTTTTAATGCTTGAGTTAAGTTTATTTAATAAAGCTGAGATGTTGTTTCTCAATAGGTAAATGTTGGACTTTTACTTGAATTTCACACGTCAGCAAAGGCTTTCCAAGCTGACCAAAATGTCATAACCATGAATATGACAATAAATGTAATAATGACTGGTCAAAGCATTTTAGACCGTCATCTTTGTTTTTGTGAGCCTCCCTACAATATCACAAAAAAACAAAATTGTACTGTGAGGTTCAAATCATGGTAATATTGTACTGCGAGATGTGGATATTGTATTTTTAGGGGTCGACTTTCAGCTCTACCCTTTGTAGCTCTGTTTGAAGTGGCAAGGGGCAAAAAGAGAAATGAGATTGGGCCATGGTTATTTTCACCTGCTGATGGGATCATAAAAAGGTTTACACCATCTCTCTCAGTCAAAGTGAAAATTCATCCAGATCAGATATGATCAGCTGAGGTGCTCATGACACATTTTTATCCTGATTGGACGTTCCATGTTAACAATGTCCGCTGTTGGAAAACTGGGTCGTCTTAAAGAATGATTGGATTAAAGATGTTTGTACTGAGTACAACTGTATTGCATTCACTGCAAGAGAATATATCATTTGTTTGTTAGCTCTGAAGTACTGCTGGGTAACTCTCAGTAGGCACCACATACATGAAGGCTTAGCTATGATTATGTCTTCTTTCTTCGCATGCATTTCTAGTCCCACCCCACCCAGGGTTAAAAAAAGCCCACAATAAGAAAAAATCAAGAAGCCTCACTGTCTTCTGTGTCTGGATGTTCAACAGGAACCTCAATACTGGACTCAGGAATGTAAAATACAACAGAAAAGGTCATTTCACAACCCACTGGTAGTTTCCAGAGAGACGGTATGTTTCAGAGCTGAACCTGCTCAGGCCTGCAGAGGCGTGCTGAGGTTTCCCTCACGTGTCCGTTGGGATGGACGTGATGGTGTCCTCTCGCTGCAGGTCAGGTGCATCTCTACCTCCAGTCCTGCTCTGATTTACTGTCTGGGATTATAACGGAGTGCCAGCACTATCATGTTACAGTCATTGTTCCATTCCTGAGGAAGAGATCAGTCATTCCTCTGACACGTGACACAGACATGCCACTTCTCCAGCTGACCCCTCCCCGTCATGGCACATACATGTAAACCCATATTATGGGTTATAATGTACTGGAGTAAATCATGGGAGGAATGTACAGTTGGCTCTTCAGAGTGAAAAGCTTCCAGTGACTTTACCATCATACTGTTATCTGACCAGTGAAAGTCCAGTTTACCTGGAGACTCTGCGTCTTAAACTTGCTCACTCTGGACTACATCAAGTCCCAATCTCCATTGTCCCCCTTTCTTCTTCCCCTCTGTTTTGTTGTCACGTGTAGGGGTAGGGGTGTCTCAATCCTGTTAGGATGGAGAGGCAGGGGTGTCTCAATCCTTTTAGGACAGAGGAGTAGGGGTGTCTCAATCCTGTTAGGACAGAGGGGCAGGGGTGTCTCAATCCTGTTAGGACAGAGGAGTAGGGGTGTCTCAATCCTGTTAGGACAGAGGAGTAGGGCTGTCTCAATCCTGTTATGACAGAGGGGCAGGGGTGTCCCAATCCTTTTAGGACAGAGAAGTAAGGGTGTCTCAATCCTGTAAGGACAGAGGGGTAGGGGTGTCTCAATCCTTTTAGGATAGAGGGGTAGGGGTGTCTCAATTCTTTTAGGACAGAGCAGTAGGGGTGTCTCAATCCTGTTAGGACAGAGGGGCAGGGGTGTCTCAATCCTGTTAGGACAGAGGGGTAGGGGTGTCTCAATCCTTTGAGGACAGAGAAGTAGGGGTGTCTCAATCCTGTAATGACAGATGGGCAGGGGCGTCTCAAACCTTTTAGGACAGATGAGTAGGGGTGTCTCAATCCTGTTATGACAGAGGGACAGGGGTGTCTCAATCCTTTTAGGACAGAGGAGTAGGGGTGTCTCAATCCTGTTATGACAGATGGGCAGGGGCATCTCAATCCTGTTAGGACAGAGGAGTAGGGGTGTCTCAATCCTGTTATGACAGAGGGACAGGGGTGTCTCAATCCTTTTAGGACAGAGGAGTAGGGGTGTTTCAATCCTGTTAGGACAGAGGAGTAGGGGTGTCTCAATCCTTTTAGGACGGAGGGGAAGGGGTGTCTCAATCCTGTTATGACAGAGGGGCAGGGGTGTCTCAATCCTGTTAGGACAGAGAAGTAGGGGTGTCTTAATCCTGTTATGACAGAGGGGTAGGGGTGTCTCAATCTTTGTAGGACAGAGGAGTAGGGGTGTCTCAATCCTGTTATGACAGAGGGGGAGGGGTGTCTCAATCCTTTCAGGACAGAGGAGTAGGGGTGTCTCAATCCTGTTATGACAGAGGGGATGGACTGAGACACCCCTACATTTCTGTCATGACAGAATTGTAGGGTTGTCTTTGTCCTGTTCTGACAGAGGGGTAATTGTGTCTCAATCTAGTTATGACAGAGGGGTAGGGGTGTCTCAATCCAGGTAGGACAGAAGGGTATGGGTGTCTCAGTCTTGTTAGAACAGAGGGTCCTGTTGGGAGAGAGGGGTACAGGTAAGTGGTAGGGGTAAAACAAAGGGGTATGACAAATCCCGAATTGCAGGTAAGATAGCTGCTAGTGGGTCCAAAAAATCCACAAATGTAAATTTTTTCTCCATAGATAGTTTTATATTGTATGACAACCGTTATGTTGTCTAGCTTAACCTGTCATTTTCTTTGTAAAATGCACATGAAAAAAATATCTGGTACTACGCCGATGCTTCGGTAACATATGGCAGACGCTACCAGGCTGAAAACCAGCGGTGCTCATACCATGCACAGTTCGGATTTGCTGGTTAACGTTGTAGATGGCTTGAGTTCTCCAGACTTCTCAGTGCACATCTGCTTCCATACAGGCCAACGGGGACGAATGTGATTGTTGAAGGGGTGTCCTAATTTGTAAGGGGTAACTTTCAACCCTACCCCTTGTTGTTCCGTTTTAAGTCGCAAGGGGTAAAAGTAAAACAGAGAAATGAGACTGAGCTTCAGTTTCAATCAATATGCTGCTGGAAATACTCATAAAGTGATATGTACTAATATCTTAGTCCTCCAGGGATCAATGAAAGGCATTCTGAGTAGTTGGTAGTACACAGATCAGGGTTTTAATTACAAGTTTAAAATGTTATTAATAACCTGAAAACCAGTTGTTTTAAAGGTAATTATTAAATAGGTTAGGGGAGGACCACGCCTCAACCACCCGCCTCAAATCTCAATAATCAAGAGAGCTTAAATACTCGCTCACCTAATCAACTATTTCTTTTCTCTCGACCACGCCGTGTGGGTTGGTTGCTTTTTTATCATTTTTCCGGGGGGGCCTTTTCTTTTTTTGTCCAGTGGGGGGGGCCCCTTCCCCCCCCCCCATTGTTTTCTTTTTTTTGGTTTCTTCTTCCTCGGGGGGGCTGGCGCCGCGCCCCTCTCCCGCCCCCCCCCCCGGGGGGGCCGGGCGGCCCCGGCCGCCCTCCTTCCAAAAATCCGGGGGGAGGTGTTGCACTTCCTGCTCCTCCGGTCCTTCCTCCTGGCGGTTCGACGCGCCCCCTGCGCAAATTGTGTTTCTCCCCCCTCCCTAGTTTCTTCTTTTTTTTTTTTTTTTTCTTTTTTTTTTTTCTTTTCCCCGGGGTCCCTTCCTTTTTTCTCTTTTTTCTTTTTTTTTGTGTTCGTTTCTACAGGAGAAGATAAAAAAAAAATTTAAAAAAAGAAATAAAAAATATTTTTCCCGGAAGAGAGAAAAAAAGAAAAAAAAAAAAAAAAAAAAGAGATTTGGGGGGGGGGGGGGGGAAGAGAAGAATTTTTAGGAAGAAATTTTTGGGGGGGGGGGGGGGGGGGAAAGAAGAGGGTTTATTTTCCGCGGCTCGCGGGCTTCCTAAGCCCCCCCCCCCCCCCGCGCCCCCCTCCCCGGGGCCCCCCCCGGCCCGCCGGCCCCCCCCCCCGCCCGCCCCCCCTCCCCGGGCGGCCCGCCCCCCCGCCCCCCCCCCCCGCCCCCCCCCCCCCCCGCGGGGGCCCGGCCCCCCCCCCCGCCCCCCCCCCGCCCCCCCCCCCCCCCCCTCCCCCGCCTGGCCCGCCCCCGCGCCCCCCCCCCCAACACCCCGCCGCCACCCCGCCCCCCCCGCCCGCTCCCCCACCGCCACGTCCTCCCCTCCGCCTGCCCCCTCCGCCACCGCCCCCCCCCCCCGCCTCCGCCTGCACACTCCCCCGGGACGCCTCCCCCGGGGCCCCCCCCCCCCGCCCCCCCCCCCCCCCCCTCACACCTTCCCGGCAATCCCCACAGAACCCTACCAACACATGAAAAGGAAAAAAAAAAAAAAAAAAAAAAATAAAAAAAAAAAATAAAAAAAAAAAAAAAAAAAAAAAAAAGAAAAAAAAAAAAAAAAAAAAAAACAAAGAAAAAGAGGAAGGAAGAAAAAAATGTCCTCCCCCCCTCACGGCGCCGCGCGCCGCGCGCCCCGCCCCCCCGGCCGCCCTCGGCGCCCCGGCGCCCGCGCGGGCCCTCCCGCCCCCGCTCCCGGCCCCTCGGCCCCCGCCCAGCGCCCAGGCCTCCGCCTGCCCCCCGTCCCCCCCTCCATCCGGCCACGCCGCCCCCCAGCCCCGCCCCCCCCGCGCCCCCCGGCCCCCCCCCCCCCCCCGCACCCCCCCCCACCCCCCCCGGCCGCGGGCCGACGGCCGCCCCCCCCCCCCCCGCCCCCCCCCCCCCCCCCCCCCCCCCCGCCATCCCCCGGGCCTCCCCCCCCCCCCGGCCTCCCCCCCCCACCCTCCCTCTCCCCTCTCTCTCCTCTTCTTCTTTCCTCCCTCCCCTCCCCCTCCCGTCCCCCCGCCCCCGGGCCCCCCCCCGCCCCGGGCTCCCCCTCTCGCCCCCCCCGCCCTCCTTCTCCCCCCTCCCCCCCGCTCCCCCCCCCCCCCCCCCCCGCCGCCCCCCCGCTCCGGCGCCCGCCCCCCTTGCCCGCCTCCGCCCCGCTCTTCCCCCCCCCGCGCGCCCCTCCCCCCCCTTCCCCCCCCCCCCCCGCCCCCCCCGCCCCGGGCCCCTCCCTCCCTCGCCCCCCCTCCCGGCCGCCCCGCCCCGCCCCCCCCTCCTCCCCCGCGCGCCCGCCGGCCCCCCCGGCCCCTCGCCCCCCTCCGGGCCCCCGCTTTCCTCTCCTCCTCCTTTCCTTCCCCTCTCCTTCCTCCTTCCTTCTTCCCTCTCCCTCCCCCCCCCCCCCTCCCCCCCCCCCTTGCTGCCGGCCCCCGCCGGCCCGCCCCCCCCCCCCCCCCCCTCCCGGCGTCTGGGGGGTGTGCCTTGTTCCCTTCTCGGTGGCGGGGGCGCCGCGCCAGCGCGCCCCGCCGGTTTATGGGCACCCCACCTTCCCACCGCGAAAAACAGAGGCCTCAAGGGAGGAAGGCCCGCACCCATCACCACCACCATTATCGCCCTCCCTAACCAAAGTAAATCGGAAAGCAAGCAACACGCGCATAAGCCACACCACCCCCCCCAACCCCACCACCGACCCACCCCCCGGGCCACCGCCACACAACACCACACAACCACCCCCCCCCCAAAACAACAATAACGGCCGACACCCGCACCCACCCACAGCAACCACAAAACAAATCACTCTCAAAACACAAACCCCTACCTCTCTACACTTGGCCGCCCAAACAAATAAAAAAGACACCAACCCCCCCAAAGAAAAAAGACGAAAAACAACCCCACACTCCCCCCCCCTAGAAGCGTCACGAAAAAAAAAAAAAAAACCATAAACCAACAGAACACAAGCAAGCAGAAGAAAGAAGGAAACGCGCAGAAACCGACCCAAGAAGAAAAAAACGACAAACAAAACTCGGGCCACAAACCCCATCATATCCTTCATCAACACAAAACACACGGGGGGAGGAAAAGACAACCCCCACCCCCCCCCCCCCCCCCCCCCCCCCCCCTCCCCCCTCCCCCCCCCCCCCCCCCCCCCCCCCCCCCCCCCCCCCCCCCCCCTCCCCCTCCCCCTCTCTCCCCTCCCACTACCCCAACTGTGAGTTACTGAGAGTTTACACAGATGTCATTATTGTCATGATGTACATGAACATATAAACTTCCCACAAAAAGAAGGGAAATGAGTGTTTGGTGGATTTAAAAATAACCCCCCAAAAACAGCTGGTGTTGTGTCATTCATGGATGGACAGCCTGATGAGCTTCTGTGGAATGAACAACACAGCTAAACGTGGGGGTAGAAGCCCCCCAAACCCCCTGTAATGTTTCTGTGTTGTTCATTAACCTGGTTATAGAGGTAGCCGCTCAGACTTCCCATCCATGTTACACAACATCATCTGGGATCCCAAAAGGAGGGAAATAATTCAGCAAACACTCATTTCTTCATATTTGCAGTAAATTTAATCAGTTTAGAGATCATCTCTACATAAATGATATAATTGTCTTTATTTTCCAGCTGTAATTTTGTTTATTTTCTCGCGTATATCGGGGAGCGCAGACCTCCACCAAGGAGCTCATGCCCCCCTCATATTGTGACTTACAACAAAAACTTATACTCCTGATTCATTTAATCGACATCGCTGGATTCCTTGACCATGAAAACATACCAACAGCATTTGGAATCATGCTTGTATCACTATTACTTCAATAGTTATTTCCAAAAATCCATATTCCATAATGGTGGTTTTCTTCTGGATTTAGCACGCTTGCTATTGAAGATGTGACACTTCCATTGACATACTCCCGAATCAGCAAGTCTTGGCTACAATTTGGTGTTAGTTTCATGTCTGTATCTTCATTTGTTACCTTTCAGCATTGAAAATTTCAACAACTCCCTTATTTTTGTGTGTTCTGGATCATAGTATCTGGAATTTTCTCTGGATCCGGATCAACCCAGCCAGCATTGCATGTGGGGCCCATATGGGTTAAATTTTGGCTGCATATGAGGGACCCAAGTGGGTTTGTCCATGGTTTCCATGGTGGCCCCACCTGTGTTTTCCCATATGGCCTATAGGCATGGGCTTGAACTGGGCAAATATGCAGTTCTCATAGTTTAAGTTACATGGGTTCCATATGTGGAACCCCACATGGGAATACACAGGTGGGACCACCATGGAAACCGTGGACAAACCCACTTGGGTCCCTCACATGTAGCCAAAATTTAACCCATATTGGCCCCACATGGAAATGCTGACTGGGAACCTTCAAAACATTGTTGAACTCATTGAGATCCTTTCTTGTAATTTTTTTTTTTTTTAACCAAACACTTGAGCCATTCGTATGGAGTTATATGCAAAAATTCCAAAATCTGGCTGATATCACAATGTTAAAGAATCCTTCAAAAAAAATTCCTGGATCCAGACGATGATCCGGATCACCACCAAATTTAATGGGAACTTTAACATCTAGAACTTTTCCCGTAAAGTTGCTGACAGACAAACAGACCAGCGGTACCAAAACCATAACTTCCTTGGAGGTAATTAACTTACAGCAGCTCTTCAAAATAAAAGAGCTCGTAATTTAAGAGGATATGGAGATTTTACAATTCCTAACGTTTGAACTACTTGTAAAAGTTTTTGCATGTCTGTATGTGGAGCTAAACTTTGGAACAAACTGGAAATACAACACAAGCAATGTCAAAATATTCATATTAAACTGTTACATACTGTAAACATATGATCTGGTCACAGAGATTGTTGGTGAAGGTGAAATCGTCCAGGTGAAAGGCTTTCAAAATGTTTTTATTTAAACCATGGACTTTAAAAATACACTAAAAAAGCACAAGACTTTTCGGTATTCATTCAAACACTTTCCACAGTTGTTTGGTGGACAGGAAGTAGCACTGGCATTTGTACACCAAAGCATCACATGACCTATGCTTTTCCAAATTTGACCAACATGCTTCATGTGACCAGGGGTCTGTTGCACGAAGCAGGTTTAATGAAAACCCTGAGTTGTTTAACCCTGAAATTTGGGAAACTCTGAGTTTTCCGTAACACAAAGGTATACCTAGGTAACTCAACCCAGCGAAAAATAAGTAACTCTAGCCTGTTGCACAAAGAGGGGTAACTTAAACCCTCGGTCAGTTACCATGGTAACAGGCTCTCTGAAACTAACCTGGTCGGGAGCAGGTTAATGTGGAGAAACCTTGAGTTTTTCGCACTTTCAGACACTCGCTGTTTTATTTCCTCATTCATTCAGTCAGTGGTGAGTTTTATCTGCTGGTGTCTCAAATAAAACATGTTAAAAAAGAAATCGGTAGGTTACAGACGTGTTCTTTGGATAAGGATTTCATGGATGAAAATGCTGCATTTCTACGGAGAGTTAAACATTCGGAGATCGTTATCAGACCACGGATAGAAGTTTTTTATTTCCTGACAGTTGTCATTTCTGTTGTAACAGTTTCACATCACAGTCACTCATCTACATACAAGCTGATCCGTCCGTACATTTATATATCATCATCCGTATGTGACAGTTGGAAGTCCTGTCTCTCTGTTTCAGAGAGATGCTTTGTGCTGATTATTTGACCATTAAGCTGTCTCTATCTCTGGGTAAATGAGCAAGGTTAACATCTGTCACACAGAAAGTTGTGGTTCGATCCCAGATGTAACTTTTTTCATGTTGCCATACGCTTTCCCCTCATAGCAGATAGGTTTTTGTTTATTGCCCTGCGTTTTTTCACAAATAGATTTTTTTTCTTTAATTGGAGATGTAGGGCATTTGAGAAATGTGACGGATATATTTCATCTTAATGCTGCCGACAAAAGCGCTTCTCCCCCATGGGATCGCACCCAAGTTATATAAATAAAATGGCTGCGATAAAAGTACAAAGCTGGAGTTGAACACCAGCCTCTGAGGTGAAATGTAGATGCGCAAACCATTCAACCAAGTAGTTACATACATAAACAATCTGGAATCATACTGACAGCATCTTAGACTGTCGCGTTACCATTACACAGTTCTATTCTATAACATTGTTGTGATTGTAAAGAAGCATTTAAACTTAAATCTTCTCCCACGCTGTCACTTTTTTTTTTCTTTTTTGTTTTTTTTAATTGCAGCAGCAGCAGTTCAAACTCGCCATATGAGGCTTTAGTAGTTCGTTCCATTCAATGGCGAGCGCAGCCCCGCCTTTGCGTCTACGTTGCCATGGTGACTCGTCGAATCGGTGCTCAATTGATGCTGGCTTTTTATCATGGTAGAGCATGTTGAAAACCCCGGGTTGAACTACCCTGAGTCGATTAAACCAACTCAAATCAGCTGTTTTGGGACTGAAAACTCTTTCGAATGAAAGAGTTTCGAATCTCCAAGTAGATCAACTCAGAGTTCAGGGTTACACTCAGAGTTTGTTGAACCTGTTTCGTGCAACAGCCTTTGTGTGGGGTGATGGTGGAGTTTATATCCAACCATCATGTGTTGTCTGTCTGCAGGTCATCATGGAGGAGGCCGACCTGCTGAAGGAGAGGCTCCAGGCCATCACGGTAAACTTTTTTCTTGATAAATTACGACTTTTTTCTGGTAAAATGACTTCTTTTTTTTCAAGTAAAGTCACAACTTTCCTTGTAAAATTATTTGTTTATTCTCAAAAAATACTCTCATAAAATAACAGCTTTTTTCTTGTACAGTTATGACTTTATCGTCTTTAAATTACGACTTTATTTTGCTAAAATCATTTTCTTGTAAAATTAAAACCTCTTTCCCATTAAATTATGACTTTATTCTCATAAAATAACAACTTTTTATTGTAAAATCATGAGTTTATTCTCTTACATTACAACTTGTTCTTGTAAAATATCCTTTTTTCAAACAAAATAACAACTTTTTTCTCATTAAATTATGACCTTATTCTTGTAAAAAAAACAAACTAACAAAAAACCAACAAAACACTTTTTTACTGTCAAACTATATATTTTTTTCTTGTTAAATTTTATTCTGGACTTTATTCTGGTAAAATATTTTTTCTCGTAAAATCACAACCTTTTTCCTCGTTAAAGTATGACTTTATTCTCACAAAATAACTTTTTCTTGTAAATGTATTTCTATATTCTCTTGAAATACAACTTTACATTCATAAAATAACTTTTTTCTTGTAAAATTATGACTTTATTCTCTTTAAATTACAACTTTATCCTCGTAAAATAACTTTTTATTCCAAAATAACTTTTTTTTTCATTAAATTACGACTTTATTCTTGTTAAAAAAAAACAAAACAACTCCTTTTTCCTGTAAAATTACGACTTCATGCTTCAAGTCTGTACAAAAAGTTTTCTGAATGTGGCCATAGTACTCTGTTGTAATGTTCTTTCAGTTTCTACGGGGAATAAAATACGGGTTGATGAGATTTGTAAATAATTGCAATCTGGTTTTATTCACATTTTACATAGAGGCCCAGCTTCGCTGGAACTATAAAATGAAAGAATTTTATTTTCATCCAAAAAATGTTTTACAGCTTCAGTAAAGATGAGCTTTAGAAAACTATGAGCTAAACACAAATGGTTTATATGCAGCGTGAAACAACATGCTCAGCAGATCTTCTGTCAGGTAATTCATGCTTATATTTATACGTCTAACATTTGTAGATGTATCCCAGCATGCAGCACAGCACTGACTCAGAGCTGTGATATGCATCTGATACCATGATGCAGCAGACTCAGGAGTTGTTACCAGGCAGAGTCTGAAAATAAAGAGTGTAGGTGTTCAGCTGCAGGATGACGGTTCATGGAAAGAGGAAACCTTCTCAGTTTTGTGTGTCCAGGAAGGTCAGCTTGTAACACAATCCAGACAACACAAACACAGAGGGAAGATCCAGAGTTGGGAATGTCCGGCATCACGTTCATTCCCATCTGTCACAACACGTCTGCTCAGTTTCACCCTCACTCAAACTATTCCTTCTTTCTTTATTCTATTTTTAAGTGTCACTTTTTCTACACTCTATTCTTCTCTTTAATAACAAACCGAACTTGTAGGTTATTGATTAAAAAAAATCATTAGTGTGTTAAATTTGTTCTCAGATATTTAATAAAACTGAGGTCATGGAAGTTATAATAAATCTATAATCTCATGTCTGTAATTTATTTTATCATTTAGTTGTTTCAGTTATCAGAAGTTTCTGAATGTTTTCTGTTCAGCTGATGTGAAATGACGCGCTGGGTAGTTTTCTTCATTGTAACTAGAGATTGAGGTGTAACAGCAGCAGATGAGGACCAGTAGAGATGACTGGTTCCAGTTACGTGCACTTACTTTATTCCCATGACCCAAATCTGGTGTACTTGAACTAAAAGTTTATCTAAACTTCACAATAAATGTCCCTTAATCAACGTTAATAATAGTTGTCAATATATAATTAAATAGTTAATTAATGCTTAATTATGCAATATCTAACGTTAATAATCTTATTGTAAAGCATTACCAAAGGTTTTATTGTAGAAGTATGGCAGCTGTGATGGTCAACTAAAGGAGATTTAAGGGAATTTAAAGGCTTTTACAAACATGTTTTTATGGACCGTCCCTTAATGAACAAGAGTTTAGTGAAGAGAAAATACTCAGAATCTAATTGCTCAAATACAGCGGGTACCGAAAGTATTCAGACCCCTTTAAACTTTTTACTCTTTGTTTTATTGCCGCCATTTGCTAAAAAATAAAAAGCTCATTTTATTTCTCAATAATGTCACTCAGCACCCCATCTTGACAGAAAATAACAGAAATGTAGAAATTTTTGCAAATTTATTAAAAAAGAAAAACTGAAATATCACATGGTCATAAGTATTCAG
Source organism: Atherinomorus stipes (assembly GCA_023101725.1). Classification (NCBI taxonomy): domain Eukaryota; kingdom Metazoa; phylum Chordata; class Actinopteri; order Atheriniformes; family Atherinidae; genus Atherinomorus; species Atherinomorus stipes. The sequence continues at coordinate 39,548 of JALJCO010010911.1, forward strand.
ACCCTTTCCAGGGACACTCATATTTAACTCATATTCTGTCCATTTCTTCTGATCCTCCTTGAGATGGTTCTACTCCTTCATTGGAGTCCAGCTGTGTTTAATTAAACTGATTGGACGTGATTAGGAAAGACACACACCTGTCTATATAAGAGCTTCCAGCTCACAGTGCATGTCAGAGCAAATGAGGATCATGAGGTGGAAGGAACTGTCCAAGGAGCTCAGAGACAGAATTGTGGTGAGACACAGATCTGGACAAGGTTACAAAAGAATTTCTGCAGCACTAAAGGTTCCTAAGAGCACGGTGGCCTCCATAGTCCTTAAATGGAAGAAGTTTGGGACGACCAGAACTCTTCCTAGACCCGGCCGTCCAGCCAAACTGAGCAATCGTGGGAGAAGAGCCTTGGTGAGAGAGTAAAGAAGAAGCCAAAGATCACTGTGGCTGAGCTCCAGAGATGCAGTAGGGAGATGGAGAAAGTTCCACAAAGTCAACTATCACTGCAGCCTCCACCAGTCGGGGCTTTATGGCAGAGTGGCCCGACGGAAGCCTCTCCTCAGTGCAGACATATGAAAGCCTGCATAGAGTTTACCAAAAACACATGAAGGACTCCCAGACTGAGAGAAATAAGATTCTCTGGTCTGATGAGACCAAGATTGAACTTTTTGGAGTTAATTCTAAGCGGTATGTGTCGAGAAAACCAGGCGCTGTTCATCACCTGCCCAATACCATCCCAACAGTGAAGCATGGTGGTGGCAGCATCATGGTATGGGGGTGTTTTTCAGCTGCAGGGACAGGACGACTGGTTGCAGTTGAAGGAAAGATGAATGCGCCAGAGAGATCCTTTAAGAAAAGCTCTTCCAGAGTCTCAGGACCTCAGACTGGGCCGAAGGTTCACCTTCCAACAAGACAATGACCCTCACACACAGCTGAAATAACAAAGGAGTGGATCAGAACCACTCTGGACCATTCTGGACCGGCCCAGCCAGAGCCCTGACTTAAACCCAACTGAGCATCTCTGGAAAGACCTGAAAATGGCTGAACACCACCGTTCATCATCCAACCTGACAGAACTGGAGAGGATCTGCAAGAAGAACGCAGAAGATCCCAAATCCAGGTGTGAAACACTTGTTGCATCATTCCCAAGAAGATTCATGGCTGTACGAGCTCAGAAGTGCTTCTACTCAGTACTGAGCAAAGTACTGAATATTTATGACCATGTGATATTTTAGTTTTTTTTTTTTAATAAATTTGCAAAAATTTCTACATTTCAGTTTTTTTCTTTCAAGATGGGGTTCTGAGTGACATTAAAGGGACTTGAGGCAAGATAAAGCAACGAAACTCACAATTGGCGCTTCAAGTAACTGCAGCCACGAGCCAAGCCGTCACGGGGGGAGCACAAACTGAAGCTATAATGTTGTTTACTAAGCTTTTTCTTCGTAGTTCCACTTTTTAGTGTCTTTCAGTTGATCTGGATCGTTTGCTGACGGCAGAAGAATCCATAACTATCGCGTACACTGTTTGAATTTACCGCGACCGTCTTCTTCCTGTATCAAAACTGCGGATGTAGCGTCATTTGACGTCACGTCCGCCATAAGAAATAATAAGAAAAAAAAAATTAACTTTTTTTATTTTAGAAAATGGATGCAATGAAACAAAGAGTGAAAAGTTTAAAGGAGTATAAATACTTTCTGTACCCACTGTATTTAATCTGCAAATATTTCAGCGTGTCATCACGCTGAAGATGACAGACACGATGAGATTTTTATTAGAAAAACTAAAAGAGAAAACTTTAAACCATAAAAACAAGTAGTTGTTTTTTAGTAGAAAGACGGACAGAAGCATCTTCTGATTGCTGCATTTTATTCAGCATATTATGTGGCCAACGCTTCTCGGGATGGATAAAAGTAAAGAAGTAAAACTACAGTAGTCTAAATCAAATCTAAGACCTTGGATGAAAATCTGGCTGTTTTTAAGACATTTCAATGCCATAAATTTAAAGTTTAGACCCTGCAGGAGCCCCGTAGTACACACGGATGTAGATGGAAAGAAAACATTAAGGAAACAGCTGCAAATGGGAAAATAAGAAAGGAAATCTCAGTTTTAATATTATTATTTTTATTATTATTATTATTATTATTATTATTATTATTATTATTGGGGATGTCCTGACACCGATGCCAGTATCGGTACTCATTCCAATACTGGCTTTTTTTGCTGTACTTATACTCGTGAAATACTCGCCCCCGACAGCACCTGATACCGGGTGTCACGTGACTCGCTGTGTTTACGCCTCCATGCTGGCAGAAAATACTCTTTAACATACATCTTTGTTTTAATTAGAAGACGCTTTTCACTACACGAGGATAGGAAATAAATCCGACCCGTATCAGGTCCCAGGGATACTTTTAAAAATGTTGGCGGTGGTTGGAGCGGACCTTTTTCCTCCCTCCCTCCCACCAGACCTGCGGTTCCCCCACATACATACATATAGTTTCAGACATTTCATCCAGGATTCACTTTGTCTGTGTTTCCCGACAGTTCTGTTTCCTACGGTAACCATGTTTATGTTCGTTTAGCTGGTTTGAGTTTAAATATGTAAAATGATGACGATGCAGAAATACAGCAAACCGCAGCTGCATCAGAGGCTGTTTATAAGCTTCTAACCACTTACTGTAGCTTTTATTTCTTTTATTTCTTACAAGGTAGTATCCCGCTTATACCATGGCCACTTATGAAAGAAATGCATATTAAATCAATGTTTGTTTTTTTTTTTTTTTTTACAATTAAAATTGTAAGTTTTTCACAAGAGGAGACGGAGCGACTATTTACAGTCTCTTGTTGTGATGCTGCAGCTGTGAACGCAGAACCTGCAGCTCGGTCGGTCTGCAGCTGTTAATCAGACCTGATCAGAGGAGGGAAGTCGGATGATTGTTTAACGTTAGATTACGTGATAGAGTTTTATTTCAGAGGGACCGACGGAGCCCAAAAAGCCTGCAGGCTGCTTTCACAGCGATGCGCCGTCACAGACGTGATCTTGCGTCTCCAGCCCGGCGCGTCGACCCATACGTGAGCTCCAGAGGCTGCGGGTCGAACAGTCATCGCTTATATTGTGTATGGGTTGAGTTGTTATGAGTTATTATGCATTGTTATGCCTACGTAAATAACAGTAATAATATCAGCTCCCCGAAGCCCACAGTGCGGTTCACACACTGGTTATATGTCGGAGTAAGCTGGCAGCAACACGCCCGCATCACACCTGAGCATGCAGAGATGATTTTATTTATTCATTTATTCAAAACAAACCCCCCCCCCCCCCCCCCACACACACACACACACACACACACACCCACACACGCACACACGCACACACGCACACACGCACACGCACACACGCACACACACACACCCACACACACACAAAAAAAAAAAGAAATGGCTTTTATTTATTCCTGTTAATTATGTACTCAGATCGGTACTCAAATGCAAGCACTCGTACTTGTACTTGGTCGGCAAAAAAGTGGCATCAGGACATCCCTAATGATAATAATAATAATAATAATAATAATAATGAAAGTGAGGTTAAGTTTAACTTGAAAATAACAATAATAAAAAGAGAACCTAGAATTGAGGAGAATGGGGGGGGGGGGGGGGGGGGTTCTGAGGCCCCTTTCTAAACTCCATCCAGCAGAAGTCAGTGGAAACAAGCCGAGGGGGAAAGATTATAATAGTTTCAGATTTTCAGTCAGTTTCAGTTTTTCTTTAGTTTTGACTTTTTGTATTTGAGGTCAGTTAGTTTTAGTTAGTTTTCTGAGCAGATTTGCTCGTTTTTGGAAAAATGCTTAGTTTTAGTTTAGTTTTTATTAGTTTCAGTGTTAGTTTTAGTTTTTTTTTTTTACATAAATTATCCGTATTTGTCTGGTGTGACATTCAAAATCATCTGAAAGTCACTCAGAGTAAAACTGGTAGAGCAAAGTAAATGGATTAAAAAGAAATATATTCATATCAACCCAAAATGCTGACGACTAAAAGTAAGAATGTTTTTACAATATTTGTAGTCAGTTTTTAAAGACACAGTACAGTTTCAGTTAGTAACTGGTTTCTAAAAAACTTTCATTTTTATTTTTATCTGAGTTTACAAAAATGTTTTTTTTTTTTTTTTTTTTTGTGATTTCTAGTTAACTATAATAACCTTAGAACGGGGAGTGTCTGGGAGCCCTTATTAAACTCCGTCCAGCAGAAGTCAGTGGGAAACAAGCCGAGGGGGTAACATGGTTAATCAGTACACCTCTCCCAGTCATCAGGATGGCGTTTGTCTTTGTGAAATGATTTTCAGGCTGCAGACATTTCAGCATGCTGACGTAGCCGAGCCAGACCGAGCGGGGTTATAAATACCAGCACACATCATCAGGGAGATCCCCTTTCACTGGGACTTAGAGCCACCCTGACCCCCGATCCTGGAGCCAACACTGGCCAGCAGTGACCCCTCACAGGGACACCTGGGAACACTGAGAATATGCTTAAATCTGCTCACCACTATCCGGGAATAAAATCTAGATTAACAAATGATGTAACCTGTAAGTCAGTGAAGTTTAATGGAAGAAAAGAACGTGGTGTTTGTGAGGAGGTCAGGTTGTGGGACAGGTAGAGGCAGGTCACGTCGTCTACGGCATCTCAGCTATTTATGGCTTTCGGTGTCCAGCTGTCAGCTGAAGGTTGAGGAAGACAACAGGTGGGATACTTTCCATGCAGTAAAACCTACACATGCTGCAAACATGTCGTTTGTCCCCACAGGACAAAAGACGGATCCAGGAAGACATCGCCAAGAAAAGACGGCAGATCGAAGAGGAGAAGTTAAAACTCCAGTACATAAAGGTATATTTTATCATTACTAATGTTGAAGACAAACTTTATAGGTAATAAAGACGGTGAAGAAGGGTGAAAGCAAAGAAAACACTCATTCAGTTTCTCATTGAAAGTTTCAGCGTCTTCCTGGAAACTAAACACAACCTCACAAAATACAACGTAGAAATACAAACCGAGGATCAGACACAAACAGAACCGATGCTGCCCGAGTCGTTTTAGCCCTGATGAAAACAAAGTACCCTTTTAAGCTCAAAGTTTATCTTTTAGTTACTATAACTCTTCAGCTGTTTATGCTATCAACATAATTCAAACTGAGTCCAAAAGCTGAGAATCTCAGCTTGTGCTGATATTAGGTACATTACGGGAGACAGTTTGCAGCAGGATGATAACGACACTTTCAGTGATGCACTTTTTTCTGTTCTGTTTGATTGTAAATCATAAAACATAAAACATGGAACAAATACAGCAGTAGATCTAAAAATAATTATTGCCCATGGATCACAAAAAGGGTATTTTATACAATTTTCTAAAACAAAAAAAGGAAGCAGAAATTAAATATAAGAAATATAAAAAAAATTAACTACTATTATAAGAAAATGTAAGAAAAATTATTATGGTAAAATATTAGAGGAAAATCTAAATAATGTCAAAGAAATTTGTAAAATATTAAATAATATTATTAGAAATGGTTCTAAAGAAATTATAAGTGCTGATCACTTTATGGACAATAATGAAAAAATTACAAAATTACAGGAAATAAACAGTAGTTTTATTAAATTCTTTGTGAATATTGGACCAAAGCTGGCAAGGAAATCGAGGAAAGTGGCGTGTCTGATGGAAACAGCACCAGAAATCTCAACTCTGTGTTCATAGATGCAGTCGATGAAAGGGAGATAATAGAAACTGTACATAAGTGTAAAAACAAAACATCTACACACTGGAATCAAATTGATATAGTAATTCTAAAAAAAAAATGTTATAGGAGATATTTCCAAACCATTGAAATATATCTTTAATTTATCATTTCAGACTGAAACATTTCCAAATGACATGAAAATGGCAAAAGTTACCATTGTTCAAAGCAAGAAACAGACAACAGTTCACTAACTATAGGCCAGTTTAATTGCTTTCAAAATTCTCTAAAGTCGTGGAAAAATTATTCATAAAAAGATAAGACAAATTTATTGACAAACATAACATCCTATCAGATTGCCAATATGGGTTTAGAAACAACAGATCAACATCACTAGCAGTAATGCATTTAATAGAAGAAATTAAAAACTGTATTGATAAAAAACAAATTGAGCAGGAGTATGTGTTGACCTTAGAAAGGCTTTTGACACCACTGATCACAAAATATTGCTTATCAAACTAGAATGATATGGGATCAGAAGGAAAGCACTGGAATAGAAAAGTTAAGCGTACTTGGCAAAACAGAAACAATATGTGGCAATTGGTGAAGTTAAGTTGAGTGTTTGGATATTGCTTGTGGAGTCCCTCAGGGGTCAGTTTTGGGACCGAAACAGTTTATCCTGTACATTAATGATATCTGGAAAGTGTCTGAATCACTCAAATTGGTTTTATTTGCTGATGATACAAATTTTATTTGCACAGGGGATGACCTGAAGGAGGTTTGGGGAAAAATGATGCAGGAAATTATTAAATTAAAAAGATGGTTTGATAGGAATGAATTATAGGGATGCATAATATTGGAATTTTTTGTCGATATCCAATATGCCGATATTTTAAAACTCATGTGGCTGATAACCAATATCAATACCTATATTAAAGCTGAAAAAAATTAAAAGTCATTCTAAATAGCAGTTAAATAGGGATGGGACAAAATATTGATACACTGAAATATCGCAATATTTTCATTTGCTGATATCAAATCGATATTTAAAAACAAGGTATCAATCTATTTTACTTACAAAATCTCCCAAGATTTAATTATTCTGTTACAAAATCTCATGATAATTCATGAATTCTCGCAAGATTTCATAACAGAATGGAATATCGCAATTTCGTTTGTAAAATAGATCGATATCACCTTTTTAAATGTCAATATTATGACAATATCACGATATTTCAGTGCATCGATATTTCTTCTAGTATTTAGAAGTTTTAAAGTCTGTTCAAAGACGTTTTTGAAAAAGATTTTTTTTTTTGTTTAGAGTTTAGAAACAGCGGCTGATTGGTTAAATATTAGGGCTGGGACGATTTGTCGACGTAACCGATTACGTCGACGCAAAAAATACGTTGACGCAAAATATGCATACTGATGCGTCGTCAGACCAAAACAAAGATGGCGGCGTGATCTCCGCAAGTGGCTCTTCCAAGTTTCCAAAGTGTAAGGCAGTGAAGGCCCACACTCATTTATCAAAGGTATAACTATATATTAGGGATGGCGAATCCGAAGCCTAATGAGACATGAGACAACTTCCGTGAGATCGACGCCATGTCTTCAGACACGTCAGGCCTGTTTGAGACGGTCAGCATGAAGCACGAGCTCCATCTGCTGGCCGTGGGTGGAACTACAGCTGATGCCGGGAGCTGTCTCGTCTCTGACTGAATATGATTAAAGTCACGTTCTCAACCTCATGTTCGTGTTTCATCTGTTGGTAATAGTATTGTGTAGTCACTTCTGGGATAAATAAAAAGTTTTTAATTTAATTTCCAAGTGATTGGCACCCGTATTAAGCATTAACAGAGTAAAGATGAAGATGCACTTTTTCTGGAAGCTAGACCCATGTTCAATATAATGTTCAACTCTGAATGTTTACTTATCTTCATTATCTTTTGTTGGAAAATAATATCTGTCTTAGCTTAAATCCTCCAAGTTTACATGATCATATTATTTCAATAATGACTTTTTTATTATTATTTTCATGTAAATGAAAGAATTAAAAGCCTGTTTTTCAGTCCGCTGTGTTTTCAACATAAATTTTACATTCTGTTGGTTCATGAAAAACTCCATGACAGGCTGCTGCTCCCACTGCCTTTTTATTCATGCTCTTTTTTACATTTTAGATATCTTTATCAGCACATATAAATTGCTGTCAATTTATGAGGAGATAATCGATAATCGAATTGAATCGAATCGAGTCGAATCGAGCTAAAAAAGTGAATCGTTAGATTAATCGATGCATCGAAAAAATAATCGATGGATTAATCGTTTAAAAAATAATCGTTTAACACAGCCCTATTAAATATCGATTAAATATTGGTGGGGTGGCCAATGTCCGATACTCAGTTTTAAGGCCAATATTGGCCGATGCCGATAGGGGGGCAATTATATTATGAATCCCCAATAAATTATCCATGAATCCAAATAAAACTAAAATTATGTTATTTGGCAATTGTAGTTTGACTGCTGAAGTATTAGTGGACATAGATGGTGTTATTATAGAGAGAGTTTATGAATACAAATTTCTCAGTGTAATTTTTAATCACAGGATCTGCTGGAAGTCACATTAAATATATACAAACAAAAATAGCAAAAAACCTTTCAGTATCAGGTAAATCTAAATATGCCTTGGATAAAAAGTCACTTTATCTTCTTTACTATTCAATGATTTTGACATATCTGAATTATTGTGTGGAAATATTGGGAAACACTTACAAAACGTCTTTGCCACCATTATACATTTAACAAAAAAGGGCAATAAGAAATTTTTTGTAACATGGGATTTTGGGACCATACCAACATACTCTTCTTGAGTTTTATGATTTGGTGGAATTCCAAGCAGCAATATTAATGTTTAAAGTAAGTAACAATTTACTTTACAACACCTTAAAACATATGTTTTGTCATCGAGATGGGGGATATGATCTTAGGGGAAAATTGAATATCAAAATTTTATAAGTAAGAACAACCTTGAAAACTATGTGCATCACAGTGTACGGTGTTAAACTATTGAATAAGCTTTAAGATGAAATCAAGCAATGTCCAAACATCAGACAGATAAAAAAAAAAACATTCAAAAGAATGGTTTTCAAAAAATTTGAAGAAAGTCAACACATGTGATATTATGCCATGTTGCATGTGAATGCAGGTATATGTAAATAGCAACCCAGTCTCATTCCAAAATGTGACCGTCCTACGTTGGTCCACAGCACAATACGTACCTATTTCACAATTTGGCCTCCGAAAACGTAGACTTACTACGTTTGATTTTCCCACGATCTCTGTGTGGAAACAATATTTTGGTCATAGTCAGGCTTGTACAGGGGAAACCGTGGAGACGACGAGTGAAGCAGCTGCTTCAGAGCCCTTGAGATATTTTATCTGTTTCTGAGGAGGAGTGACCTGAGAAGAGCAAAACCTGGAGTAAATTTAGGTGAAGACTTCACTAAATGGATCCACATAAACGTTTTCCACGGACTCAAAACACAGAAATGGCGACTTTCCTGCTGGATCGGTAAGCTAGCTTGTTTGCTAACATGGCTAACATTAGCTGTCAGTTATAAACTCCTCTGCGTTACTTGTTGGACATGCTGCAGACTGTTGGTCACTTGCGTATCGGCAGTGAGCCTGGCATCCCAGCGGCTGGAGTTGTTTTTCTGCAGTTGCAACTACAACCTAGATACACGTGATGTCGCTGTTCTGTCCGTGTTACATATTCAACCTTTAAAGGCTTTGCAACCACCGAAGTGAAAAAGTGAAAAAACGTAGTATTTCTACAATTTTGTTGAGAGACCGGACAAATGTCCGTCGAAACTAAAAAACTATGGATTCTATACATAAAATGAATGGATAATGTGAAAATAAAGGTTATATTTCTCGCTAGAAAAGTGATCAAAACAATGGTAGAGTCGCAATCTATCTTAAAATATAACAATGTCCACCTGAAATTGAAGGGATAGCCGCCATGTTTTCTTGGGAGAAACTCTGCAGTCACGTGAGCTACAGAAATGAAAGGGAAAATTAAACATAGTAAGTCTACGTTTTCAGAGGCCAGATTGTGAAATAGGTACGTATTGTGCTGTGGACCAACGTAGGACTGTCACATTTTGGAATGAGACTGGGTTGGTTTATAAGTATACATGACTACAGTATGTGTTGATGATGTGAGAGTGCATGTAGAATATGTGTGTAATATGTGCACAGCAGTATGAGTAAATATGTAAATATGTATATATGGGCAGGCATCATATTTATGTGGAGGGGCTTCATTTTTCTTATTTCTTTTTTTGTAGTTATTTTTGTAGTTATTGTCATCCTGCTCCTTTTCAAGCTAGAGAAACTGTAAACTCTTCTGTTTTTAACCATTTTTTTCCTTCTATTATCTTTTTTGAAAGTAAGATGAACGTTTTACTCAGATAGAATGTATTTTGTTTTGTTTGCTCAAAATCAATCAATCAATCAATAATAGGGGGGGTTGTGGGGTTATATGTAAATCCAAAGAAAACGGAAGCGGGTTTTGACGCAGCCCTAGTAATACAGTTGGGTCAGGTGATATGGAGCTTTACCCGGAGCCACGTTGCTATTTTGATGGCTCACCTTATTTGGCTAGACCTTATTTGGAGAATTGGAGCTGCGGTGGAGGCTAAAGGCTAACTGCTAGCAACATGGGCACTTGCAGTGGAGCTACGATTATAGACAAGACAGATTTAGAAAATAAATAAATTAGGTAATGAAAGGTGTGGCCCTAGTGTTGCTGCAGAAGTTTTTTAAATGTTTGAAAAGCGCGCACAGAAGTCTACTGCATACACGGTGAATAGAAGGGAGGGGAGGGGGGGCGGACGGGAACGAGGAGAGAGAGGGGGGGGGGGGGGGGGCGAGAAGGGCGGAGAAAAAGAGAAGAGCGCGTGATAACTGTTTCTGAGCAGAGAGACAAAGCTGACAGACCATAAACAGGAACTTTGATTCTCACTCTGGACATTCACATGGCCTCATCAGTGCACAACAGATCATATTATACACCCAAAACCCCAGAAAAGTGAAATTGATGTCATGACACCTTTAAGAAAAATCTGATGTTTTATTTTCACTGGTCAGTCTCGGCATCTCCTTTTTATTGATAAAGCAGCTGCTGAACTTGTGTGCAATCATGTTGTCCACAACATGATGGAGGCATCACAATCATTTTCCATGACTGGAAACTGCACATAGGTCCCAACCCGAACACGTCCTGGACACAGGAGGAGCTGTACAGAAATCCTCGGTCACACAGGTCGTTAGACATGATTAGAACAGATTAGTCTGGTTTTAGTCTTTATTTAGTTGCTTTTATTTGTTTGTTCATTTTTAAGGATTAACATGCTAATCCTTCATTTTTTTAAGGATTCACAGCCATGTCTTATCATGGGCGGCATGGTGGTGTGGTGTTAGCCTCACAGTAAGAAGGTCACTGGTTTGAGTCTCTGCTAGAGAGGCGTTGGAACAGCAGCCCTCCTGTGTGGAGTTTGCATTTCTCCACATGTATGCATGGGTTCTCTCTGGTTACTCCGGCTTCCTTTCACCATCCAGAGACATGCATGTTAGGTTAAATGGTTACTCTAGATTCTCCCTATGAGTGTGTGGCTGTCTGTCTCTCTGTGTGGCCCTTTAACGGACTGGCGACCTGTCCAAGGTCTATCTGCCCCTCACCTGATAGTTGCTGGTATAGGCTCAAACTACCCTGCAACACTGAGTTGGACAAGCAGTACACAAAATAATTGAATGAATGAATGAATGAATGAATGAATGAATAAAGGTCTTAACATGTGAAAGATTTCATTTACTCACCAATGTGTAATGAAGTCAAACATAAATGTTTCACCAGTTTCTGCATGTTGACTTAGATGGTTGTTGAGTCCAGGTTAATTTGTTTTAATAGGTAATAACAGGTTATTCATGTTAAAACAGGTTATAACTTCACAACATACAAAGTTATACTATGTTATAACATATGAAACTTGGTAATAAGAGGTTATACATGTTATAACATGTTATATCTATAGTTGTATATGCTGTATCTGGTTAGGAGGTTCTCAATGTTGGGTGAGGTATACATGTTATAACATGTTATATCTCACAACATACAAAGTTATACTATGTTATAACATATGAAACTCGGTAATAACAGGTTATACCAGGTTGTAACAGTTAATCAAAGGTAATATCAGATAATACTTTATAACTTACAAGGTTATAGTATGTTATATCATACTAGGTAATAACATGTTATATGTTATAACTTACAAGGTTATACTATGTTATAATATATTATGCTAGGTAATAACAGGTAACAAGTTATAATAAACCAGGCTCTACCGTAACAAATTATACCAGGTTGTAACAGTTATTAAAAGGTAATAACTGGTTACAACTTGTAATAAGTTGTAGCATACAAGGTTATACTATGTTATAACATACTCAATTATGCCAGGTAGTAACAAGTTATACTGGGTTTTAACAGGTATTAAAGCCATGTCTCAAACCGCACACTTGAGCACTTCAAATGCTATTTTTGAGTGTGTAGTGCGTTCATGCTGTCATTTAAGCCAAAATTCAGTGCTCTGAAAGTACCAGGATGTTGCCCTAATAATGGCCTGAAACGCAGTGCAAAACGAAGTGCACTACTTGTACTAAATCAACGCCATCTTGCTGACGTAGTGGAACAGGCGGGACTTTCGAACTGCTTTCAGAGCTGAATAATGGTGATGAATGAAGCTGTGGTGACCCCTGCTGCAGCAGAGGCTGGATTGTACTGATTTAATAACATTTATGAAATTATTCAGACATAACTACTAATGTATATTGTGGCATGCTACTAAGCTGTTCACTCCCTGATGACAGTTATGATCTGGTCATTTGTTTGAGGCCGCGGTTATACTGGCTCGGTAGAGTTAGCTCATGTTAGTCCGTCACATCCGGTAAGTGTCGTGCTCTATTTAGGTCAGCATTTAGCAGCAATAGTGTGCACTACAGACGAAGTACACGGTGCGCACTACGCACTGAGTTCCAGTGCACTCAGGTAAGTGCGTGGTTTGAGACACAGCTTAAGTTTTAAGATGTCATAAAAGGTAGTAACGTATTATACCAGGTTATACAAACCAGGCTCTACCATAACATATTATACTACGTAATCACGTTATACCAGGTTGTAACAGTAAATAAAGGGTAAAAACAGGTTATAACAAGTAACAACTGGTAATAAGTTATTACATACAAGTTTATACTATGTTATACCAGATTGTAACAGTTAATAATAGGTAATAACTAGTAATAACAGGTTATAACAGGTAATTAGTAATAACATACAAGGTTACACTACATTATAACACATTACACCAAGTAAAAACAGGTTGCACAAGGTAATAGCAGTTTTCACTATTTTCCTGACTGCACCGCAACACCGAATTTTAAGGGCTCCCTACCTTTTAAATCCCACTTTAACTACTGGGTATATGTAACATGGCTAAGTGTTAAAATTGACTCTTTAAGTGTTGCAGCAACACTGCTGATTTTACTGTGTAGGACTGAACCTTTCAGTAAACATTTCCTCTGATATGGGAGACAACAGGGTAGAGACTGAACTCTGAACAGAGAACCTGCAGACTCCCATGAGGAACCCTGGAGTGGGAGTGTTATTGCTTTGTCAGTGCTAATATCACCACATAAATATGAAATTATCCATTTTTATTTCTTTTTCTTTTCTGTTTCAAAGACATTAACTCAAAGTATGAAGTTTTCATTCTACTGTCAGCTGTTCCAGTCCGACCCAAATACCTGTAAAAGTGTACATTTGAACTTGTGATCTACATCATTATCAGAGTAAATCTCTGATTTCCCACTACAAGTCACGGCCATCAGCTTTAGTGGACTAGTGTTCTAGATTTGCACAGTGTTACAGTGTGGTAGAGCCCACCACGGTAAGTCAACAAAAAGAAAGAGGCAATGAAAGGGTGGCTGGTTCTGGTTTCAGGGGGATAACGATGAAAGGGGGGCTGACCTGTGTTGGCACTCGGATGGCAGCTGTCCAACAGTTATGGGGCACAAGAGGGTTCTTTTCTGAAGATTGTGGCTTTCAATCTGGCTTCCTCAGGAGCTGGCTTACACACGACCAGTTGCTGATCTCTAACAGCAAATAGATGAAGCCCCACCTACAAGCCATCTCACCATGGCTTCAGGAAACCACAGCCCTGCTTCAAATACACATTGTTTCCCCCCATGAAACCATCAAACCTTCAAACAAGAAAGTGAGAAACTAGATAATGTGGAAAGATGCGACATCTCAGGGAGAATGTGAAATGCTTTAAACAGCAGGTGAAATGAAATCAACACTAAATCTTGCTTTTCTATGTTTGACCAACAGAAGAAAGCCCTGAGGGAGCAATGGCTGATGGACGGTCTGAGTCAGCAGTCGGAGGAGGAACAGGAGGCCATGAGGCAGCAGGCTGAAGACGAGCAGCAGCAGAGCCATCAGCTGCAGAGCAACATCCTCAGGTAACCGGCAGAAGCTGGAACCCGAAAGTCTCACAGCACATCCCACACCAGACCACCAGCGCCTGTCATGTGGGCGGGGATGACTGGGAACATTCGGCTCAGGTGGATCGATGCTTCATCTCTTCAGCGGGATCTTTCACCATGAAGCTGAACAGGGATTCACTCAGCTCAGTCGAACTTAAAGATATAACGGCTTCATTCAGCCGTTTAAAACCTACAGTTCCCCAGTTTGATTGTCTTTGTCAGAGTTGGCCTTTACAGATAAAATTCACATTTTCTACTATAATTTTAAAAAGGTTCATAGCTACAGCTGCAGCATTCGAAAGAGAATGGCCCTGTGTGAAAAAGAGATTGCCTCTGTTGAAAAAAAAAAAAAATTATTGTTATTTAATACATTGTAGGGAAGTGAGATTAAATTTTCCCCCCACCCAGGCGGGATTAATACCACACCTCTTTTTAATAAAGAAATAACTCAAATAGAAAGGGCCTGCCTAAATAAAAAAGATCAAAAAAAACATCAAAAAAAGAAAACAAGCTGCGGCCATAATTCAGGAAAAAAGTGAGAAACAAAGTCATTGAGATCTATCAGTCTGGAAAAGGTTCCAAAGCCATTTCTAAAGCTTTGGGACTCCAGAGAACCACTGTGAGAACCATTATCCACAAATGGTGAACCATTTTTTCATTATGATGCAACATACTCCCGCACACTGTTCAACTCGCATGTATTTATTTGCAACGTTTCGGTGGTAGAACTTCATCAGACAAAAATCAGGTTTATCAGGGTTTTTTTATTGTTTTTTGGGATGATGAAGGTCTAGCACTGAAATGTTGCAAATAAAAACATGCAATGGACAGTGTGCCAAGTCTTTCTGTGAACTCTGGTAGTTTTTTTCTACTACGCTGCACTTGTCATGCCATACAGATGTGCGAAGCGTTCTCCCTTAATGCAGTATAGTGACGAAATAAATCTGTACATTCAAAATCTTTATATGAGTATTGAGTATGGTAAAAGCTCACTTTTTTTTTTTTTTAAAAAAAAAAAAAATTAGTCCGTCTTTCAGGTGATTTGCTGGACAGCATTGGGCAATATCTATATTTCTCCGTCTATAGCTGAACTAGTTTCTGATCTATGGAGTTCAGTTCTACACACTGGTCCCACATACAGCTGTGCTTGAAAGTTTACATATCCTCCCATTAAAGAAAATGCTAAATTCACAACAGTAATTCAAAAAACAAGAAAATGAAAAAAGTAATAATAAGTCAAAATTGAATAAATCTATATTTAGTAAGATAAAATATAGATTTTGATTTTTTTTATCAAACAAAAATTCAAAAACAAACAAACAAAACTGTCCCAGACAAATTAAAGCACCTTCTCAAGGGGGTGAAAAAAAAATTTTTTTTTTATTTTTTTTTAAAGGGAGAGAAAAAAAAAAAAGGAAGCAGTAATTAATATAGAAAAAAAATTTAAATAAAGAGGGGGGGTAAATTTTTTTTTTGGGGGGGGATTCTAAAAAAAAAGGGGGAGAAAAAAAAAAACAAAAGAAGAAGATGATGATATAATGAACTTAATGCGCCAAAAAATAAAAAAAAAAAAAAAAAAAAAAAAAAGAAGAAAAAAAAAAAAAGAAAAAATAAAAGAAAAAATAAAAAAAAATAAAAAAAAAATAAAAAAAAAAAAAAAAAAAAAAAAAAAAAAAAAAAAAAAAAAAAAAAAAAAAAAAAAAAAAAAAAAAAAAAGAGAAAGGAAGAAAAAGAGAAAAAAAGAAAAAAAAAGAAAGAAAAAGAAAAAAAAAAAGAAAAGAAAAAAAAAAAAAAAAAAAAAAAAATAAAAAAAAAACACCTGCTTGCTCATGAACAGTGGACCAACATACCTGTCAACAGGTGCAGACGTCTGATTGGATGTTACAGAAAACAGCTGATCGCAGTGATTGTCTCAAAGCGTTGCTCAACAACATTTAGATCAGCCCCATCTTGCTTGTTTACTTTTTTTATTTTTTGTTTGTTTTTAATATTTCTGTTGAACTACATTTCAAAAATGTCAGATTTTTCCTCCCTTGGATGGGTATGGCTTCACAAATATTGAATATGAATGGAATGTCCTGATTTGCACTGATTTTTTTCCTTATTTTTTAGTCTTGTAAAAATCCGTCTTATTTCATTAACCCCGTTCTTTACTGTCTTGTGCAGAATCGAGAAAGAGATCGAAGCTTTGGAAACACAAGAACTGAACATTTCCGCCAACGAGGAGGTGGTTCTGAAACGGCTGAAAGAAGTGGAGAGGACAGCCGAGGACATCATCAAGGTAGGTGGAAATCATCGGCCGCCGCTCTGTAAGCTGCATGTGGAACTTACTCATCTGTGTGTCTTACTGATTATTATCGGCTGTATTAATGCTACAAAATAACAGCTTTCAGCTCAGCACCATGAAGAATAACAAAAATCCCCTAAACGAAGATGTGGGACTAAGAAAACAGATGTTCATTTATTCTGCTGTGAATAAAGTGAACGGCTTGCTGCGGTAACACACACCTGCTTTACTGAATAGCCCCTAAATGAGGGAGTTAGTCACAGACGACTGAAAATAAACCCACCGCAGCTCCGCTTCGCCTCCTCCACGAAGACGTGCTAAAGAGTCGAGATGGTGAACTCTGCAGAGATGTACTTATATATATAAGAAAGTACTGTTTACTAACTAAAGTGGAACATTTTAAGTTTACAAAAGTACACTTCAAGTATACAATAAGTGAACTCATCTACAGTATATGCTACTAGTATACTTGGTATATACTTCCCAGCATGTCTGAAGTACCGTGACAGGGATTCTTGGACCATGGTCCACCTCTGTAACCACTACACCACCACTTCACCACTTTCTCTGCTGCTATTTCACTACTTTCGCCTGCTTCTATACTTTAAGTATACTTGTACTTTTACTTAGCATATTACTTGTACCATACTATTTATATTCTTGAAATATAGGGAAGTATTCTATTCAGTTAAGTCATACCGTATGTACACTAGACTGCAATGTGTTCACAAAACCACAAGACAAAATGTTGTTAGATGTATTTATACATTTTAAAACATACAGTACCATACAGAGTACTGACACATACCATACAGAGTACTGACACATACCTGCTTAAATCATTAAAGATGTGAATTTCAAACACAAAGTTCCTCTAAGCTGATGTGTTGGTGAAAAACATTTTTATTCTGTGAAATCAAATGTAAGCACGAGTAAATGACTCGATCTTATTTTGTACTTAGATGTTTAATAAGTATCAGTACTTTCTGACAGAAAGAAGTAAAAAGGATACAAAAGTTCAAGTGTTGGACTTGAGTTATGAATTATTCCTACAAGAAAAACTCAAGTAACCTTCACCCGTATTTATCAACTTTGCCGTTGAGTTTTACTTTGTCATTATAAGTAAGTTTTACTGAGACTCAGTTTACGTCAAACTAAAAATCTCACATTCATACAAATATATTTTAAGAGTTTTCTTTAAGCAACTGGGTCAGACTAACAGACTAGTCATATTAAGCAGTTCAAACAGCTGAACAATAACTGTTATGATGTTCCCAACTCCTTCCACGAGGATATGGATTTTCCATAGGTACTGGGAGTTTTGAAAATAGCCCCTCCCGTCTGACAGGACTGTGTAGGCAAAGTAAGGTTCACTTACTTTTTAGGAGTTGATCACATAATGAATACACTGAATAAAAATTACTTAATAATTGTGAGTTATACTTACAATTTAAAGTTAAGTTAGAATATAAAAACAAATGTTAAGTATTACGCCTTTTTTTGAGTAAAAACTGGGTAATACAAGACTCTTGTAGAATTTACTTTTTATGTCAAAGTGATTATTACAAGGCCAAAAAATTCGTTTTTTTCAGTGTTAAAGTAAACTTACTGCCTCAGATGCAGATGGTGTTCAGACCAGATGAAGCGAAGTATCCGTGGAAGCGGACCAAACAGCCAGAGTGTGAACGCACCCTTACAGTTCTGTGTATTTATTAACCCAGCGTTTTATCAGAAACGAGGAGGTAGTTTTTCAGTAGAAATCCTGGCACGTTTTTGGACCTGCCAGCGCATTTAGAACAGCTGTTTTCACGAACGAGCTGATTAAACCCAGCTGGCTCAGTGATTGGTCGGAAAAACTGCCGGACAGGATTTCTACTTTCTGCTTCTAACCCCGTTTTTGACACCCGTGAAAACGAGGAGAATAAACACAGGAAGGTTTTGGAGATGAATATTCTGTTGGCTTGCAGGTGAACAGAAACAAACTTTCATTATTTATTCAGGATCATTTGACTTGTTTTGAATTTTTACTCATTTATACAAACAACATGTTACAAATTTACCATAAACTAATTAAATTATTCATTAATTCATTCATTATATTATTTTATTTCATTCCAGACTTTTAATTTTTTATTATTCTTCCTTATTTTTCTGCATTATTGTTTTTCTATAATGACTTAATTTTAATTCCAATGACACTAGCAATGTTATTTACTAATAATTATTATTTTTTTATTTGGTTTTGTGTGTGTTTGGTGTTATAAAACATAAAGCAAACACAGACTTGCCCACGTTTGAGTTTTCCCGCTCAGCTCTGAGATGCTGTGATGAATGCAGCGTTGCTTCACATGCTCATGTGGGGGAGCTGCTGCCATCTGGGAGAATTTCACTGATCATGAATTTAAAACAACGGGAATTCGTGTGTTTCTCGGACTGCTGAGGAAACATGGGGGTGCTGTTGTTGGTGGGGGCTGGTCCTGACTGCATGCTGCCCCTAGCTCTGCCTCTAACCTCGGCTTGTTTCTAACATGCATTCAGCGTGTGTGGGGGGGCTTTGTTTCTGCAGAGGCTGCCTCACCTGTGCAGCTAAACCCTGCTGCTGCGGTGCAGGACTAACATGCATGCTTTGGTTTCTGGATCACGGCGCCGTGCCTACTTTTCTGAACGACTCTAACATGAAGCTCTGCCGTCTTCTTGACTTCTCGCAACTCTTCTGTCTCCACATATAGGACCTGAACGCAGAGTACCAGGCAGGTAAAATCTACCCGCATTTCTTCCTCTCACCTTTGATTTGATTTTTTAGTTAAAAAAATGTTTGATCTGCTCGTTGCATCTTATTTTAATCCATTTTATTAACCTTTTAGTGAGAACTCAGTCTGTGTTTGAGATTATTTCTCACAGTTATAGTTGAGTTTTTTAATCAATATATTTACTATTAATAGCTAACCTTTTAAGCCTGTGCTGCTACACTAACAAGGATAACTGATGCTTGGCTTATTTTAGGTTAATTATTTTCAGATCATGAAAATATTTTTGTCTGTTATGTTGATAAAATTCATAGAATATTTCTTTTTGCACCAGGAGTCAATACATGTATGTAAAGGTCAGCAGAAACAGTCAGTAAATTTGTGTTTGGTTAATTATTCTGTTGTTGTGACGAATCTGCTTCTCATTTAAACTCATCATCATCCAACAAACACCAACCGAGTCACAGCACAATCAGATTTTCAGGCTTCCCAACATCATCAGATTTATAACCGTCACAACAAAGATTTAATTCACCAATAACTTAGAAATTATTGATGAAAATAAAGGCTTGTTAAATGCATAAATAATTAATTACAGTAAATAATAACATTTAAAACTCCACTAGATCCCGTGTGCCATCGTTTATATCACAGCATTATCTCAGGAGCTGTGTGGAACTCCATGATCCGTGTTTATCACACTTTCATCATAAAATGATGAAGTAGCTAAGAAACTTCTATTCTGACCTGGAAATGATGATGAAGACTCTTCCTGTTAAATTTCTACCAATCAGAACGCTTAAATTGATGACAAGCATGATGGGGCTCCTGAACTAAAATGTTATTGAACACTTTGAGACAATCACTGCAATCAGGTGTTTTCTGCAACGTCCAATCAGACGTCTGCATCTGCTGACGGGCTGCTCTGCTGTTCGTGAGCAAGGTGCTCTAATTTGTCTGGGACAGTTTTGTTTGTTTGTCTGTTTTTAAAATGATTCTTTCCAACTACAATTCAAAAGCAATATTTCATTTTACTAAATCATAATTTAGCAAATTTTAATTTTAAAATTTTTACTTTGCCCTTGAGCAAGGTCCTTAACCCCCACCAACCGCTCTACGGACGCCCACTGCTCTCAGGTTAAACTTGAGATGGGTTAAACACAGAGAAGAAATTTCCTAATTAGGATCAATTACGTATAAATTACTATTTATCATCATTATTTATTAGGGCATTCAGGCTATTAAAAAATTAATCTAATTAATTACAGGATTTGAAATTAATTAATCTGATTAATCACATTTTAATCTCACATCTGCTAAAGCAGTCGTGGGGAACAGTGGTCTTCAGGTGCATTACCGCCACCCACTGCCCGGGTCGTTCAGTGGGCCAAATTTAAAATGCTTGTGCATTGATTGGCACTCTGAATTAAGTGTGATTATTTTTTTTAATGCATAAGTTTGCAGTGTAATAATTAATCTAATTATTGCGTCAAACTGACAGCCCGTTGTGAATATAGCATTTTCTTATTTGTAGGGTATGGATAATTTTGAGTATGACTGTATGTGACGAGGGCAGGAGCTCTGCTGGTCCTCCAATCACACCATTAACATCATTTGTTCTAACATTAACTTAATGTTCCTGTGATGAAATAATGAGTTTATGAGGACTATCGTATTCCCATTACTGGACTACCATGTTACTGACATCTTTTAATTCCACTTAGTTCTTTTCATTAATCTGACTGGTCTGCCCTTTGCTTGCTACAACTTAACTTCCCTCATCATCTTTTCTTTCAGATGTGACACATCACACTCCCTCGGCATTCCCAGATTTCCCGCTGTTTACCCCACAGGCCCAGCCTAAAACCCTCCCAGTACGGGAAACTGGTGGCGATGAAGAAAAAAGAGGTACTGGACAAGCTAAAATATGCTGTTTAAAGGCAGGGTGGATGTTTTCCAGGAGCATTTTTTACTATATTGCTTAAAATCTTCTTCACACCCCCATTGCAGACAATTAATTAAATGTTCTGACACAAAAATTTAAAAATGTAGTCACCTGTGAAACGGACAGGACCGAAAAAACCCAATCCAATTGTCTTGAACGGCCCGTGCTTATTGACTGAATGATGATATGTCTATCAAACTCAAAGGCCGTTGTCTCTCCACCACCTCCCCCCACCCGACATCCCATGCAGATATCTGCTGGCGCTGAGCCGCTCTGACTGATCACTTCCATTATATTATTTTCAGAGCTGTAATTTTACATCTCACCAGAATGTAAATTACAAAGCAGCCGATTTCTCTGTGAATAGAACAGAACATTCCCACTTCCTGAAGTCTGACATCAGAGAAAGTTTTAATAAGTGAGGAGAACTGGAGCACACAGAGATCTGCAACCTTCAGCAGAGCAAACTCATGCTCAGACAAATTATAAATGACAAGATTGATGATGTTAAACGGTGTCAAATGATGAAATCTGTGACTGGTTAAGGGAAAAAACATAACTGGTAGCCTAAATATCTCTGGAGTCCTGAGTTAGACGTTAGCTCTGCTGAGCATTGGTGGAACATGATGTAAGATGACCAGGAAGTCAGTAAATGAGTGTTTGGTAGATTTTAGCTTTGATCTAACTAAGGGGCCAGTCACACGAGGACGACTGCAGGTAAAAATGGCAAAATATTTAAGCGGGAGTCCCTTTTGTTCACACGGCAACGGCATTATTCTGTGTTGAAGATGCAAAAATCTGAAGACTCATTCCAAAGTGGAATTCCTGAAGACGCGACGCTGTTGTGTTCTCGTCTGAACGGCCCAAAACTCAAAAATGATGGTGGTCCTGCTCACGCCATGCTCATGTCGCATGCGCGTTGACGTCACACACAAACATGAAAAACAACAATGTGCGTAAACTACGTAAACCCAGCAGATGTAAGGTAGACCTTACGCATGCGCCCGGACATGGTGGAGTTCCATCACAGCACCACCTAACGGCCTGGCGGGCAAATCTAATCAAATTCCACACACAATGCGGGGTCTTGTCACCATTGGGCCTTTTCCTTTGCAGCTGCACAAGGCACAGCACGGTACAGCACCACAACTTTCTTTTTATTAACCTGGACCTTATTTCTAGGAGTTTATACGTGCATTTACTCACTGGTAAAATTTCTGCATCACTTTGACTCATTCAGAAGATATTACTGTAGGTTGAGTCGCCCTACGGTGTACATCCAGTAAAATGGCAGAGACGGGGCAGCCACTATATAAGACATTATCTGCAGCAAAACTCTTTGATTTTAACCAATACTTTAAGTAGTATATGAACGAATGAGTGCTATTATACTACTGAGTTTCGCTGCAGATAATGTCTTATATAGAGGCTGCCCCGTCCCCACCATTTTACTGGATGTACACCAAAGGGCGACTCAGCGTAATACTGTATCTTCCCAAGGAGTCAAAGTGATGCAGAAACTTTATCGGTGAGTAAATGCACGTATATACTCCCAGAAATAAGGTCCAGGTTGAAAAAGAAACAAAGTTATCCTCTAAGACAACCAGGACGGTTTTCTATTTTCATACAGCAGAAGTATGAGGGCGCATTCACACTCTGGCAGTTTGGTCTGCTTCAAATAAACTGTGGTCCATTTCTATTGATAGTCTGTTTGATTTGGCGCAGTGTGAACACAAACTGTACTCTGGTGAGCACCAAAGAAACGGACTCTGGTCCGCCTGAAAGCTGGGGGAGTCAGTTCACTAGAAAACGGACTATCAGACTATCCAGCGCATAGACACCCAGCAGACCTAATGGAAATGACGTTTGTCAACCGTAATAAAGCAGAAGAAGAAGAAGAAATAGGAGAAAGTGGGGTAGATTATCGTTTGGGTCGGAGGGAAAACAAAGCAAACAGCACATTTTTGAAGAAGCCGAGGTCAAAACAACAGTGAAAAAAAAACAGGAAAATGTCTAGACAGAGATGGAGTAATAAGAAGCAGAAAGATTTCCACTTTAATCACAGTCCGGTTTTCTTCTTATTCCTGCTTTTTCATCATTGATCAGTGGTTGTATTGGGGAGCGTCGCCCCCTAGTGGGCAGTTTGTAACTACAGTGGTTCAACAAGGTGGTTTGGTCTGCTTCGGGTACTGCAGTTCTAATGCAAACCGAAGCAAAGGAAGGTGCGAAACCAGGGTGAGGAGGAGGTATCAGACTAGCAGAATCAGATTTATCATAATTGTGACTATAAAGATCCACCAAACACTCATTTACTGATTGTTTACGTCTGCATTGCTTGAAGCTGCCTCTTATTCCATCTGACTTATGAAAGAAAAGAAAATGCTGAGTAATTTTCTCCTTGGTGACGTCATAAATCAGTTAAATTTTCATTTTATCTGTTTCCATCTGAAGTTTTCATTCTGTGTCTTCTCTTCATTTCAGCCACTTTCGCCATTGAGATCAGCGTAGAGCACAATAAAAGAACGGGCAGAAGTCAGGTGGTGTCCACGGCAACCATCAGCCCAGAAACCATCCAGGAGAAGGGTTTAAAGGTGTACGACGACGGGCGCAAGTCTGTCTACGCGCTGCAGTCGGACAAAGACCAAACACCCAACGGAGTGGTCGGAGAGATGACGCACACGGAGGTGGAGGAGCTTCTGCACCAGGCCACAGAGGAGAAGGTGCCGTCAGAGGTGCAGTACCACCCGCCCGTCTACTCCGTCCCCTACACGGGAACCAGCAGACCGTCCACCCCGGGGACACCGACGATGAGACAGACTGCAAATTCACTTAAAAACGGAGCTCAGCCTCTCAAACAGGAAAACATGCGAAGTCAAGAGCTGCAGGAGCAGAAATGTCCCCAAAAGATCAACCGAAACATTTCAGGACAGTCCCAGAACGACATGAATCCAGTTCCACGACCAAACCCGACCAACACGAACGCTGAAAACTCAGCGTCTCCGGTCTCAGTTACAGTCCGGACCGAGGGGACGCCTGCACCAATGCAGCCGCTTTACAAAGCCGTGGACAGACGTAGTCCTCCGTCAGCCAACCTTCCGTCCGAGGAGGACGTCTCAGCACAGAGACCCATCTGTCCAAACCCGGCCAGCGTACTGCCAGAGCCGGAGCCACAGTCCATCACCATGATCTTCATGGGCTACGAGAACGCTGCGGACGAAGACGAAGAAGACATCCAAGCCGAGCTGGTCGTCATAGGCAACAGCGATGATGAGGAGGAGCACAGCAAGTGTGCTGAGAAGAAAGGTGAGGGAGAGGAATCCCTGTCCTACCATCCAGAGGGCTACACGAGCAAGATCTTCCAGCCCAAAGTGGCTTTAGCCAAGGTTACAAGCGGCAGGGACGTTTCCGAGGACGTCTACACAAACTGGGAGGATTTAGTGCTCCACAAGCCCACGTTCATGCACAAGCCCGGCAAGCACAGCCCCTCCCTGCAGAGGCCTGGGGGGGGCCCACCTGCAAACACAGGAGGCATCAGTCTGGAGAAGATGAAGATCTGCTCCACCGTCAGATGAGACCTCTGTCTTCCTCTCCTGAGGCTCTCTGCCTTTGACTTTCAAACAGCTTTATGGCCCCCTGCTGGCCGCTTACGCTCATTACACCTGAACTTCACTCAGTCTAATACACACTTTCTACATACAGTCATCCTCACAATTATTCACACCCTCAGAAAGAAATTAACTGTCAGTGAAATAAGTTGAAATTGACAAAATTAATAATAAATAAAAAATTTATGAAAATCATGACATTGATTTTGAATTGTGGTTTGAAAGGAATATTAAAAACAAACAGAAAAAAATACACAAGTAAACAAGCATGATGGGGCCCCTAAAACTAAAAGTTTATTGAGCAACACTTTGAGGCAATCTGCACTGCAATCAGGTGTTTTCTGTGATGTTCAAAAATACGTCTACAGCTGTTGACAGGTATGTTGGTCCACTGTTCATGGGAAAGGTGCTTTAATATGTCTGGGACAGTTTTGTTTGTTTGATTTTTTTTAAATAATATTTTCAACCACAATTCAAAAGAAATATTTATTTCACTAAATTAGAATTTTGTAAATTTTTATTTATTATTAGTTTCTTTACTTCCCTGTTATTTGAATTACTATTGTGAATTTGGCCTTTTTCTTAATTGGAGGGTATGAATAATTTTGAGAACTGTACATCAATAACTTCAATCTGGTGGTGGATGAATAATAATGAGTTATAATTAATAATGCTACCAGTGATTATAAACTTACTTTATTCAAGCTGTTTGCACTCTGATAAATCCCAGAGTTGCACTCAGTCTGTTAGAAAATAGTGTTTGTATTGTCTTTTCTTTCCCAGAGTGAGCTCTAATCCTGAAGCACAGCCTGAACATTTCATGGAAAGCCTGGAGAAGCCTGCACGCCGCATCGTGTCACAGATGCTGTCAGAATGTTCAGTTGTTTTATTTAACATCAGTGAAGCATTAAAACGATGTTTGAAGTGATGATTCTTGTCCACATGCAGCAGATTTCAGCTGTAACTCTGTAAACTAACATCTGTGCCTTAAAATAAATAAATATAAATACAGTATCTAATTGTGACTCAGTTCTTTGTGCCTAAACTCCATCTGTAAGCTGTATTTCTGACCAAAGGAAGGTCACAGGTGGAATAAAGTCCCAACCTGGGAATTTGTTTGTGTGTAATTCGATGATTGCATGAGTTGTAAACGTGTTTTGGACGTGTGATGATCCGGAGCAGCAGATTATCTCAGCGTCCTGCCTGCAGGACCTGACAGCTGGGAGAACACAGTGTCTCTGTTCATGTAAAACACTCGTCCTTGTTGCTTTCTCTTCCTCTCTGCAGCATTATGAAAACAGCAGACTACATAGAGGGGTGGAAATATACAGTTATGTAACTGCAATTTCTTATTCATGAAAAAAGAAATACTGAGGAAGAACGGCACCATGGCCATCCGTTATTATTACTGTCTCTGAAATTCAATATCCAACTGAGTCTGTCTGTTTCTGCTCGTCTTCAACACTCTGAATATCTTTTCTTTCCTGTAGATGATCCTTTATTAGTTTTTTCTGAGAGACATTAAACTCTGTCATTCCACAGGATTCATTAAACGGTGAAGCATTAGTTTATGTTTCCTCCTGAGAAAGTTAGGAGACATTAAACTGTTAACGTAGTTCTGGTTCTGGTCTGGTTCGTCCCTGCAGGGAGTAAAAACTCAGACGTGTCTGAATCTGTTTCACATGGACATGTTTCAACTTTAACTCCGTCTGTCTGATCCTCTAAATCACACAACACCTGAATCATCCTGAAATACACGACCAAGCAAGTCCCAACCATGATGGATGGATAGATGGATGGACGAATGCATAAATTATGGATAGATGGATGGATGGATGGATCCATCTAATGGATGGATGGATGCATAAATAATGGATGGATGGATGGATGGATGGATGGATGGATCCATCAAATGGATGGATGGATGGACGGACAAATGGATAAAAAATGGATGGATGGTTGGATAGATGAATGGATGGATGGATAGACGGACAGATGAATAAATAATGGATGGATGGATGAATAGATGGATGGATGGATGGATGGACAGATGGATAAAGAATGGATGGATGGATGGATGGATCCATCTAATGGATGGATGGATGCATAAATAATGGATGATGGATGGATGGATGGATGGATGGATGGATGGATGGATGGATCCATCAAATGGATGGATGGATGGACGGACAAATGGATAAAAAATGGATGGATGGTTGGATAGATGAATGGATGGATGGATAGACGGACAGATGAATAAATAATGGATGGATGGATGAATGGATGGATGGATGAATGGATGGATAGACGGACAGATGGATAAAGAATGGATGGATGGATGGATAAATAATGGATGGATAGACGGACAGATGGATAAAGAATGGATGGACGGACGGACGGACGAATGGATGAATAATGGATGAATAATGGATGGATGCATAAATGGATATATAGATTGATGGATGGTCAGACGAATGGATGAAAAATGGATGGATGGATGGATGGATGGATGGATGGACAGATGGATAAAGAATGGATGGATGGATGGATGGATGGATAGATGGATGGATGGATGGATGGATGCATAAATAATGGATAGATGGATGGATGGACGGATGAATGGATGAATAATGGATGGATGGATGGATGGATGGATGGATGGATGGATGGATGGATGGATGGATGGATGGATGGACGGATGGATGGATGGATGGATAGACGGACAGATGGATAAAGAATGGATGGATAGATGGACAGATGGATAAAGAATGGATGGATGGATAAATAATGGATGGATAGACGGACAGATGGATAAAGAATGGATGGACGGACGGACGAATGGATGAATAATGGATGAATAATGGATGGATGCATAAATGGATATATAGATTGATGGATGGTCAGACGAATGGATGAAAAATGGATGGATGGATGGATGGATGGATAGACAGATGGATAAAGAATGGATGGATGGATGGATGGATGGATGGATGGATGGATGGATAGATGGATGGATGGATGGATGGATGAATGGATGAATAATGGATGGGTGGATGGATGGATGATCACATTCGAAACAGAAGATCTCTGCACATTATTTCTGTGATTTAATAATCAATATTTAGTTATTTTTCTGCTTGTTTTTATTAACGGTTCAAATCAGCGACTGACCGATACAGATTTTTTAGGGCTGATACCAAAATTGCTTCATTAGCCTCAGCCGATACAAACTGCTGATATTCAGGGCCGATACTACATCTACTTGCACTCACCACTGCATTCTCTGTGATCTGGCGGGGAGTGTTGGGGAGAAACGGAATACATGTACCGCCGTTACGTATTTAGAATACTATTTATGAGTAACTGGATACTGGTAAAAATACCATTTTCAATCTGTCTATTTAGAATACAAATACGCTTGTAGTACCAATACAATACTTTTGTGTTTTTCACATTTCCCCAATAAATAAATTATTTATTAGTGGCACAAGCCGAGTGTTGCATCGGCTATCCCATAATTTCCAGGGAATGACACAGGACCTAAACACTCCCAACCTTTTAGGAAGTATTCTCGCCAACACTGCTGGTGGTCTGGACGTCACTAACTATACGTAGACAACAGCATTGGTACATGTTTACGTTTAAAGCGTTACTGGACGAACTTCCAGCGTATCTATGTGATCCTGTCTATGTTCAGGAACTTCCAGCGTATCTATGTGATCCTGTCTATGTTCAGGTCGTTACCAGCTACGCTCATCTAAGCGCTCACTTCTCAACGTCCCCCGGGTTCAGACTGACCGAGGGAAACTGCAATTTCTTACTACGCCTCATGGGCTTGGAATAATTTGCAGAAACACCTCAGATTAGAAACACGGATATCGGTAATAAAGGTGAGATTAAAAAACAGAAACTTTACAACTCTTTCAAAGAACTTTAAATAAATATATAAGACAGAAACTCCACTTGTAAATAAATATTACATAGAAACATCAAACTTGTAATAAATATATACTAGGGCTGGACGATAATTCAATATCAATATATATCGATCGATAGAGGTTTTTTCAATATAAAAAAAAGAGGGTCAATAAAAGTTCAATATAGAAACACAGTTTTCTGCTGTAGTCTATCAGGTAGCATGATACTGCAGTCACTCCTTCATCCAAACCAATCACAGACGCAGACCAGGCAAAAGCTGAACTGGAATTCAGTGTTATGCCACTTTCAGACTTCCACTGGAAAGCGGTAATATTGTGAACTCTGTCCTTTATAATGTCTGCATTCAGACATGCGTACCGGTCTTTTACCTCAGAGATGTAGCGGACATCCACCGGCTGGTCTACATGTCACAAGAGCGGAAATGTTGCTGCACGCCGTTTTGGCTGAAAGCACAAGAAAATGTTCTGGACAGAATTGAAGGGAGAGCGGGGGGGGGGGGCTGTGCTGACTTTTATGCAACATTTTGTTATGTATGAAAGCACCGGGATACGATAAGTCCAGAAGGAAGCCGTATATTTGAAAAGACGAGTCTGTTTAAAGAGCAGACGGACTTTACTGCTCACATTCCGCAATGCAAGTCTGAAAACAGCTTTAATTTGATCTTTATTATAAGTAGGTATTTCAGCAAAAGCTTAAATGGCCAGGGCTGCACCTAAAATAGCTTTTAATTTGATAATGGCTTTTTAAAAAAATAAATATCGATATCGATCGATATAGATTTTTTTTTATCGATAATCTTTTTTTCTATATCGTCCAGCCCTAATATATACTGTATATTTTTTAAATCATTAAAATTAAATTCAATCTGTCAATTAGACCGAGTGGGGATGTCGGCCAACACACCCAATGCATCGGCCGACCGATACCAGCATAAAACACAAATATCGGATGGGCGATGCATCGGTCTATCCTTGTTTTCATACATCCCTCAGAGAGGCTACTTTTCTGCAGATCAAATACAGTAAACAACGTTTTTGTTGACATCTCATCGCTTTTATTTACACATTGTGTTATTTTTATAACTATTTTTGAGTTCATGACTTATTTTCCTGTTCTGCTGTTTTCCAAAAGCAACAGTAAAACACAAATTATTCCTCCAGATATCGTTTCCTCACAGCAGCATGAAGCTGGATTTGTCGTTGGTTTCTGTGCATGTGCGTGTGTTCGTGTGTGTGTGTGCGTGTGTGTGACAGATAAAGATTATGTTAGGTGTGCATGTATTTGAAATAGTAAGGTCACATACTTGGGTGTGTGAAGACTTGCGTTTTTTAAGTGTCAAACCAAAATGTGCAACTTTTTATATGAAAGGGGATTCAAAAAGGAATAAATACATAATAAATACAATAAATACAATACAATAAATAAAAAACAAAAAAAGAAAGAAAGAAAGATATGAAAAGTGAATTGATTAAAAATGAATAAATACATAAATGAAAAATGTATAATTAAATAAATAAATTAAATGAATATATAAATAAATGAAAAACAAACAAATAAAAAATGAAAAATTAATTTAAAAAGTAAATAGATGAAAACAAACAAATAAATAAATGAAAAATGAATAAATAAATTAAAAATAAATAAATAAATCAATGAAAAATGAATGAATAAATTAAAAAGTAAATAAATGAAAAACAAACAAATAAATAAATGAAAAATGAATAAATAAATTAAAAATAAATAGATAAATCAATGAAAAATGAATAAATAAAAAAGTAAATAAATGAAAAACAAATAAATAAATGAAAAATGAATAAATAAATTAATGAAAAATGAATAAATAAATAAAAAAGTAAATAAATGAAAAACAAACAAATAAATGGATAAATCTGATCTGATTGGGTGGAGGTTTAACGTTTAAAGCTGCCTCTACTCTCCCAACTTCTCCACGCTGAAGTGGAGCAGGTGGCAGGAATCAGCCTCTTCACGGAGCTGTGAGCATGAGAACATGATTAGCCTGTATCCGAGCGTGTATTCATCAGAGAGAGCTCGAGTATTGGCTGGCTGAGCTGAGCCCCCCCTCAGCAGCCGGCCAATCAGGAGCAGCAGCAGCAGCAGGCAGAGCTGCCAGGACGAGGCTGCAGTCAGAAACCGAGCAGGACCCCGAGCGTTAGCCGGCACTCTGGCTCAGGTAGGTGCATCAGCACACACACGTCCAAACTTTCCCGCTCATCCATCCGCTCGGCTTCTGCTGCTGGATGGAGATCACATCATGTGTTTGCTATTGATGCGGATGGAGGGATGCTGCAGAGCTCAGAGTGGAGCAGAGTTACCGGGCTGATGATGCTGGGGATCGATTATCTGAATGTGTCGGTGTGTGAGTGTGTGTGTGTGTGTGAGGGGTAAATAAATGAGCAGTGAGGTTAAACTGTCTTTATAACTGGAGGAAAATATTCTCCTTTTTGGTGTGTCCTTGATGAGAGAGATGATATTTTCTATTTGGACGGACTGTCGACATCAGCTGACTATAAAGTAGCTGTGAAGGTCAGAAATTTCACATTTCTGCTCTCTGGTTTATTTCCCACCACAGCTTCAGCTGGACTTGGATGAACTCCATATAACTGCTCTCAGACCTGAGTTTCCAGTTTCTCTGCTGGTTTTTCATTTCCAGTTCAGGATGAACGCTGAAGGTTTTTGTCATTATTTACAAGTTGTTTTTTTTAATGTTAAATTATGTTTTATTTTTTCATGTGTCATATCAGGATATAACGGCTGGAAACATTATCCTCACTGGCTCAGCCGTGTTAGCCGAGTCTGTGAACTGCAGTTAACCAGGACACCGTATCCATAGTTACCAGTAAGGATAGATGATACATCGGCCGGCCAATATTTGCGATTTTTGTTGGTATCAGCATCAGCCAATACGTCAGGTCTCTTGGACGATACCTCAACTCTGCATTATATACATATATATATTTATATATATATATATGTATGCAGACCTCAAAGTTATTCATACCCTCCACTTAAATAAAAAGGCTAAATTCACAATAGTAGTTCAAGTAACAAGAAACATAAGAAACTAATAATGAATAAAAATTTACAAAATTATAATTTATAGAAATAAATTATTGCTTTTTAATTGTGGTTTGAAATAATGATGAGAAAAAACAAATAAAACTATCAGGGATACATTGGAGCAGTTTTTCCATAAACAGTGGACCAACATACCTGTCAACAGGTGTAGAAGTCTATTTGAACATGAGAGAAAACACCTGATTGCAGTGACTGTCTCCGAGTGTTAGTCAACAAAATTTTAGCTTTGGAGCCCCATTATGCTCTTTTACTTGTCTTATTCTTTGTGTGTTTGTTTTTGACATTTTTTTCAAACTACGATTCAGAATCAGTGTCATAATTTTCAGAGAATTACTTTTGTCAATTTCACCTTATTCCACTCGCAGCTGTTTTTTTTCCTTCGACTGGAGGACATGAATAATTTTGAAGACAACTATATATACATAAATACATACATACATACATACATACATATATATAAATAATATATATATATATATATATATATATATGTGTGTGTGTATATATATATATGGCTGCCAGATATAAGATACTAGCAGGTATTATCAACATGTGGCTAATTCTAATGTTTCTAACAACTTGGTAACTTAACCAACAACTTAAAACCAGACATTATAAGCAGCTTCAAAGCAAGTCAGTCTGTAGCAGCAGCAGCTGCATCGTAGTCACATGACTCTGAAAGGAATGCTGGGAAATGAAGTTCTGTCACAATAACAGGGAACTTTAGACAAACTGGACCAACACTGATGGAACGAGATCTCATTGTTTAATTACGAAAGCGAGATTTCTTTGGAAAAAAATTGGTCCTAAAGCCGATACCAATATTTTCCAATATCACATTTTAATGCAAATATCAGCCAATAATATCCATATATATTTATATATATATATATATGTATATACAGTTATATATATATATATATATATATATATATATATATATATATATATATATATATATATATTTCATGTTTCTATTTCTTTTTTTTTTTTTAGTCATGCACTATTTCTCTTTTTGTTAATCATTGGATTCCTTGACCATGAAAACATACCAGCAGCATCTGGAATCATGCTTGTATCACTATTACTTCAATAGTTATTTCCAGAAATCCATATTTCTATAATGGCGGTTTTCTTCTGGATCTAGCTCCGTTGCTTTTGAAGATGTGCATGTCGGTATCTTCATTTGTTACCTTCCAGAAATCAAAATTCCAAAAACTCTCTTATTTTTGTGAGTTCTGGATCATAGTATCCAGAATTTTCTCTGGATCCAGATCAACTTTCGAAACATTATAGAACTCATTGAGATCCTTTCTTGTAATCTTTTTTTTTTTTTTTTTACCAAACTTGAGCCATTTGTTCGGAGTTATATGCAAAAATTCCTAAATTTGTCTGATCTTGCAGTGATAAAGAATCCTTCAAAAGATTCCCGGATCCAGAAGGTGATCCGGATCACCACCAAAATTTAATGGCTTCATCTTTGGGCTGAGGAACACGGCTGGTGAAAATTTCAGGTCAATCAGTCCAGAACTTTTTCTGTAAAGTTGCTGACAGACAAACAAACACTACCAAAAACATAACCTTGGCGGAGGTAATAAACAAGCATGATGGGGCTCCTGAACTAAAGTTTTACTGAGCAACACTTTGAGACAATCACTGCAATCAGGTGTTTTCTGTAACGTCCAATCAGACGTCTGCACCTATTGACAGGTATGTTGGTCCTCTGTTCACGGGGATGGGGCTTTAATTTGTCTGGGACAATGTTGTTTTTCTTTTTTTATTATTATTCTTTTCAACTAAAATTAAAAAACATTTTATTTCACTAATTTGTCTTTTATTTTATTTTATTTATTATGACTTTTTTTACTTTCATGTTTATGAATTACTGTTGGGATTTAAGCATTTTCTTGTGCCATAAACTGCTGGTATCGTATTGACATGAAAAATTTCGGTATCGCCCATCCCTAATTATCGTCACCTTCCTCAAACCTTGTGGAGAAATCCCTGTGCAGCTGAGTGAATATTGCAGACATTTGCACGCGCTGGCTCTCTATAAACCCCTCAGGAAGATTTCAGAGCTGCAGCGCTTGCATGAAAATGTCTCCGAGCTACGAACACCCACAGAAAACTGCAGCGTTAAATTGCTGCTGTAGCTTACTGTCACCTTTACCTCAACTTAATGCAGACTTACTTTTTTTGCTGCAAAAAGGAGGCCGTCTTGGAGAAGGTGAAGCTGCAAAGCTCCGCTCAGCAGCAGCGCTTCGAGCACACACAGATGTCTGTCAGGCCCGGGAAGTGGATTCTGCAGGGCTTTCACAGCATCTCTGCCCATCACAGCTCCTGACTTTGAGGCTGGAGTAGAGGGGAGGAGCAGAGTCGGGTCAGTGTCTGCATCCCAGAGTGCTTTCTGTGTGAAGCGTAGTGTGCGAGTGGGCATGTGCGTGGGTGGGTAAGTGAGGTCATTATAATGAATTTTATACTTGTGGCTGCTGTGAAAACAAAGGCAGAGCTGCAGAGCATTCAAGGAACTCGTGTTTTTCATAGTGAAATCTTCTCCGTACTCCTTAGTTTTACACAAGGGGCAAACTCCGCCTCAGAAAAGTGAAGATCTCTTCCGCATTGTATTTTGTGTAATTCTCCTTTTATCCTTAGGGGAGGGTTCAAAAAGGGAGAAAAAAACAAAAAATACTATATAAAAAAGGCGGATAAGAAAAAAAAAAAAGGTTAAGGGGGAAAAAATAATTTGGTTTTTGGTGGTTTAATTTAATAAATGGGGGGGGGGTGAATTTAATAATTCGTGATGGAATTATTTTATAAAAAAGGGGGGGTTTATGGGGGGGGGGGGGGGGCGGGGGGGGGGTAGTAATTTCTTTTATAATAAGAGGTTGAAGAGAGAGGGGGGTAGAGAGAAGAAGATAAGTTACATCAAGGGGAGATATTTTCTCTTTTGTGTAGGTGCCAAATAATTTCCGGGTGTTTTGATTATTGGGGGAGAGAAGAGGGGAGGGGAACCATTATTTTTAAAAGCGTTTTACATCATCTTCACCCTGAAATGAGTCAAGAACAAAAACTGATGTTCTGATGTCTTTCAATACTTCAGGTTGGCGATGACGACACTAAAAAATGTGTTATTTCAACTGCAGGTTATGAAATTCATAACTGGTTTTGGGTTCTTATCTGGATCATTTTTGTAAACTCCTGCATTAAGTGAAACACAGCTGTGATAAATTAGAAAAATGTAAATGTCAGTGAAGAAAAAACACTGAAGGAATCAGCAGCAGTGTTAAAGGACACGAGGAGAGAGATTAATCAGTTCTATTGATTCTGAGAGGTGAAATAATCCATCAAGATGGAAACACATTTATTCTCAATTATTTTTTAATAAGATTCAGGAATAAGAGGGAATTACTCAAATCCCCCCCCCCCCCCATACTCCCCCAAGACTTTAATCTTTGGTCCAACCTTTGACTTAAGCTTAAAGGTACAGTCCGACGTTTCCCCTCTGAAAATAAACGTTAGACTTGAGCAAGTGAAATCCGTCTCCAACTGCGCCTTTGGGTCTTTACTTGCATGAGGTGGCGCGTTTGAATGCAGCTCCCTCTCCCCCCGCCTGTAATTCGCTCTTTAGCTTTGTTTTGTTGTGGTCGGGACGTTTCTGGGTGGAGATTTCTGGTTATACCACCAGCCAATGACAGAACTAAGGACATGACGCCGTGTGGGAATAAGCTCATGATTGGTGCAGACGCCAGTCACTGGAACTCTCGAAGAAAAAAAAAAGAAAAACGGCGGATGCACCGAAGAAAAGGTAAGAGCTTTAGATAGTACAAGTTGGAAAACCAGGGTTAAAAGTTTGGCTTTTACCCGCTTCTGAGCTCTGAAGGAGGCTTGAAGCTGAATAGGCTGAAGAACGAGGCGGCCATTAGCCTGAGAGGGGGGGGGGGGTGCTCAGCTTGTTTACTGTTGTTTGCAAACAGAAACAGTGGGGGGACTTTGAACTTTACCTTTAACAAATGAGCAGATGCACATAAGGTTGCGAAACTAGCAATTTTTTTTTCACATTTGTGATAAAACTGTAAGTATTACATTACAGCAAGCTAAAAATAGCAATTTTCATATTTTATTTACAGAAATATTCAGATGTGCGTTTCTTTGGCGGTTTCCTCGCCATTTTGCCCGTATTTTGCATGAAATTGTGGATAATATCATACCACTCGTTTTCTAGTTTGGCCCTGGAAAATCTCTGCTTCGAGGACCAGATAGCCCTACCACGCCCCCTCCCTCTCAGTCTGAACCAGAATTGGGACACCACTACCCCTTCACATGAACGTGCAAAACAAAGGGTTAGGGCCAAGGGGGGAATTGGATTTCACCCTCTGACTAGAACCTGTTGGTGTAATGGCTCAGAGTTCAGTAACTAATTCTTCTAGCCTTAAACACGAAGAAAGAAAAAAGGTGAATGCAGAACAAAGTAAACTAGAACAGCACTCGGAGAGCGCAGACCTGCGCCAAGCAGCTCGACTCCCTTATTTTTCTGTGTTCTGGATTATTGTATCCAGAATTTTTTCTGAATCTGGATCAACTTTCGAAATATTATAGAACTCATTAAGATCCTTTCTTGTAATTTTTTTTTTTTTTTTACCAAACACTTGGGCTATTTGTATGGAGTTATATGGAAAAAATTTTAAAATGTGGCCTATTAGGGTGATGTTGATGTAAGACTGTTTAGGTGTTAGTAAGGAGGTTTGATGTTCACCATGGGGTGTCGGTCAGAACACACAGGATTCACTTGTTTAGTTAACTGTCTTTACTGGTCACTCTGAATCACAACAGCACAGTAATGCAACAAACGACAGGCTTACAAGTGAGGAATTTCAAGCTAGTTAAGGTGAATGTCGATGGAAGTGAGTGTGGTCTATAAAAATAAGAAATACAAAGCCATGAGGAACATTCGTTTGGCAAAGAAACACATTCAATGTATTAGGGCTGGACGATATAGAAAAAAAGATTATCGATAAAAAAAAAATCTATATCGATCGATATCGATATTTATTTTTAAAAAAAGCCATTATCAAATTAAAAGCTATTTTAGGCACAGCCCTGGCCATTTAAGCTTTTGCTGAAATATCTACTTATAATAAAGATCAAATTAAAGCTGTTTTCAGACTTGCATTGCGGAACATGAGCGGTAAAGTCCGTCCGCTCTTTAAACAGACTCGTCTTTTCAAACATGCCGCTTCCTTGCGGACTTATCGTATCCCGGTGCTTTCATACATAACAAAATGTTGCATAAAAGTCAGCACAGCCCCGCTCTCCCTTCAATTCTGTCCAGAACATTTTCTTGTGCTTTCAGCCAAAACGACGTGCAGCAACATTTCCGCTCTTGTAACATGTAGACCAGCCGGTGGATGTCCGCTACATCTCTGAGGTAAAAGACCGGTATGAATGTCTGAATGCAGCGTTATAAAGGACAGAGTTCACAATATTACTGCTTTCCAGTGAAAGTCTGAAAGGGGCATAACACTGAATTCCAGTTCAGCTTTTGCCTGGGTCTGCGTCTGTGATTGGTTTGGATGAAGGAGTCACTGTAGTATCATGCTACCTGATAGACTACAGCAGAAAACTGTGTTTCTATATTGAACTTTTATTGACCCTCTTTTTTTTATATTGAAAAAACCTCTATCGATCGATATATATTGATATTGAATTATCGTCCAGCCCTACAATGTACTAATTATTACTAATAAACCCCTTCTAGTTAGGACTTAACATACATTTGTGTTCAAGGCTAACAGTTACAGTAACTAGCATGTAACAGGTCAGCTAGCTTAATAGCACAAAAAGGCACATGGTGAATGGAGGAACACGTCTGAATAAGTAAATCAGCTAAATAACATTAAAAGCTAAATAAACATCCTCTTCAGGCAGAAATACGACTAGATACTTCCAGTTCTTCGCAGACGCACACAGTTCACCATCTTCACCTGCTAGAAGTCTGTCCAACAGTCTTCTCTCCTCGTGCTCACTGCTGCTCATAAGTTTCATTTCTGCTTCCTGACATCATGCTCAGTCCCACAGCTGCACACTTCTGCCACAAGGGGGCGCTCACGCTTCATCAACAGCCCTTCCAACATGGCCGATCTCACAATGATAAAGAATCCTTCAAAACACTCCTCAATCCAGAAGGTGATCCGGATCACCACCAACATTTAATGGCTTCATCCTCGGACTGAGACACACGGCTGGTGAAAATTTCAGGTCAATCTGTCCAGAACTTTTTCCATAAAGTTGCTGACAGACAAACTAACCAAGGCTACCGAAAACATAACCTCCTTTGCGGAAGTAATAATGAAGGAGCGAGTAAAGGTACACTGATAAATACTTTCTATCAGATCTAATGATACAACAGATCTTAGCGGTAAAACGTTTTATATAAATCTGTTAATCCGGACCTGTTACACAGCAACAGAGAATATGAAGTTAAATCTGAGTAAAGTCGCTGCTTTCCTAATTTATATCTTCGTCATGGCTCGGGCTGCCTGAGTGACACACTCGTTATAGTGTGTGGGTCATTAGGAAGCCGCCTCGGGGAGCTTCATTTCCACCCAGACTCATCTTACTGACAGTTTCGCCAATACTTCCTCTGTGTGAGTGAGTTTAACACGAAGCTGCGAGACTTTCAGCTCGTTGACTCCCTTCTGCAGCCGAGACCGGCGCTTTGCATCCACAGAGACAGAGCAGGTGTTATCTGGAAGCTGGACATGATTTCTGTGTGGATTATCTACCACATGCTGAGCGTAAGTACGGCGGACTTTCTCTGTGTCGGGCTGAAGGGTCGTTGGAGCAGTTAAAGCTGTAAACGTTTCTGATCAGTAACATTGCTCTGGTCAGGACGTCTGCAGGTCGCTAAGCGGCTCAACCTGGAGGGTTTGGGGTCAACCAAAGGTCAGCACAGGTCATCATCATCTGCAAAAGTCTGGCTGGAAGTTAATGTGGGTTCTGAACTGCGTGCTTGTGCAAATCTACAGGGTATGCAGCATAAAATCAAACCTAACCTGACTAGAGATTAAAATAAACACGCAAGTAGCTACACTTTATCTGTGTACCGCTTTTCACAGACAGGTGTCACAATGGGCTTCACATGATAACACATAAAGATACAAGTAGTGATATACTAGTAAAAACTGAAATAAATGAAGCAATAAAAGCTATGTGCTGTGAAAAGCCTTGTAAACAGAGTTTTTAGCTGCTTTTTAAAAGTGTCCATAGAGTCCAGCGAGCGCAGGTCCAAGGAACCATGAGCAGATTCTGACCTGAAGACCTCAGGCTACGGGTCGAAGTGTAGGGCTGGATCAGACTAGCAATGCACTGTCGCCAACTCCTCAGGAAGAAAAATTACTATTAGCTGCCTTAGAAGTCGCTAGTAGTTGCTAAATGATGTCATTGCAATGGACAGTCAAATTCATGCATGCACAGTACCATCTGAACCAGTTTACAAGGTTACTGCAGAGGTGACAGTATGTTTAGATGGCAGCACCAAGTGCTACCGGGCTGATGAAAGGTGGCCCAACGCACCACAACACTGGTAAACCTTCAGAAAACACTTTAAAAGTCAAACTGGGGGGGGGGTTAAGCTTCTAAGATGTAATTTCATGTAGAGTTAACATGATTCAGTCTAAGCAGACGGGGGTCAAATGGGGGGCTGCAATCAGTTGATTAATCATAATTATGTTGACTATCAAAATAGTCGATGACTAATTTCATAATTGACTAATCATTTCTTGTTTTTAACCTTTTTTTCCTCTCAAAATTGCCACGGTACGTTCCACTGCCTGTCTGCATTCCTGTCTGCTCGGCTTTTCTTGAATTGTGTATTGACATAAATAAACTCACACACTACCAGTCAAAAATTTGGACACATTTTCCATTAGACTTAATAAGAAAGTGTCCAAACTTTCTCGTTCTGACACTTAACCCCCTTGCCTTGTACGAATGTGTGTGAATGTTCCGGTGGTGGTCGGAGGGGCCGTAGGCGCGAAATGGCAGCCACGCTTCCGTCAGTCTGCCCCAGGGCAGCTGTGGCTACATAGCTTACCATCACCAAGTATGGATGAGGAGTATGAATGAATAGTGGACCTACTGTGAGCGCTTTGAGTTCCTGGATGGGAAAAAAAGTGTGATATAAATCTGATCCATTATGAGCAGGACAGAAGGGTTAATGTGTGGATCACTGTGTCCTGCAGCATAGACAGGGCACGCAACTAATATGTGCAGTTTAGACTGAAGACGCTGTTGACATCATCCTGTCCTCATATTTATGTAATTGAATTCCTGTTTGAATTGTTGCGTTAAAACAGGGCACGGCTGTAACTGTTGCATGGGCAGAGTAGTGGAAGAGGATGATCTGTTTTCAACAGCCTGATTCACAGTCCCGGCACCAGGACACGTAATGGGTCGGGCATTGATCGCTGTGGGTGGACCCCATTTATCAGGTCAAGCTTGAATTAATAAGAGGCCAAATTCTAGATTAATGATTCAATATCTGACACATATCGAAGCAGATTAATAACACTATTCATGTATTCTCCTCAACTGTTTAAAACCAAAACAAAGGCAGCGTAGTAAGTTATTATTTATGATTAAATGATCAGTTAATCCCAGCAAACCGTGATATTAAGAAAGATTTTCATCATGCTTCACACAGAACAACACGGACACTCAGCAGCACAGTAGTTTTCATCACATCAAACTTTATTTCTAGAGCAGTTTTCATACAAAGACGCAACACAGTGCTTAATAAAAATAGAAATGATAAAAATATGAAACCCCATCCCTCTTACCCCCACATAAGGACCCCCCCCCCCCCCACCCCCTCCACGCATGCAAATACAATACACAATAGGCTTCGAGGCTACGAGGCGCCACAGGTCTGTAAAGTCCAATCAGACGTCTGTGCCTGTTGACAGGTACTGTATGTTGGTCCACTGCTCATGGAAAAGATGCTCTAATGTGTCTGGGACAGTTTTGTTTGTTCGTTCTTTTATTTTTATTTTTGCTATTATTTCCTACCACAATTCAAAAACTAAATTTCATGTCACTAAATTGTAATTTTGTATATTTTTATTTATTTGCTTTGATTTATTTATCTATTTATTAGTTTCTTTGAATTTCAATTCTTTATAAGTTGTTCTTTGAATGACTATAGTCAGTTAAAGCTTCTATTTAATTGGAAGATATGAATAATTTGAGAATGAGGTATTCAACTTTCGGTTATAATTTCAGGAAAATATGAAATGTTCATATTTAACCATTGAACAATGTATGTGCATCTAAAAGTTTAGAGAAAGTCTAATTCAGTTCACTTGGACAGGTCGCAGAGGATTTTAGGTTCATTCTGACAGCATACAAAAAACCAAATATCCCTAACTTTAAGTGAGTAGTGTATATATATATATACACTGCCTGGCCAAAAAAAAAGTCGCCACCTGGATTTAACTAAGCAAATAGGTACGAGCCTCCTATTGGATAATTACTGCATGGGCGATTATCTTTCAGCTGGCAACAAGTTATTTAACCCCAACTGGTGCAATAAGTTGCTTCTCATTTCCTAAACAAGCATGTGGAAAGACACATCCGTGGTCGTGGAAAAGATGTTAGTCTGTCTGAGAAGGGTCAAATCATTGGCATCAAGAGGTGAAAACATCTAAGGAGATGCAGAAACTCCTAAAACTGGGTTCAGAACAGTCCAACACATTATGAAAAACTGGAAGGATAGTGGACCATCGTCTTCCAGGAAGAAATGTGGCCGGAAAGGCAGATGAAGTGATGCAGCATCATGCCTAGTGCTACTGTATGAGCCTGTGGGGGCAGTGTGATGATCTGGGGTTGCTGCAGTTGCTCAGGTCCAGGTTCAGCAACAGTATGAGCTCAGATAATGAGGTCAGCTGATACCTGAATATACTGAATGACCAGGTTATTCCATCAATGGATGTTTCTTTCCTGATGGCACGGCCATATTCCAAGATGACCGTGCCAGAATTTATCGGGCTCAGATTGTGAAAGATGGTTCAGGGATCATCAGACATCATTTTCACACATGGATTGGCCCCCACAGAGTCCAGACCTGAACCCCATTGAGAATCTTTGGGATGTGCTGTGGTCAGACTCTACAATCATCATCAAGATCTTGGTGAAAAATTGATGCAACAGGATGCAAATAAATCTGGTGACATTGCAGAAGCTTCTGGAAACACAATGTTAAATGTTTGAAAGAAACATTTAACATATATATATATATATATATATATAGATAGATAGATATAGATATAGATATATAGATAGATAGATAGATAGATAGATAGATAGATAGATAGATAGATAGATAGATAGATAGATAGATAGATAGATAGATAGATAGATAGATAGATAGATAGATAGATAGATAGATAGATAGATAGATAGAGATAGATATAGATAGATAGATATATATATGTGTAGGTATGTAATGTATGTAATGCATGTTAGGTTAATTGGTTACTCTAAATTGGCCCTAGGAATGAATTCGAGTGTGAATGGTTGTCTGTCTCTCTGTGTTGGTCCTGTGACAGACTGGCGACCTGTCCACGGTGAACCTGCCTCTAATAGCTGGGATAGACTCCAGTGACCCCCGTGACCCTGAATTGGATAAGTGGTACAGAAGTTGAATGAATGAATGAATGTCTTCTTGCAGCAGTATTTACAATAACATAAGAGTAATAGTGGTAGTAATAATAATAATAATAATAATGTTAATAATGAAGGTAGTAATCGTAACCATCCCCTGGTATTAAGTGAGCCCGACCATCCCCCACTACAGGTTGCAGCAGAAGGGATACAGCCAACAACCATGATGGAGGACTACTATAAAATAGATGTTAGATAAATGAAAATGAAATTTAAATGTATAGACCTTTTATTTTTTAAAAAAAAGACTAGTTCTTGAAGGGTGTGATGTTTGATTTTCCTTTCTCTAAGGAGGGAAGAGTGAATCTTCTTTCTCCGGCAGAATCCAACCGTCTCTGACTCGGCTTGGATCATTATCTCTGTCTGAAATCTTCCTCTGCAAACAAAACTATTTAACCAGACCTACACCGTCACTGATGGATTTAAGCAGCATGTCAGACTATGTGCACGTTTAAGAGTTTTCATTTAATGCTGTAAACCTATTTACTTCCTCAGACTGCAACAGGCTGTTATCACTCCTCACAGCAACTTCCATGAAAATGTCCGTGTATCCCAGTGAGTGTGTCAACAACTCTCCTGAATCGAGCCAATTAAATGTGTTTTTCATTAATATCTGAATTCTATTAGTGTTTTCTGGTGTGCCATGTAAATGCAGCCCTGCTCCATCACATGTAGCAGTCTGCTGGTGAGCTGGCGAGGAGGAGGTG
The DNA here is from genome assembly GCA_023101725.1 of Atherinomorus stipes. Classification (NCBI taxonomy): domain Eukaryota; kingdom Metazoa; phylum Chordata; class Actinopteri; order Atheriniformes; family Atherinidae; genus Atherinomorus; species Atherinomorus stipes. The sequence continues at coordinate 82,911 of JALJCO010010911.1, forward strand.
GAGGAGGTGACAGCTGAGCATTGCACTAAGTGTCAGGCCTGCTGACGGTTACCATGGCGATCAGTCTGTTGCAAGCATGTGTCTCCGTAGGAGTTTGCGTGTTTATATTTATGTGCACTCCGTTTTTTGGTTACCTCATTGGGAGTTATAAAACCAACGTTATCGAGAAGAATCCTCTCAGATGGACCAAAGCCTGGCCGGAGGGGGGGGGGGGGGGGGGGGGGTGTGTGCATGAATGTCTTAGTGAAAGCATCTCTGGCAACATGTTGGAGATAAAAGGGAAAGACTGACTGTTGTTATCTGGAGGATGAAACTTGACCCTCTCTGGAAATCTCACTGGTTTTGGGCTCATTTATGTTCAAACTGGAGCATCTTTGTCAAACATCACAGCTGACTAGGGATGTTGCGATAATCTAGTTTCACAATTAATGGCAGTATTAAAAGCCACGATTATTTAATTGTGAGACCATGTCTGAGCCATGACGGCAAACAAAGTTATTTGATATATCGAATGGGTCATAAATAAGGAGGATAAAGTGGGTTTTAATGGATTCTGTTCACCACTGTGATAACATACCTACTGCACATGCCCAGAATCCGCTCCTCTGACCAAGATTATCCCAAATTCAGGCTTTGAATACTGCATGAATAATAACCTTGTTGTTTATGCATTCATGTGTAAAAACAAACAAAAGAAAATTGAGTTAATTCAATCTCTGAGCATTAATGCATCAATTTTGACAAATCCAAATAAAATTTAAAAACCTGTGAGGAGTGTTCATGTGATTTTTCACATTTATGGTGTTTGGGAATTGAGATATAAATGTGATAATCGTAAAATCGTGATTATTTCTTTGACAATTGTCCCAAGAAAATCAGTAATCAAGACATCCCTACTGCCGACAGGCTCGATGTTGGCATGGTTGTTACATACTACATCCACTAGAGAGTGAGAGCAGAGTCTTGAGGTTCAAATAGTGACCAGAGACTGTAAAAAAATGGACGTAGTATCCGGTCACGTCTGAAACCTAACAGTGAGGCCAGTTGAGCGTGTGTTGTCACTCCAGGAAAATACTAAAATGAGAAAAAGACAGGGCCGCTCTGAACTGTTGAGCAAATGATTGACAGCCAAGCTAATGCTAACAGAGCTAATCTGAAGTGAACAGGAACGAACAAAGATATGTGGTTTAGAGGTAAGACACTCAGACTTGCTTTTAACCAGCTAAAAACCACCATTGTGCAACTCTGTTACAGGCTGAGGCCTTCCTGGGAGCTAACTATTAGCCACCACAGCTAAAATTTGCATCCGGTCTGCCGCCTGTTAGTCAAAAGGACACGCCCCTAATCATTATTATTTCAAGATTAGGAACTAAAAGAAACTTAAAAACTGCAGTGAAGCCATTGACTTCAATGTTAAATAAGCTGTGAAGACTCTGACAGACGTCACATCCGGTTTCGGCTCAAAGCGCCGCAGTCTGGTCACACGTGCTGAAAAGCAGCCATGTTTTCTAATAACTCCTCTATGCAGCTGCGCTTGTTTCTGTTACATAGATCATCATGAAGAATGTTTTGGTTGATAAAACATGGCATAAAATGTTAAAACGTGTCATCAGCACTTTAAATGATGTTTTTTAACCAGACTGTAAACGTTTATTTCATCCATAAACATTTTATTTCTGCTGTAAACATGCTTATTGCTGCTACAAACATGTTTATTGCTGCTGTGAAGTTGGTCGTTTTAACATGGGAGTCTATGGGGATTTGCTTGGTATTAGAGGCAGCCCCTGGTGGATTAAGTAAGAACTACAATTATTGGGCAACAAGGAAGTAGCTTCACTGTTGTCCAGCGGAGTTTGCCCCTTGATAGTGACGTACAGCAGCAAACATGGCAGTCGTGAAGGATATCACACGCAGAAGATAAAGTACCCACTTGTACCTTTAAGGTGCTGTTGTTTATTTGTTCTGTTGCAGTCTGTACCCTGCCCAGAAACAGGTGAGATAGACTCCAGCCGCCATCAGCTGACAGACGTGGAGTTGTCATGATGCAGAAACCCTCTGATCACTGATAAGCTGCTGAACAGTGAAGCACGTTCAGCTTTAGATGTTTCCACCTGTTCCAGCCTCAGACGTCACCGTTTACCTGCTGTTGGTGGAAGTTCCTGCAACTGTCATGAATTTATAAACTACTGATCATTAAATGTTCATGCAGCCGTTTTCCAAGCAGATAGACGAAGACTTGCAGCTTCATCACCAATTTTATTCCGCTGGATCATTTATATGTTCATTACATATTTATTTTTCTGATGTGATGATTCTGAAATCAGTTATATGATCTGTTCATCAGTGTGGTTTCATTTCTAAATCATAAATAATAAAAGGAAAAGGCAGATGTCAAATATCTTGTTTAAGCAAAAAGAGTAACTGTTTTCCTTGTATTTAAAAAAATATATAAAGTTCTTTAAAAAAATTAAAACCAAAAATATGTAGAAGTTGGTTTATTTATTTAATTTTTTAAATCATTCATATATTTTATGTATTGCTTAGTACAACTCAGAGTTGCTGCAGTTTATCCCTGCAGTTATCAGACGAGAAGCAGGTACACCTGGAAAGGGCACAGAGCAACACAGAGAGGAAACAATTTTAAATGCAGCCATCTTTACTTCTGCTCACATAAACTGTCTTATACCCACAGTCAGCCAGAAGCACATCACCTGGAGAAGTTTCCTTCCTCTGGGAGGTTTAGTAAACGTAGAAATAATATGTCAGAATAACTCTGAGATCTCTGGATAACATACCTACAGGTTATCATGACCTTAGACGTCTGTCCAATGTTGTAGATCCAGATATTCACGCTGCTTTCCATGTTGGCAGGTACGAGGTATCAGGACTAGCTCCCAATGCAATGGTGGCGCCACAAGATGGCAAAGCACACAAAACACTGTTGGATTAGTTTATCCACCTTATTCCTAGCCCCCACGAGCCCTTGTGTGAAATATGCAACTGATTTCTGGGTCTACCGGAACTGGTGTTTATTTACATACTTTATACAAGCTTTTTCTGGTAAACTACGTGGGAACATCCGCTGTCACAGCTCGAACAGGACAACGTTACAATCCCTCTGCCTCGTGCAAGAGAGGGGTGGGAGGATGATGAAAATCTGGTCAAAAATAATAAACAGTAGCTTTATTAGCCACATTAGCCACTAAGCTCTGTCATGTCTGACTGTGAAGCAATGAGCAATCTTAAAGCTTCGAGGCTTATCGCTACCTACATGATAATACTACAAATACTACTACTAGCAATAATAATAATAACACATTTTATCTGAAAAGCGCCTTATCATAGCACCATGAACACTGTACAGAGCAGATAAAACATTAAAACCAGTAAGCTAAAACACTAAAAACACTAAACATAACAGGTACCGCCTAAAAACAACAGTGGAGTGGTGCATCTGGACTTTGGTAGAATCAGACGTCTGTGCAGAAGAGTTTTGAGTCTGGATTTAAAGAGAGGGAAACGTCTACTGTACGGAGATCAGGAATTCCAGAGATGGAGCAGAGTAATACACAGTAACAAGATGGAATACATTTTTATTCACTTCAAAGCAGATGATATTTTAGTCTAAAATGGGACCAGCACATCGCAGTCTGGTGTCCTGCAGCCTTTCTCTCTCTAGACCGAGGTGCGTGTTCTACACATCGCTTTTGTAGCCAAAAATTTTACTCTCTCTGGTTGTTAATACAACCACGAACTGAGCAACATGTTCCCAAGCCACGCAAGGACATTTTTCTGGGGCAAATAGTTTAGAAATGTTATGAATAATCTTGTTGAAATGTTAGAATAAACCGCTAGAAACGACAGTTTACACTGTGAGTCAATGGCCCAGCACTATTTCCGGTATCTCACAGGAAGTTGATCCCATAATCGTTTGTTATCTCAGGAATAAGGTGGATTAGCGCTCTGACATAAGTTTGTGCCTGATCATTAAGGGCTTTATAGGGTAGGAGGTGAGTACAGACAAGTACCCACAGTTCAGGGTACAATCGCAGTACTTATTAGGGTACTGTCCCACTGACGATCCTTTTTGTGCCCTATCAGGAACTTTATTTTGCAGGAATTATGATAATGTCCCTTCTCAGAAACTGACATAAAACAGGCAGCAGAGTAGACAGCAGTGATCTGAGTGGCTGTTAAATACTTAAGAGACGCACAACCGAACTTTCTGCAGTTTTCTCAGTGATTCCCCTATGCACGGCTAAACTAGCATCCATCTTCATGGTACCTGTACTGTGATTCACTCCAGTCAGTAAAAACAGTCTTATCGTGACTCTTGTTCTGTCCCTTCCTCTCTTTCTTTTCCTCTCTTCCTCTGATAATGTTTTCTTGCATTTCTTTGCCAAATCCGCCCTGATGCGCATTCAAAACACCCGCTGTGCTTATATCTGTTTGTTAGCATATAATGTAGAACAAATACTCAGCTGCAACGTCATGGCCGCGCCCTGGATGGAAAAGTACATAATAAATGTTGGTGTGACATCAAAACGAGTCAGAAACGCAGATTCTTAAGGTGGAAAAGTTACGTTGTGGGACTTTAAATTCTCCTTCGTTTTCACGGTGAGCTTTGGACCAGGCAACCTGGATGCGAGTCCCTGGTGTAGCACAAAGACTAAGGGCCCATCCCAATACACCCCCTCATCCTACTTTTTAGCCCTAACCCTATGTTTTGCGCGTTCCTTTGCATGTAGGGGTAGTGAACATTACGAGGGGTAGTGGGTATGAATCAGCCTTTCATAGCGAGGTGTGTCAGATGCTGACTTGCTGAGGAGGGACCAGAGAAAAGGGTTAGTGAGCTTTACGTCGTCATTTGCATACTGAATCAAACAACAACAACCTCCAGAGAGCGACAGGACTCGGAGAAGAAAACTCACAAATGTACATATGTTCAGATTACACATTTGTTTGTAACATTAGCCAGACTAGCCACGCAAGCTAGGCTAAAATACTGATGAAAAGCTTGCGAAGGCTTTTCGGCATTACAAGAGACAACAGTCGTCAATGGCGACGTCTTCTCCGTGTGGTTGTTTTGTTTATTAATCAACCGAAGCATGATGAATGATGGGGAAAAAAAAGAAGAAAAACGATCGGAACTGTTAACTCTGTTGTTGCTGGGTGTGTTGTTATGGTGAGACGTATGTGCAAACGTCACTATGCAGTCGCTTACATGCCTGAATGTAAATGCAGCAAGTGGCGTCCCAATTCCTAGAAGATTACAAAGCCCTCCCCCTTGTGGCTTCAATTCGCGGGCTAGTGGTTGAAAGTAGAGGGAACATTAGGATTGGGCCTTAATCACTGTGGGCCCTTCAGCAAGTCCCTTAACCCCCACCAACTGCTCCCCAGTGCTGAGACATGGCAGCCACTGCTCTCATGTTAACCTAGAGAAGGGTCCCAGTGGGTAGCGATAGTTTAATTTTGGTAATTAACCTGTCAGAGATAAGCAGCAGGTAACCCGCTGTGGACGTAACACCTGCATGTGTGTCTGCAGCACTGACCCTGGCTCTGCAGAAGCAGGCGTGATGCAGGGAATGTGCCGACCATGGCTGTTCCAGAGGAAGGCTGAGGGATTACACACTTGGTGGACGGCGAGCGGCGTTGTAGAATCTGATTTTTGGAGTCAGCAGACGCGGGTATCCTGTTAAATACTCCGAGCTTAGGAGTAAAAAGAGCCACATGCCCCTGTGAGCTGCTGAACCCAGACTTGGCAGCAGGAGAACATGACCTCAGCTGCAGACTGATGTGGAGCAAGCACAGAAGAAGAATGACACAGGAAACACATTCCCATCGAACTTTACTTTTTCATTTGTGCTATTTTTGTTAGTAACACACATCTTGACATGTACACACCTTTACAAACATCACAAGTTTTCCCTCTACTTTAACTCCAGAATTATTCTGATAACTAGTTTTATTTAGCAGAGGGCTAAAAATAGTCACAGCATCAAAGAGTTAAAGCATCACTATATACTGCTCTGTTGCGTATTTTGTGGTATTATTACATAACCATGATCTAGGACAAAATTTTATACATATATACATATATATATATATACATATATATATATATATATGTATATATATATACACTGCCTGGTCAAAAAAAGAGTCGCCACCAAAAAAAAAAAAGGTCATTCACTTTAATACTTTGTTGGACCGCCTTTAGCTTTGATTACGGCACGCATTCGCTGTGGCATTGTTTCGATAAGCTTATGCAATGTCAAAAGATTTATTTCCATCCAGTGTGATCCATGTGTGAAAATGATGTGTCATGTTCCCTGAACCATCTTTCACAAATTGAGCCCGATGAATCCTGGCACGGTCATCTTGGAATATGGCCGTGCCATCAGGAAAGAAACATCCATTGATGGAATAACCTGGTCATTCAGTATATTCAGGTATCAGCTGACCTCATTATCTGAGCTCATACTGTTGCTGAACCTGGATCTGACCAACTGCAGCAACCCCAGATCATCACACTGCCCCCACAGACTTGTACAGTAGCACTAGGCATTATGCTGCATCACATCATCTGCCTCTCTTCTTACCCTGATTCACCCATCACTCTGGAACAGGGTAAATCTGGACTCATCAGACCACATGACCTTCTTCCATTGCTCCACAGTCCAATCTTTATGCTCCCTGGCAAATTGAAGCCTTTTTTTCCGCTTAGCCTCACTGATTAGTGGTTTTTGTTACGGCTACACAACTGTTCAGTCCCAATCCCTTGAGTTCTCTTCGCATTGTGCGTGTGGAAATGCTCTTACTTTCAGTATTAAACATAGCCCTGAGTTCTACTGTTGTTTTTCTTCGATTTGATCTCACCACACGTTTAAGTGATCGCCGATCACAATCATTCAGGATTTTTTTCCGGCCACATTTCTTCCTTGAAGATGATGGGTCCCCACTATCCTTCCAGTTTTTAATAATGCGTTTGACAGTTCTTAACACAATTTTAGAAGTTTCTGCAATCTCTTTAGATGTTTTCTCTGCTTGATGCATGCCAATGATTTGACCCTTCTCAAACGGACTAACATCTTTTCCACGACCACCGAATGTGTCTTTCCACATGGTTGTTTAGGAAATGAGAAGCAAGTCATTGCACCAGTTGGGGTTAAATAACTTGTTGCCAGCTGAAAGATAATCGCCCATGCAGTAATTATCCAATAGGAGGCTCGTACCTATTTGCTTTGTTACATCCAGGTGGCGACCTTTTTTTGGCCAGGCAGTGTATATATATACACTGAATTTGTAATTCTTGAGTAGTTTTTGAAAAAGGTAACTTTACTTTTACTCAAGTACAGTTTGACCCAACTAGTTTACTTCATTACTTTGGAACCCTTCCCCATTACTGAGAAAAAAAATTAAATGCAGGGGGAGAAAAATCAGCCTGAATGGATTTTCTTTTCTTTTTTTTTCCCCTTCTTCTACTTGTCATGTCCAGCATCATAGCAAGCAGAATGAAAATCCGATTGCTTTATTGTGTTGAACAGTTTTGCTTTGCCAAACGGAGCTTTATGAACATAAGGCTCCACTTGGTATCCTGTTTATTCATTTTATTTCTTTAATTAAACATTTGTCTATAACAGCATTCCATACCATACTGCTGGGCTTGACAAGTGAGAAATGAAAGTTAGTGGAACAGAAAGAAAGGACTGAGGAAGAGAGAGAGAGAGAGAGAGAAAGAGGGGGGAGAGAAAACATGGATCCGACATCATATTGGAGAGGAGAAATGACCAAAAGTATCTACTTTACCAATAACTGGCGTCCCCCACCCGTGTTTTGACACATTCCATTCAGCAAACCTGTTTTCACATACTGTATATGAAAAGATATACGAAAACAGACCCCAGATTTAAAAAAAAAGTTAAATTCCCCTTTAATATGAATTTGCTCAACATTTTCACCATCTGGGATTCTTTGATTGTTTTTTTTTCTCGTTTTATTATGAAAGTTTCTCAAAAACAGGGTTGGATTGGGTTTATAACATCCTTTTTTACAACAAGTAACTGAAAGTAACTAAGTAACTTTTACTAAGAGTACATTGTAGATGAAGTACTTTTTTACTTTTACTCAAGTACATTTTTAGATGGGTTCTTTTACTTAAGTAGAATTTAAGCAGAGTAAAGATACTTTGACTTAATTACAATTTTTCTGTACTTCCACCTGTGCTATAATGGTTTTTACTCCTGTAGTACATCTGATAGTATTTTCTTTGTTCCATCTGTCACGCTTCACATAGACCAGAGTTTGGTTTGATTCAGAAACAATGTGACTGAAATAAGTGGATCAACCTTAGACTGAAACCGTCATTCAGTTTAACATGTTTAACAAGTTATTATCTATTTCTTTATCCTAAATGGTGCTGCTTTTTTTATCTTATTGTTTTTAAAGTTTCTGTGACTTTTATTTGTTTATTAGGTTTGGATGTACAGTCATCCTCAAAATTATTCATACCCTCCAATTAAAAAAAAAAAATGCTAAATTTGCATTTTATTCCAAAATAATAATAATAATAAAAAATAAACAAAACTGTCCCAGACAAAATAGAGCGCCTGCTGATGGGCTGTGGACCAACATACCTGTCAACAGGTGCAGAAATCTCATTGAACTTTACAGAAAACACCTGATTGCAGTGATTGCTTCAAAGTGTTGCTCAAAAATTTTTAGCTTTGGAGCCCCATCATGCTTGTTTTCTTGTTTTATTTTTTGTTTCTTTGTTTTTAATATTTTTTTTCAAACCACAATTCAAAATTAGTGTTATGATTTTTATAGAATTTTAATTTATTTTTATGTTTGTCAAATTCATCTTATTTCACTGACAGCTGTTTTTTTCCCTTCTTTAATTGGAGGGTAAGAACGATTTTGAGGATGACTACACTGCTTTTACACTATTCCATCCTCCGTTCTTGTAATAAGGAACAACAACAAAAACCTTTGAACATCAGTTATTCCACAAAAGTCCTGAACTCTGTGAGCTCAGCAGCTTCAGTCTAGACATGTTTGTATCTTCCTTTATTCAGCAGGTAATAACTGAGCAAAGGAAAAGAAATCTCAGATTGCATCTCAAACAGTGATAAATGTTGGTAATTATAAGCTGCTCTGTAAATCTGAATGCATGTCGTGATTCTTGGAGAAGGCCACAGACATTCACATCAACAGCTCCAAACTCTGTTTCCTTTCACTCTTTTTCCCATGAGGAGGATTCACTTTGGCCAGTTCTTCCTCTGGATCGTGTGACCGAACATGTAATGAATTCCAATGTGATATCGGAAATTATCGGCACCAGGTTTTTCGGACCGGTAATTCTACAAATGGGGTTTATTTAAAGCTTTTATATAGAAAACATCATTAAATATGTTTCATTGTTAACAAATTGAACAGCATCTGAGCCATAACCATTCTCACTACCTGAAGTTTGAAGCATTTCATTCATTTTTAATGCTATAGTTAGAGAAAATGAAAACTTTCATTTACGTATTGATGTTTTTTTACTCTAGAACAGTGGTTGTCAAACTTTTTACAGTGTTTACTACTTGAGAAAACATTGAGGTCTCCAAGTACCACCATCATGACCAACTTGAACATCCAGTACCGAAGGCTTACCCTATTGGTTATGGACTCAATCATAAATCGATTGCTCCTAATATGAGAATATGAGAAGACCATCTTCCTGAGTACACACTCAAAAATAGTGTATGAGACAGGAACATTTCTGTACCTGTAGGTACATTTTTTACAAATGTTCTCTCAAAAGTACAATATTGGTCTTTATGAGGCCAGAAGTACCTATATACTTTGAAAAAGGGTCCAAAGTTATATTAAGTACAAATTTGTACCATTTCAACCCTAAGGGTACCTGCAGCATTGAAAAATGTGCGTAGCTTTTACAATAACTATAAATAGCTGTACTTCTAAACAGTAGTATAATTATAATTCCTATATCATGATTTTCATAATAATTATAGTGATCATAGTAATAATTATATATGTGTTTGGCCTAATATTTATATAATAATTATTCAATTATTATTAGCATCTTTGATTGTTGTCATAATCTCTATTTTATTGACTTTTATTCACCATTTTTAATTGGTTTAATTGTACTTTATTAACTCATACAGCTTGATAAGGTACAAAAATGGACCAGGACTGAAGGTGCAGAAATGTTTTTCAAAAAGGACCACCCCCAGCAACTAGCTTTGTACCCTTTTAAGTACAAATTGGTACCTTTTTGTAAGAGTGTGTAGGACCAAAAACACACACCTGCCATCTTTAATTTCAAATCTGTAGTGATGATAGTATCTTTGTGCAAAATCTTTATTTTGTTTACACGAGATACATTTTCACTGCTCTACACCTGCTGTTTGTGCTATTATGACTTATATTTGTGAGGTTTTTACTCTAACATGCGTTTTTGTTCTGAAGTTTGGGCAGAGAAAAAAATTCTCATTCAATTATAAATAAGAAGGATGATGATGTTTCTTCATCAGGAGAGCTGAGGTCGGCTTCAGGTCTGCTGAAAAATCAGCAGCCATAGCTTTCCTTCTGACCTCTGATTTTTAAGATTCCAACTGTAAGGCTTAGCTAACGTCCCAAAAGAGTGTTTGTGTGCATCTCCAGCTCACCCCCCAGAAGCAGAATCTTCTTTTCTCTCAAAGATATGCCCAAATCCAGATTTTTAATATTCTCAGTCACCTGATCCTCCTCCTTTATGATGTCTGTGATAGTGCCCAACGCCCACACATCAAATTTTCATTATCCACTCCCCACAACGTGGGTTAACACTGCAACTGTGTTGTAAATCTAAATTTAAGCATATTTTGCAATGAGAAAGCATATCAGAGAGGAAGCTCCAGCATGACGGGGTGTGTTTTCCTTATTTTAGACACAAGCTACCACCTACATTTGAACTGTGCGTTAGATTTAAGTTCTGTTTGGCCCAGTGATACTTGGTGTCATACTGTTCTGTATCGCATGCAGGACTCCACGTAAGCTCCATGGCTGTCGTGGCTGCCATGAAATTCCTGCCTTGCTTTCCTCTGTGTACCACTAGAAGGAGTTTGTACTGGTGGTACATGTACCACAGTTTGAGAATGAAGACTTTAGAATAAGAAGTATTTATCTTATGATTCCTAAAGTTGACTTAATGGATGTAAAGACATGTCGAATAAATATTTCTGTTTAGTTAAAATATTCACTTTTATTGTTCAGTGCGGTATCATTTCATTAATGTTTTAGGGCCATTGAAATGCAGAAATTTCTGTTTTTCAGATTAACAGACATAGCCATGAATGCCACAGGAGCTGTGATGTAAAAGTAGAGAATTTTCCATGTTTGGATTGATGGAAGTGTCGGTACAGTTAACAATAAAACGTCCTGGTAATTGGATACCATCTGCTCTTAGGGCAATGTTTCTTCGAGTGCCACCGGTTTGAGCACCATAATGTCAGCATAATTCAAGATATCTATACCATATAAACACCAAAATGTTCAGCTCACTGAGGAGAAGGAAGCTAAGAGGGGCCTTTTTCATATCTGTCATAATTTAAGAAATATTACCAATATACATATATATATATATATATATATATATATATATATATATATTTATATGTACACATTATTGATTTCACAACCTATACTCAACTTCGAAACTTCAAACTTAAAAATATTCACAAGATATTGGACTATAGTTCTGTTTTTCAGATTTTTGTTATCTTTGAGGGTTTCAGAAAAAATCCTATTCAAAGCGATTGAGATTGAAATTCAGTGTTTGTAATGGGGTGCTATAAGGTGGGATGTTAGGAGCCAACCACAAAGTGGGAGAAGACAAAGCCTTAACCAGAAAACACCCACAGAATGATTTGCCTTCATGTTCTACCCCCTCATGCTGAACAAAGTTCTGGAGCACTTTTTTAATATCTCAAATGTAGCCGGAGATCCGGGGGGGAGGTTTCGTTATCCGCCAACTTTCATCTCATAGGGGTCACCGGCGCTCGAAACAAAAGGTCCATAAAAGTCTACAAAAACGTGTCAATATTCCTCCATACTGCTGTCCAATGTAATCCAAGTGTCCTGAGTTTTGTGGAAACTACATCATTTAGTATATTTTAGAGCCTAAACAGTAAAACATTGTACTTCCTACATGAACATTCATGCAGGCTCACGACACTACGGAAGCTGCGGCAGACCAAACCAGGCAAGAGCACGCTTTCAGCGCCTACTCTGCTGATAATGCAAGCGTAGAAGGAGAAATTCTGCTTTTCATCTTTTTACATTCTGCTGTGAGCCAGACGAGGACGAGGTTATCGTCTCCCGAAGTTGGAAAAAGCTTGAATTATCGGCAGAGTAGGCGCTGAACGCGCAATCTCGTCTGGCTTGGTTTGAGCGGCTTCTGTAGTGTCATGAACTTGCATGAACACGCATGTAGAAAGTGCAATGTTCAACTGTTTAGGCTCTAAAAATATACTAAATGATGTGGTTTCCAGTAAATTATGGACGCTGCTTACTCAGGACACTTGGATTACATTGGACGAACAGTATGGAGGAATATTGACAAGTTTTTGTGGACTTTTATGGACCTTTTTGTTTCGAGCGCCGGTCACCTCCGTTATATGAAAGTTGGCGGATAACAAAAAAAAAAAACCAGATCTCCAGCTGCATTTGAGATATTAAAAAAGTTCTCCAGAGTCTTGCTCACCATGAGGGTGAGTAGAAAATGGACGCACATCATTCTGTGGGTGTACTATTCCTTTAACCTGCCACTGTGTCCACAACTATTGCATAGCATCATTTTACCATCAAGTAGGGAAAATGTCTGCTCTCCCTCGTAATTCCTCATCACTTCTACAGCCATCATATTGAACTTTTCGTCCCTGAAGCCTCTCAAAAATGTGTCAATATGAGAAATGACGAAGTTTGAGGCAAAGTTTGTTTTGGCTGAGTAAAGATTGAGTCCTTAACTTTCATTTTGCATTTTATATCTTTAACAGCTTCAGAAATATTGACTGCAGACATTTGAAAAATCTTATAACAGCGTCATTAGTAGATGGTTCGTCGTAGATAAGTCAGCACTTTGACTCAACATTTCAAATTTGAGCAAATTCAGCTAAAATCAGTTAGAGGACTTAGACCATCAGCATTTCTCTTTAAAAAAAGAAAGAATCCTCTGAATCTATGTTATAACCGCAGGTGTCCACACTAATCTGTGGCATTCAGGAAGAAAGGGACGAAGCTTTCAATTACAGAGCAGATCAGGACATTGGTGATATGAATGTAAATGTGAGTGTGTGCCACAAGCATGCATGCAGTACTTTAATTTTTTCGCAGGGACACTCACGTTGCAGTGTGTAGGAGGCTGACCCAGTCCTGCAGCCTTACATAAGAGCAGATATAATGTTTTTAATCTAGCCTTTGATGTGCTGCCTCTTTCTGCTCATAACCCACTTAGGAAAACAGTCAGTAAAGCAACAGCAATCAGAAGCATCCCCCCCGTTCCCTCATTCTCCTCAGATTTATCTGAAAGTGATTCTCTGCCTGCAGATTGTGTAAGTGCTGTTCATGAGCACCTTTCAGTGCTCACTGCCTTTCAAGAAGACTTGGTAAAGTGGCAGCGTTATGACTGTTCTCACAGCAACACCACGAAGCGTTAATGAAGCCGTCTCGTGTTCCTGTCTTTGGTGTCAGTGATGACAAGCCTGATGATCACTGATGAAGATTACTGCAACAATCCAAAGTTTCACTTAGTTCAGGGTACAATCGCTTTCTGAAGTCTTTGACGATAACTACAGGTGTGAATGGCTCTATGTAAAAGTCCACTACTTAACTTTTTTTATGTATAAGTAGCTATATATATATATATATATATATAAAGATCTTTTTTGTATTATATATTACAAAAAAGATTTATTATATATTTTTATGTATTTTCATGTATTTTTACACTGAATTTGTCACTGAATCTTATCGCATGACCTAATCAGGTGATCAGTAAAAGCCTACTTAGGCAGGTGCACCTACCTAGTGGCTTTTAGCCCGAAACGTCACTTTGGTGAAATAAACGATCTGTGGGAGCTACATCCAGTTGTGCGGATCCATCCTTTCCTCTTTATCTGCGCTTTTTTGTGATCCAGCACCTGGTTTGAGATTTTTCTTGGGATGTGCGTGATTTTTCAGTTTTTTTCAACCTGGACCTTACTTCTTGGAGTTTATACGTGCATTTAATCACCAGCATAATTTCTGTATCACTATGACTCCTTATTTCATTGAGTTATATCTATTGATTTAAACTGCTGTACAAGCAAATGGTCTGGTCACGTTATCAGCACCTCGGGCTCCAAAAGGATGTTGTTAGTGTGCTCTATAAATAAATTGAACTTGAACCTGAACTATATAATAACTGAGGGTCAGTAGGAATTTGTTGTTAAAACTTGTTGCCTATGGAATACTATTAGGAATGTACTATGCTGGACATATGCTTACTCAATGTGTACACATACACACACATACACACACACACACATATATATATATATATATGTATATATATATATTCTCTTCCTCCAGTTCATTGTTTTTATTGAGCTTTTCTAGATAATTTATTGGCAACTTATTGGCTGAATTATGCTGAATTTTGTTAAACAGTTCTGCCAGTGGATTATGAAAATTCACTTGCATTATATGAATTGTGTATTGCCTTGAAATAGGCAGAAGTGACTAACATTAGTTAAGCTGTCAAAGGGGAAAGGGGTGGGATTTAAAAAGTTATCTTCTTCCCACCCCCCTTTCAAGCACTGATGAATTTATTGAACTCTTTTTCTTTTTTACCTACATGTGTTCTGTGATATCAGTTATGATGAACTTGATTTGTGCCGCAGCAATTTGTGTTAACTATAAAGGTGCTTGAAATAAATGAATGAATGAATGAATGAATGAGTTGCCCTCCAGCGTATATCCATATAATGCAGGCTGCCCAATCTCTCCCATTATATGGATATACGCTGCCCCAGGCAGCCTCTCTATAAGGCATTATCTGCAGTAAAACTCTTTTTATTTCACCAATACTTTAAGTAGAATGAACAAACAAACAAGTTGTCCTGTGAGTCCAGAGGATTGTGGTTTGTTGTCGTCTAGGTAGCGAGCCGCTCTTCTCAGCTGTACTGTGGAATTGCACATCGAGGGCACGCGTGGCCTGTAGAGTGTAGAGAAACCCCCCAATAACTAACAGAGAGCTACAGTACAACGAAATTACTGTCAGTACAACCCGTCCAAGATCAGACTCACAGCAGACATAAACAAACATAACATAACATACAGGGAACCGGGAGGACTTGAGGAAACAGCCAGTTATGGTGCACCTATATTTGCGGATACATAGTAAAAAGAAACACTGGGGGGGGTCATGAAAAGGACTCACGATCTGGACTCACAGGAGAATAGTACTCGTTCGTTCGTTCATTCTACTGAAAGTATTGGTAAAATAAAGGAGTTTTACTACAGATAATGCCTTATAGAAAGGCTGTCCTGCCTCTCCCATAATATGGATGTACGCCAAAGTGTGACTCAACGTAATATCTTACAGAGTCAAAGTGATACAGAAATTTACTGGTGAGTAAATGCATAAACTCTTAGAAATAAGGTCCAGGTTGAAAAAAAACTAAAGTTATCCTTCAAAGCCACTCCTTTGTTTCCTGTCTTTCACAAATGGACAAACTGATTGATTCCAGTGTGCCTGACCTCAGTAACCATGACAACAATGGCCAGGCACACCTGGATTAATTAGTTTGTTCAGTTATAAAAGACAGGAAAGAAAGTAGCTGGCTTATGTTCAGGAAGTAGTGGAATTGCGCATGGAGCCCATTAACCACAATCTGGTGATACGATGCGCATTACGATACATGGATGGCGATATGATATATTGCAATATATTGTGATACCATAAAAAAGATGATATATTGCTATATTTTCTTTACCAGAGTTTAATGGCTAGAAAGTTGACAGCATATTCAACATTAAAAGCTAATTCATCACCTTTATGACAAAGAACAGAGATCTACATTTCACAACAGAATAAAAACACTTGTTCTGATTGTTCTGACAAATTAACATTTGCCTTATTGGGAAATATCTCAAAAAAATATATGAAAATGCAGTCTGTGGAAAACATACCCCCATTTTGGTGCAGCAAAAACTTACTTAGGATGAAATGTAACATGTAAATGTAACATTCAGACAGTGTATGAGTAAATCAGTGTTTTCATTTCCAAGTATTTATCAGAAGAGGTTGCTCACAGCAAATTCAAAACGTGTACTGTTATACTTGTAGCATATAGGTTCTAAGTAATTAACATGTTTGTGGGATTTCTCAAATATAAACAATGTTGGCATGCGTGTGAGTTTGTTTATGGGAAATATCGATAAAATATGACAAAACAAAGTATCGCAATATCTCAGTGTATTGATATATTGTTGCACCCCTACATAAACATAATGCAATCAAGTGTTTACAGACAGTAATACTGAATAACCTTCAGCCTGTTGCAGTTTCAACCTTCCTGTACCTTTTTCCTTTCATGTGACAATGTAATGGATTTTTTTTCTTGTGTTTGACATTATGAAGGATAATGTGGGAAATAAAAGAATGAGCTGACATTAACATGAAGGTACATGGTGAAAACCTTCATCCTTTCTCAGCTGTATAAATGACGATAAAAGCAGAGCAACTATTCTCCCCCTCACTGAAACAAATGTCTTTTCTTTATTTTTTTTCTCAGAAAGCTACCTTGGTGGATAGAGAGGCAGATGAAAAAGAGCTGAAAGAAAGCAGCAGCACAACTGAGAATCACAACTTCATCTCTGTCACCATGGAAACCACTGAACAATCAAAGCCAGTGATGGACTGCGAAGTGGAGGTCGTTGTGGCTGACTCACCTGAGCAGAGGAAGAATAGCGGTGCTGATGAGCTTGTGTGTTTAGAGCAAGACTTATCAGCCTCCCAGAAGGAGACGGTTGGCTCTTCATCAGCCAACATGGGTGAGACTGACAACCGCGACGGCTCTGAGATCAGCGTTTGCTCTGAAATGTCTCCTCAGGATCAAAAAGAGGCTTTGATAGCAGAACAAGGGCACGAGGAGCTCAACAGGAACGAGTCGGTCACGTCTTCGGTGTCAGATACCCCCTCCAGCTTTGACAGCGTGTATGAGAATGAGGCTCACCGAAAGAGACAGCAAGTACCAGAACAGGATCCTGAGCACGGACCTGAACCAGAACAGAATCCTGAGCACGGACCTGAACCAGAACAGGATGCTGAACCCAGAAAAGATCTAGATACAGAACAGTATCCAGAGCCCATAGAAGATTATGAGATGGAGCAGTACCCAAACCCAGAGGACGAGCCTGAACCAGAACACAAGAATAACTTTGAAATAGAGCATTACTCCGACCCAGAGCAAGACCCTGAACCAGATCATTACTCTGAGCCAGACCCAGATCTAGACTTGTGCATTGAGCCAGAACCCGAGGCAGGCGAGAATTTCCTCAATCCTGAAGAAGATGCTTATCAAAACCTAGAAATGTTCCCAGATGACGGTCCAGAGGCTCATGATCTCATGTTTGAACCTCCCTTTAAAGAGGAGTCAGTGTTAGAGCAGTGCATTAGAGAGGAAGTGATGTCCGATGTGTCAAATGAGTCCTGCCATCAGGACCCTGATGAAATGGACGAGTGCCTGAGGGTTGAGATCGCAGCAACTTCGTCAGATAGTGACACAGACGAAAAATGGAGAACGATTTTCTCCTCCTCTATAAATAAAGAAGACGATGACTCCTATCTGGACAGCCTTCAGCTGAGCGCCCAGGACCTCTTTGTGCAGAAAGTCGACATGACGGACTATGACGAACAAGACGGCAACAACTTTGATGAGGTCCGTTTTGAGGTTCCTCAGGCAGCAGAAGTCCTGGAACAACCCGAGGACACAGTTTCCTTTCCCACACCTCCGCATGAGGTTAAATATAGTCCTCTAGGGCTTCAAGGTTTATCCAAAATTTCTGAGGATGAGAGTGAAAATTACAGAGATGCTAATCACAACCACACCAACCAACAGAACATCAATGCAGATCCAGCCAAGAAGCTGCCGAAAGACTTCTGCGTGATACAGGAGACAAAGAGCGAGAACGTCAGCACGGAGCACGTGGACTTCCAGCTGGCTCGGAAACAGTGGAGAGAGATGGAGGAACAAATGAAAAACAAGATCATCCTACCAACAACCAAGCAGCCAAGTCTCCGTGGCAGCCACAGCTTCATGTACACACCGGTTCGTCACATTGAAAGGACGCACAAGAAAGCTCAAGATCTAGAGAGTTTGAACCTGCTTGGAGATTATCCTCACACCCAGTTCAGTCCGTGCTCAGAGGATTCTGGGCTGGGTGATTCCAGTTACAGGTCCCCCAACGACGACCTGGAAACACCCATCGATAGGGAGATCCGTATATCCATGGAGAGGGAGGAACTCTTCAAAAGAGAGAGGGGGCTCTCCAGAATGGGCAAATCGACCGACTGCGCTCCATCACG
Source organism: Atherinomorus stipes (assembly GCA_023101725.1). Classification (NCBI taxonomy): domain Eukaryota; kingdom Metazoa; phylum Chordata; class Actinopteri; order Atheriniformes; family Atherinidae; genus Atherinomorus; species Atherinomorus stipes. Next base: position 101,533 of record JALJCO010010911.1, read on the forward strand.
AAGTATCCCCAGATCCATCAGCACTCCACTGACACCATCATTTATCATCACCTCCTCGCCCAGTAAAGAACCACCGAAACACGAAGTGTCTGCGAACAACGTCATCATTCTAGAGCCGAGGAACGATTTCACCTCCAGCCCCAGAGAAAGCCCGCCAGCCCGGTCTGGCGAGTGGCGCTCTGAGGACAGCACTTCCAACCTCATCATCCTGGAGACATCCAACCTGATTATTCGCAGTGCCTCAGATTTCTCTCTCAACAAAGCCTGTGACCAGCCTCAGGAGAAGATGTTCCTCAACAACCCCTTTTTCAAGCTGCGCTCCAGAAGCTCAATATCACTGGTGGACGAGGAGATAAAGATGGTGAAGCAGCGGGAGGAAGAGCTGAGGAAAGAAAGAGCTAATCTGTATGGAAAAGATAGTTTCAGTGCAGAGAAGGTGTCAAACCGCATGGACACTCTGGCGTTTGATAATTCAGGTAAATCAACACGAAATCAGCATTAAATGGGTCAGTGTTTACGACACAAGTCAAGCTAATCAGGGTTTCTGTTTGTGTTTTCAGCTGATGTACCAGTGAAGTGCAAGTCCTCCCCCTCATCACCAATGAAAACAGCCTACAGGATGGATCGATCAGTTTTATCTTGTGATCACAGAGTAAGTTGTTCCTCAAATTAAACAAGTTATACTGAAAACATGCAACCAAAATTAACCAAGTTCTATATTTTAGAAGAAAAATCTCAGTTAGTCTGGTTGGTAAACATCTTATAGAGCAGTGGTTTTCAATCTTTTTGAGCCATGACCCCCAAAATAGCATATTTTGGGGATCATGACCCCCAACAACTGAGTGGTTAATTGTGTGATACATCTAATGGGTCATCCTGTGGCATTCCTCTTAATGTGAGGCTGGAAACTGTCCAAAACTTCATAAAGAAGGAGGATAAAGTGGATTTTGGTGAATTATGGAAAAAAAAACACCCAAATACCAAACTGAATCTTTTCTCACAAGGACCAAATGTGGATTTTTAGAACAGGAGCTGTAATAACTTTGTTTCTGGGCGCTCAATGATAAAAGATTTTACATGTAAGACTTGAAAACTATAAGAAACTTCATGAACAAGAAGGCTTAATGTTTTCTGGTGGATTCAGTTCACTGCTGTGAAAAGACACCTACATGCACAAAATCAGCTTCTTTCACTGAGATAATGATAAATTGGGATATTTAACATGGTATTAGTGATAACTCAGTTATTTATGCAATAACTGATAAATGAATGTGTTAACTTCACAGATTAATCTCTTTGTAATAATGTGTTAATATTGAGAGCCTCCAAAATTCCAAATTTATTTGACAATTGTAGGCTGGATTGTTTTCACATATATCTGGTGACCCCCTGAAATTATCATGCGACCCACAAGGGGTCCCGATCCTCAGTTTGAAAACCACTGCTGTAGAGTATAGGTTGTGCTTGGTTTAAGAAACAATCTTAGAAAGACTGCTGATTGCCTTGTCTGTACATTTAAATTGAATTACGAGCTTGGTTGTCTCAAAGATTCTTGGTCAAGTCCTTCTCGTCATTGTTCAGCACCATGGCCATCACTTTCAATCACCAGCAGCTGAGATCATTGTGCAGAATTAACTCGTGCACTTACTACACCAAAAGGAAAACATCATTTTAACACATCAAATTAATTACACTTGCTTGTTTTCCTTTCCAACACATGTAAGACGTAAAAATGGGACACTCAGTTTTTCCAGGAATTTGCGATGTTGCAAAATGCAACTATCAACGCAACTTCGGCCAATCCTTGTCAATTCAGCAGTCTTTGCAGTTTTGTAACTGCAGCTTGGACAGACCACAGGTGTTTTCAGCGTTACCTACTGCATTGATTCCCAAAACTGGTCCTATAGGCACACTATCCTAAAGACTTCCCCTGTTGCCCTGTTGAAACACAGCTGACTCACATTAATGGGTCAGTAGCAGACTGGTGCAAAGAAAGTCTTCAGGATAGTGTGCCTTGAGAACCAGGGTTGGGAATCACTGACCTAATGTACACGTGAGCAACTCATCCTTGAGAGGACACCCTTCTCTGACTGAGGACCATGGTCTCACATTTGGAGGTGCTGATCTTCATCATTCCTTCATACTCGGTTGTAAAACACTTCAATGAGGGTTTAAGAACGCAGCCTTATAAATCAAATGGGACCACATCATCTGCAAACCCCTGAGGAAGATCCAGAACATGCTGGAGGGCCTGCAGGGGACACCTGGGGATTCCCAAGTGGCTAGGGAATTCTGGGCTTCCCTGATTAGGTTTCCCCGCAACCCAAACCTGCATAAATGTCAGAAGATGGATCAACTTTACTTTTGTGTTTCTGATTCTGAATTATTTATTCATTAAATAATTTTCGTAAAAGTGGCCTCAACAAAAAGCAATTCAGCTTGGAACAATGAAAGCAGTGAAATCCTGGAGGGGCTGGTATTAGCTGGATTTCCAAGCACTGGATTAGATTCTTAACCAACCTTGAGACTCTTATTCTAAATAATGCAGACATAACAGTTTAACACAGTATGAAACAACACAACCCCAACCGTATCGGGGGGTTGAAGGGGTTGAAAGGGGCTGAATTGGAGGGGGGCCCGCCTGGGACGCCAGATGTTGTCGTTGAGCCCTTTGGAAGTGTTATGGGTTTTTATCAATGAAACGCAGGAAAGAAGGGTGCCCACCTGGTGGCACAGTTGAAGGCTTTGCCCCCCCCCCCCCCCCCCCCCCCATCCTGCAGGTATCAGGAGTTTCCCTGCTGCAACACACCTGACTCCAATCAATCAGCTTCACATCAAACTCTGTACAATTAGTACAGAGTTTGATGTGAAGCTCCGCACACGTCACAAGGTGTGTTGCAGCAGGAAAACTCCTGATACCTGCAGGACACCAGCCCTCTAGGACCGGAATTGCCCACCCCTGAAAGTTTCAGTTCTGGCCTTGCAGAGTCTTCTCAGTGAGTAACGTAGAAGCTGGTGGGCAGTAAAATGTTGGTAAAACACTCCACAACCAAGTTTGGATAAGACCAGAGTGCCCACCCCTGTTTTAGACCCACTACCCACCGGATACAAACACAACAGATTTTTGCGCTTACGAATTTCGCATCCAATCGGGCACCGATGCATTTCCACCAGACCCGAAGTCAGCAGTGATTTCACTACCAACTACTTGGGGTCACCCATGTTTAGCCGACGCCCCCTTGTTTATCTGTGTATGTGCTTAGCTGTATTGACACCCTGACCCCTCTGGTTTCTCATGTGTGCAGCTGGAATGAAGCCCGATCCAGCCCCCACCCTGTTGTTTCTCTTGTGTGTGTGCATCCGCTCCACATGCAACCCAATAATCAGATAACTCAAGAAAACTTATTATAATTAAATTGTTGCTGCGCATGTTAATGGGTTCATTGACATGATACCCTGACTTCCCTACCTCCTTCCCCTGTGTCTTCATCTCCTGCTTACATGCAGATCCACATACATTTCATTGCTTGGCCCAGCTGTTTTTCTTGAAAGTAGTTTTTATTTTGGGAATAAACTGAATTTTCTACTTTTTACATCCCACTTCCTGACATAGGTCAAAAATTTGACTGTGGCAAACGCAGAAATTAGACCTGACGCTGAAACAATCACTGCAGAAGCCGATTCGTGTCCGGTGGGAGAGACTTCATCTGTTGAGATCCAGCAGAGAGACAAATTTTCGGCTCTATTCGTGCACCTGCCGCTTCAGGTAGAAAACGGGGTTTAGAGTAAACCTGCTCTTTAGAAACTAACAGCAGGCTCGACATCAAGTATCACTATGCAGTAGTTTAAGGTTACTTTTCATTTTTGTGCATTCTGCACTATGCAGAAGAGGAACAGCTGCAGTAGTACCATAAACACTGAGAAAAGTTCATTTTTATCAATTTAGAACAGTCTTCCTTTAATTCAGAAATGGTGTGGTAACCATGAGTGACAGTGTGGGGTCCTGTCATGCCTCCGATTGATCGTGCACCCTGGCAAGTAGCCAGGTTGCTTGCCTTATGTACCTTACCATACATGGAGAAGTTACTTCTTTATCTGACAAGACAAAGCAAGCCAGGTAATACTTGAGCTGTGTTGAAATGATGCTTAAACGGTTCTATGACACTGACAACAGTCATGTTGGGTTTGACAGAGAAATGGACCGCAAGGCACGTTTCAGGGCAGTTTTGGTCCAAAAGTCTTTACAAGCAACTTAACTATCGCCTGTTTTTCAGTTTCCTGAGGCCTACGCTGGAGGAAGACGCAAGAGTGCCATGGCTCTGCGCTGGGAGGCGGGAGAATTTACAAAAAATGACTGAGGTGGTACATGTCAAGCGTTCATCAGACATCAGCTGCCAGTGCCGTTTTCATCCCAGTTAGAAGCATTGTTGCTGTTAGTTGTTTCCTGTCGTGGCATAATCAGCTTCTGTGATGCTTAGGGAAAACAGTGGGGATGTTTGTGCCACATGTGTTTCCACCAGACCATTTTCACCTGAAACAGTCTTTTACAGAGGGCATATGACTGATGATCATCCTGGAAATGGGAACAGGCTGTATATTATTCTCAACCACAAAGATTTGACATTTTTCAGTAACTTTTCAATCAATAGACAGACATTTTCAGCCCTAATGTGGCTGTAACTTCAGCTTTTGTTTGAACAGTTGAACCTATCAATGACATCACACACACACTTTCTATTTATACATAATAACTAATAAAATACTGTTATTTGATTGTCAGTATGAGTCATGGTAATAAATGGGATAATCCTCTCTGATCCGTGTGTGGACAAAAATCATAGATGTTAGAGGATCCAGGGCTGTCGGCTTATGTGCAATGCAATAATTTTTCATAACCTTTAAGCCTGTATAGGCTATCCCTTGTCTCCTGACAATCTCTCCAAGCCAAAAGCCCAGAAACTCAAAAAAATGCACCTGGAATACAATGAAATTGTCTTAGCAGACAGAAATATTTCGCACTGCTGTGTATGTGAACTGAAAGAGTTCTTGATCCCTTTATGAAAGGATGTGCAATTAGAACTAATACAAACCTCAGCACTTAAACTTATCTAGTAGCCACCAGGTGTGTGATTTTCTGTTTCTTACCTGCTTTTAGAGGTGAACTGTGTAATGTGTCTTGCTGTTGTTTAACAGTTGGCTCACCGGTTCTAGTTTTCTGCAGTGTTTCATACAGGAACATTGAAGATGGTCATTGTTTGTTTATGGTTTGAGGCCACAGAGGCTGATGTGGCCTATGCTTTTACATTAGATCAGGGTTAAGCCTGGGATACACTGTACAATATTTTCAATCGTTGCTCGCAGCTGCAACTCAAACTGTGCCAATCAGTCGCAGAGTTCAAAAGTTCACAGCTTGCGATGTTTGTCCTCATACTGTGCGAACAGACGCTCGGATGCGATCTGACTACTCACACTGTATGTCCACATAGACAAGTTGGGGTCTTGAACAATCCTGACATGCAACGCAATAAATACAGCTAGTAGTAGAAGAAGAAGACAACAACAGCAGCAACAGTATGCTATCATCAGAAACCGCGCTGCCTTGGCGATTTGCACTCTTCTTTTTGAAGAATTCGCCAAAAGAAAAAAGGCAACAACATTGTGTTTGGACGAGGAATTGGCTAACCAGACGTGGGCTGTACGGTCTGCTACTTCCGTTTTTGTTTCACGCATGCGAAATGTGAAAATCTCCAGGAAAGAGTTCTCAGTCTGGTCATGGCACCGCTTCAACATGCGATTCATTCACGAACCATGACCAAAATATCAAACAGGTTTGATTTTCTTGCGACTCGCAATTTCTGATCAGGAGCTTGCACATCACCTCTCGTGACCCCCTAGTATACCGCACGACACACGATTTGGCCAAGAGTCGGCCCGATTGCCAAAATTGTTGCACAACTGGAAAATTATCTCAAAAATGGTCAGAAATCGCACAGTGTATGCCAGGCTTTACTCAAGCTGGTCCTATGATAGCCACAATCCTGCAGGTTTTCAGTGTTACCCTGCTCCATCACACCTGACTCAAATTGAATGGACCAAAAAGCCCATGAAGCTGTGCACAATGATTTATTCATTTGAGTCATGTGTGTTGGAGCAAAGATACACTGAAAACCTACTGCATTGCGACTCTTGTAGGACGGACTTGAGAAACCCTGCATTAGATTAACAAAGAGCCCACTCTTCAGCCCAGGGATCACCAAATCTGGACCTTTTGGGCCTGTGTCCAAAAGGTTTTAGTGTCCATGCTCCAACACACCTGACTCGATTAAATCAACTCTACAGCCAATGAAGTTCTGCACAGTGACTCATTAATTTGAGTCAGGTGTGTTGGCACAGGGACACATTGAAAACCTTCAGGACACTGGCCCAAGGGGTCCGGATTTAGTGATCCCTGCTTCAGCCTGTGCACATGATTTGCATTTGCATGCATTTCTAGCTATGCAATGGTGTGTGCAGTCTTGCACTTAGACCAGGGGTGTCCAGCTCCGGTCCCCGAGGACCACAATCCTGCAGGTTTTCTTTTCCTCTCTGCTTCAACACACCTGACTCAAATTAATGAATCATTGTGCAGAACTTCATAGGCTGTTGGATGCATTTGAGTCAGGTGTGTTGGAGCAGGAAGGGAAAGAAACCCTGCAGGACAGCGGCCCTGAGGGAGCGTGTTTGGACAACCCTGAGTTAGACGGAAGGTTAGTTGGAGGGATTTCTGTGCCAATGTCTTGAGCTTCGATACACAATCTTTAAATTCAGCATGATCTTCAGTGAATGTTTGTGCGTGCCTTATCATGCATGAATGCATGCTCTTATTAATCTGGTCCACATTAGAAGGTTTAACGAGGCAGAAGAAAAAAGTTTTGGTGCAATTCTGTGCAATTTCAGCATGAAACTGCACTTTTTCTCTAGTTAGGATCTACTGTTGACTGGCAAGTCTGAGGTTATACTTCTTTTCTACTGCCTAGGCTAAGCTTAGGCAGGAAAACGAGTCTGGGAAAGATGACAGTTTGGAGTCGCTGCATATTTCCACCAAAAGACAGCAGGTGAGGAGGCGGCATTGACACAAGCCTCCACAACCTTTTAATGAGCTGATTTATACAGTAATGTTTGTGTACACCTGACTTCCCCGTTTTCAGATGTTTTTCTCTGCTATGCTGGTAGTAGATGAGCAGGTAGAGTAAAGTTGCAATGTCTGGTTTTTGAGGAGAGCAGCCCCCTCAGAGCATCCACATGTGTCAAGTGTTGTATATTGACTCCAGAAATAATTGATTATCACTTACACCAGGCTGATGTTTGGGTCAAAAGTAGCATGGCGTCCCTTTAAATGAATTGTTTCAAATATTAACAAGTAATTGAATTAAGTTGCACATCATTTCAATAGTTCTATATCCTACTCTCTCAAATGATATAGTTTCTTTCAAGTAAAGAATCTGAAATACTCAATTTCATATAAGTCAAGTAAAAAGATCCAAGTTTTTCCACACAAAATAGTTTACTTTTACAAAAGTACTTTAATATTCATATTATGCTTGACAATACAGCATGAATAAAGTATTTTGAAAGTTAATTTTCACATATTCAGCAACAAGAGTGACTAAGGTCGTTTTCACACAGGACCCATTTAGGTCGACCTAACTGGGTTTTGGTACCAAACGTGGCGCGACTGGGTCTGTGTGAACATGCCACTTGGTTTCGTGGTTTCGGAGTGGCTTGTGTCAACCTGAAATGTGGCGTGAGTGATGTGTGAACGCGCAACAACTTCAGCTCGGCCTAAATCCCAGATACTCCGCCTTTTTAAACTAAACAGGTATCCGTGGGCAGCTGTAAGATTTGGATATCCTCCTTATTGACAGTGTTATACTACAAATAACAGGGTTACGGCATGCCTAACTGTAACGTTTAGTATCATCTTGTGTTTGCTAACTACTAAATTTCTAATGTTAACATAAACGGTGCGTTCACAAATACTGGACAAAATACCAACAAGGGCTTAGCAGGCTAAGCGTTAATGCTCATGTTTACAACTCACCGGTACCTGCTGTTTGCCGATAATATTTGCGTATGGTCGGACTTCGCGATTCAACAGAATCAATCTGCGTCTTGCTCTGGTTTGTCTGGAAATCCGCCGGAAACAACATTGTTCTCCACACGCAACCGTGTCTCGTCTTCAACACACTCCATCATTCACATGTGTTTTGTTTACAACACGCCACGCTTTACAGCTGGGATGCGTCTACTTCTGTCTGGTTGCCATGGATACACAACGTTTCAGTCTGTAGAGCGACTGCTGGGCACGGTGATTGAAAAACAGATGTGAAACGGAGCCGTATTAGTTGAAAATTGAAACGTAACCTTGTCACTGCTGCGGCAGCACCTGGATCGACCCAAATATGTGTGAAAACAACCTAAGACGTAACATCATCAATGATAAATGCGAGTCAATAGCTGGAAACAAACCCTAACAAACAAATAAACCAAAAATGCACATGCTAAACTAAGGTTACACTAAGATTACCACAATGTTATGTTTGACGTTAATGTGCCTGTTAAGACATAAACATAAGCAGTAATGTATACGATATACAAAGTTATTGTATAGTAATTCAAATAACAATAAACTAAAATTATAAATTAGTGAAATAAAATATTGCTTTTGAATTGGGTGAGAAATAATTTAACCCATTTAAATCTAAAAATTTAAACGGGTCTGAATACTTTCCAAACCCACTACCACCTCAGAGCAGACATCCTTATTTACGACTCATTCAAGAAGCCAATCAGGGAGCATGAAAAAAAAAAAAAACAATTCATTATTTGTCTTAGAAAGCAATAATTGTAGTCAAATGATTCATTCTCACACATCCATGTTCCCACTTTCACACACATACTGTCTACTCACACACACATACACACCCATGTGGGGTACATCCATTGGCATAATACATTCCCTAGCCCCTTACCCTAAACCTAACGCCAATAACTGATTGCCTAAATAACCCTTGTCCTAACCCTAACCAAAACCTAATTATAACTTAATCTCTAAACCTAATCTTGACCTTCAAACCAGGGTTTGTACTGGTTTTGAGGGTGGGGACCAGGAAAATGTCCCCACGGTGATAGTAAAAATCCGGAACATGGTCCCCACAATGTTACAAAAACGCGCCCACACACACACATCTTGATACATAACACATTATCTCTTGTTTTTTTTTCTGTTATTTGCTTGACGTCCATCACTCTGACTGATTCAGGACCTTCTTTCTGACATTGGAGGTAACCAGTGTTGCCAGGTGGGAAATATAGAACTATCGTACCAGAGACTCAAAATTATCGTATTTTGAGGGAAATTATCGTACACCCGTCATAAGTAAAATAACAACCCCACTGATGCGTGAAATATTGTCACTCTAGTGTTTAAAAGCGCTCGCAGGCACTCTTGACTTTGCTGCGTCAGTACAGAATGGGTTAACGACGTCATAATATGAGGTGTTATCTACACAGATGATATGTATGTAGGGTTTATGAAGTTTCATATTAATTTTCATGACATAACTTTAACAGCGACCACCAAACGTGAGTGAGCCTGACTCGCTTGGCATGATGTCACAGGTAGACAGATTATTACAGGCCGGTAAATATTTTAACCACTAAACACAACTTATATTGATACTCAGTCTTACTTGTGAAAAGTAACTCCCAGGTTGCTGCTTTTGATGCTCTGCCGATTACAGCAGAAGATGCTGCGCAGCTCTGGCATCGTTCGTCCACAGTGGTTATTAACTGAGCTGTGACTGGTCCAAGATGGTGGTCACGTTTCTTGCACTCCATCAGTCAATCCGGCTTCTACTAATTTATTATTTATACTAATATGTCCTCCTCTCCCTTCGTGTTGTTTTGGTTTTGAATCTCGCTCGCCTTCCTGTCTGAGCGTCTCCTGGGGCGGGTGCAGCTACCGTGCAGCCAATCAACACATGGACGTCACTCGCAACTCACGCTCAGCAAAGCATGAATGGCTGGTAACATGTCACATGGGAACTGATGCCTTCAGGGTTCACAGAAAAATTCGCCAGCCGACAGTTTTGCTCACATTAATATGAAATGGTCAAATTATCGTACATTTGCCCTTTTTTAGGATTATTGATCGTACATCGTACAGAGGGCCAAATTATCGTACAAATACGATAATTATCGTACACCTGGCAACACTGGAGGTAACTCTCTCAGTGCTTTACGTGCCTCAGCTCGTGCAGACATGCAGGATTATAAATGACAATCGACTGTCGTGAAGTGATGAGCCTTTCCTCAAACGCTCAAGATACCGCAATAAGAATGTACTTTAAGGAATGATGAAATATGTCTTAGCACCCCTCCCTTCACATTTCTCCCATCCATGCTGAGTGGGATCCGGATGTGTTCCTCCTCAGATGCTTCTACAAACTTTCTCCCACATATTCATCGCTCACATACATGCATCCTCTTACATGGAGATATTATGTAAAATATAGGAACTAAATTAGAGCTAAACGTCTAAATATGCCATTAGTGATAAATGTATGTGCGAATCTGACTGAATAATGGTTTATAAAGCCCCATATAAATAATTATAATCAAAAAGCCTTAACCCTTTACATTCTGCCAGAGAAAGACATTAAAACTAAGCCTTCACCACCTGCTTGTGTTTAGGTATTGACATCACTTGGTTGAAGTTAGAAAACTGTCATTTTTAGGGCTAAGAGACCATTTTTCACCCCAACATATGCTGTTTTTGCACTTCAAATGCAGCCATGGCTGCTAGAAATCCGAGATTTTTCCAAACAGGGGTGTCTAACTGGTCCTGGGGGGCCGACATCCTGCAGGTCTTTGTCGTTTCCCTGCTCCAACATGCCCGACTGACATTTATACAAAATCTTGTTGGATCCGTTTGATGTGAACCGGGTGTGTTGAAGCAATAACAGGATCGTGGCCCTCCAGGACCAGAGTCCGACACTCTGGGTTTATTTTGTGGACATCAGGAGGACTTAAGGAGAATAATATGACCAAGACCAGGCTGAAGAACCAAAACAATGAGCTAAAAGACGCTAAAATATTGATAGTGGAGCTGAAGACATTAGATTCTACAGTATGTTGGTTTATCATGTCATTACACTTAATGTTATTATATTGTAAATAATACAGCTCTAATCTCTCTGTGACTACCAGGATAAATTTAGCTTTTAGATCAATTTTTGGCTGCGTTTTAATCAGGGGTGGAATATGGAACATTTTTATTAAAAGCTATATTTTCAAATAAAATAATAATACCTTCATGAGGCATTTAGAGCGCAATGAAATTACAGCACTTCCTTAAAAAATTATATTCAGCCTGAAAATAAATAAGATAAATTTAAAGGGTTCCACCAGGATGTGTTGCATCTACAAGCCAATGCAGGCTGCCAGATACGATTTCTGTGTGGCAACAGTATGTTCGGTACAGCTCGGAGGAAAAATAGTGGCGTCGGCAAGTCAAGCAGCTGCTTCAGAGCCCTGGAGATGCCGTTGTAAAATGGACCCACGTAAACATTTTCCATGGCATCAAAACATGGAAATGGCAACTTTTCTCCTGGATCAGTAAGCTAACTCGCTTGCTAATGTGACTAATGTTAGCTGTAAGTATTAACCTCCTTTGCATTACATGTTGGACACGGTGCAGAGTGCTGGTCACTTGCCGTGTCGGCAGCGAACCTGGCAACCAAATGGCTGGAGTTGTTTTTCTGCTGTTGCAACTACAACCTAGATACACTTCACATCACTGTTCTGTCCATATTCCAGATCCAACCTTTAATAATGATTAATTTATCACAAGAAAATCAATTTGTTACCACATTTAACACATTTAATAGCAGTTTGCAAGTTAAAAAAAAAAAAAAAACTTTTGTCAGGGCCGGTTTTCTGGTACACCCAAATACGCTGACAAACACGGCAAAATTCCATGACTTTCTTACAAAATTTAGCAATTTTTCAGACCCCTACAATAACTTTTTTGTTTAAAGCAGCTAACAAAAAGTCTAGCAGGATTTTCTGGTGTTATTGGAGACTTTTAGAGACAGAAGTGAAGGAATGTATTGTTTTCTTACTGTTAGCTGGGGGGCACTACCACAGGCCCCTCCCCCTCTCCAGGCTCCTCCCCCATCTCAAACACACTAGAGGCTGCAGGAAGCATCAGCTGCAGACAACAGTAGATATTCACCTCTGTTCCATGAACCAGATCATTAGATATTAATGCCTCTTAATGAAAAGTGTGGGCAGAAATATTGTATGCTGTAGACTTAATTAGAAAACAGCCAGTTTAATAGTTATAGTTTCTAAAATGGTATACTTTAACTTTGGGTCTGTTCAGTTTTGGCCTGGGATCATTTTCTTTCTTTTTCTACTTTTTAAAAAAAATTAAATGCATCTGCCCCAACGATGATAGAGGTTCACTTTACATATCGATTGTTATTAGTGTCTTTTATTTGATTCAGTTGTCATTAAAAATTTATTTAGATAAAGAAAATGTTACTTTTTGGGGCAATTTTTGCAATTAATCAAGATTAACTAATTACAAAGCCTGTAATTAATTAGATATTTTATTTTGATCGAGTCCCACCCCCTGGTTTTGACACAACGCATTTTAAGCTTGCATGTGAACTTCGTTCCCGTTCTGTCCAGTGTGGCTGGTAGAAATGATTTCCGGGACAAGAACTGTTTCAGCAGTGCATACATGTGATTTTAAATAAGATGAAACTTGAATGTATCTAACTACTGTAATGTAGATCCACTTTATGCTCAATTTTCTTCACATTACAGATATTTGAAAACATATTTTTGGTGTTTGTGTGAGTCTTGATGAAAAATGAAATGCTACGTACGTTGCTTGGTGTATATCAAATGTATTTTCGTACTATGCTTTTTGTTGTAACTGCAGGGTGGGCTGGATGGAAATAAACAATGTGCAACATAAAAATTTCTATAGAATATAAACATTTCATTTAAAAAAATTTGCTCAGAAAAGGGAATAAATGCAAATACTTATTTAATTTTTCAGTTGTATAAGAGATTATACTTCTGGGTCCTTCTTTATCGTCTTAAGACTTAGCTATTAAGTAGAGATATTTTTCAACAGGGTACCCACACGGATCTAATTGTCTATGTCATGAGTTTAAACATTCCTAACAACAGATTTTTAGAAATGTATCTACTTGATGTTATTAATAACAGACACCAAGGAGAGGTCAAACTCAGAATATTTAATAAAGTACATGACTGTATTTTCCAACAGGAATAAACACTGCATATTTTAATACAAAAAAAGAGATGCTTACTATTGTTCTTTACATGGCCTCGATGTTTCTTACTTCTCTAAAAAGCAGTTTCTAAAAGCTTGGTAGTTTCTCAGCCTTAGATCTTTTGAACTGCTTCCTTTTGCATTCTTGTTTGTATGCCTGTTAAAGTAGAGCTGACAAATCTTAATACTGCTTGCTGATGTTTCGTGGATCGTCCCTGGCGTGGCTTTTGGGGGATAATTGGGGTCTTTATGACTAAATATGCAGGGGCTTTTCACTGTGTATTCCTTTGTGTATTAAAGAGATGAGTGCAACAATAAAACTATATATGAAGGATGCTGGCTGGCTTTGTTTGTGTTGATCTACTGAAGCTCTTTGTCTGGGTGCGAATGTAGTTTTCAGCTTGAAGGTAGCACAAGATCCTTTGGAGGCAAGTTATTTGGTAAAGGAAATGTAAAAACATAATAAAGTCCAGTTTAAAGAAAAGTCAGTTATTCTCAACCCTCTTCGGTAAACATCATGATGCCAGTGAGGAAAAGACAAAAGTTTTATGACTTAAAGGTGCAGTGTGTAACAAAATTGAAGGTCAATCACAGACAAATGTTATTTATAATTCAAAACATTGTTTCTACTAATGTGTAATTGCTTTTCTAGAATAGATTTTATGTGTTTATTTTCTTAGAATGAGTCATCTACATGTACCCATTGGGGGTGCACATACATGGAGACTTCCATATTTATGCTGCCATTTTTACTACGGTGTCCCTAAATGGACAAAACAGTGTATGTGAAGTGAGAACTCTGAACTTTAAAAATGCTTTAAAAGCTTTGTTTAATGGGAGTTAGACTGTTTGGGATTGGAAATGTCTAAAGTGCTGATGACATGACCTTAACTTCAAGTAATTTAGCAATAGAACAAAACAACAAAACAAAATCAGTAGTTCTGTGCAGTTAGAAGTCAATCAGACTTTTACTCACGTAAATATCCGATGTTAAAAAGCCAAAACTCGCTAGCCGCTAGCACTTTAGCCTCTCCATGACACCACGTCACCCGATGAAACAGTTAGGTTCGGCTCATTGATTTACATGTAAAATCAAAACAGTGGAAAACATAAAGATGCTCCAGAACAGCTGGACTGGAACTGGTTTGTGTGGTGGATCATCACCAGTTCAGAAGAGTGATAATGCTGAGGAAGATGGGGACAACAGGTTAGAACCAGACTAGAACTGTAAGTCAGCTCCAAGACCTGGTTCAGACCCCCACAGAGCGGACTGAGAACTGTATGAGACCCAGACCAGCACCAAACGGAACCACCACTGTTTGTTTTTTTTTTTTTGTTGTTTTTTTTACTTGTCCTGTCCAGCATCGAAGCAAGCAGAATGGAAATCTGATTGCTTTATTTTGTTGAACAGTTTTGCTTTACCAAGCGGAGCTTTATGAACATAAGGCTCCACTTGATATCATGTTTATTCATTTTATTTCTTTAATTAAAAATTTGTCTATTACACCATTCCATTTCATACTGCTGGGCCTGACAAGGGAGAAATGAAAGTTAACAGAGGTAATGATAGAAAGTGGAACAGAGAAAAAGGAGTAAGGAAGAGGAAGAGAGAGAGGAGAGAAAACATGAATCCACTTACACAGTTCACTGGTACATCTGTACAGCGATCCCTAAACAACCAAGGTCTCTGTTGGAAAACAAAACAAGCAATCCCCTACAGGAGGACCTGCAGGTGGCTTAAATATCTTCAGATCATACAAACACACGCAGAACTACGCAGAGAAGAGGTACAACCTAGTCATCGCAATGGAAAGCAGTGTCACAGTGTCAACATGCATAATAAAGGGTGCTCCGTGGTGATACAGTCATGCAGATGCAGCCTCACGACCCAGGCCCCCAGCAGCCACCCAGAGGCCCAGATCCCAGCTACCCCCCCCCCCAAAGAGCGGACATGCATCCCCCGAAGGGCGGCAAAAGCTGCCCAAAAGCTGCAGATGTGCTGCCCAACTGAAACCCAGGAGGACCGGACCCCCCAGACGACACCCCCCCAGGGCACCACCACTGTTGAAGAGCTGCTTAGACCGGCACGGAGCGGACCAGGCCCAGCACGGTACAAGACTGAGTCAGCACGGCTATTAGCTTGCATCTAATGCTAGCCGCTAGCACTGTAACTCGCTTAAAGGCCTCCTTCCACTGAAAACCCGTTTAACTTGCTCCTTCTGAAATACAGAGGGTTTCCCCTTGTTTACTTACACATGCTGACTTGCTAACTATTTAGCAAACTGTTCTGCTGTAAACATGTTTACAGCAGAAATAGACACATTTAGAGCAGAAATAAACATGTTTACAGCAAAAATAGACATTCATAGTAGAAATAAACATGGTTACAGCAAAAATAAACATATTTAGAGCAGGAATAAACATGTCTACTGCAGAAATAAACACATTTAGAGCAGAAATAAACATGTTTACTGCAGAAATAAACACATTCATAGCAGAAATAAACATGGTAACAGCAGAAATAAACACATTCATAGCAAAAATAAACATGGTTACAGCAGAAAGAAACACAATTATTGCAGAAATAAACACATTAGTGAAGAAATAAACATGGTTACAGCAGAAATAAACATGTTGGTTCAAAACATTATTTTAGGCTTAATAGATCAAGTTTACCTTCATGACAAGCTTCATGTCATATTTTTATTACTCATTCGTTTAGATGTTATTTAGTCTTAAAAATTACACATAAGTATGGGTGTGTCATTCTGACTGACAGGCGGCAGTCCGAGTGCCAGTTTTAGCTGTGGAGGCGAACAGTTAGCTACCTGCTTGCTCCCAGGAAGGCCTCAACCTGTAACAGGGTTACAGACCCATTTGGCAACATGGTACCGTAAAGGGTTAGCTACTGGTGATCAGACGAAAGTAAGCCTGCAGAGCTGAACTCAGGCTTTGGATAACAGCAACATATTACACAGTTATTACATTGCAACTGTGACAACTGTGTAAATAAACTTAAAAACATATACAAATCAAAAATACAAGACAAACATAATAACTGCTGGTTATGATCACACACTTGCAATAATAGTTACAAATGCAGCCCAGAAAGCTGTATGTCCTATCAGGAACAGAGGTAGCACCATCTTCTTGACTTTACAGATCTAAAAGGAAATAACTGAGAAATCAGTCACATGAGGAACAAATGAAACCAGTCCTGAGTAAAAGAGCAAAGTTAGACGCATCACCTCTTCGTGCTGCTGCTTCTCTGTGACATCACTGTTGCAGCTTCCTGTGGACACAAATCTAGTGATTCGTTTAAAATATACACACATATGTACTAAAAAATAATCAGATGAATAAATCATTTTAAGAGTAGTGTGTAAAAGGCTTCATCTACCAATATAGCCCTTTTCTCAATGGGTCTGAGTGCTTTTATCTGTTGCCTACAACAAAATGTAAAACATAAAACTGCTCATCTTTGGGAAAAACAGAAGCAGCTTTCATGACATTAAAGCCCTGCTCTCAAAAAGAAAATCCTCCAGTAAATTCTCCAATAAAAGACCCTCAAGGAAAATAAAAATGTATACAAAATTTAAAAAAGCATATGTAACAGTTTTTAACAATTTTCTGTTTATCATTTCTTGGGTCAGGCATTAAAGGGTTAAATCTTTTCTAATGATCACCATCAGCTCGTGGTGAAGTAAAAAGAAATTGTGAAAGCAGGAAATGAGGGAAAATTCATTAAAGGTGGGATTTGAACCAACATCCTGCTTCTGTCTCACAGCTGTTAGCATCTTATTGTTGTTAACGTGATGCTAACATTTCCTTTGGGATCAATGAAAGTATCAGTGAATTATTGATAACTACTTTCTACGGTCTGCTCTGAGGTTCATGACCAGATGAACTAATTTCACCAACAGTGTGAGAAGTCTGGCTCTGCCGTCCCTCGGTTTCAGGACTATCATCTCCAGCAGACAACAGGCTGATAAAGTTGCCTTGTCGTTCCTGTTGCAAGTTGTTGCTGTATCACATTAGCAGTTGCTTCATGCAGACTTGTAATGTCAGTGTAATGTCACAAATACTTGCCAGTGGATTAAACTGCATATCATATCAACTGAATGACCCAATTACCTGCAAGGATTACGCACCTTTACTCCTGACTCTGTAGGAGTGGATCAATAGCAGGAGGTCTGCCATTAAAATCCACAGCAGCCACCCAACCAGCACTGCTGGGGACCAGGGACTGGGTAGATGTAGAAGCTGCTGATTACAACCCAGGAACACACACACCACTAGGACACACACACAAATCTGTTAATATACAATTATCCAAGTTGCTCCATGCATACCTGCAAACTCAATGATGGGAAACAAGTGTTAGTGATTTCTACATACAGTTGGTACGGAAAGTATTCAGACAACTTTAAACTTTGCACTTTTTGTTTCATTGCAGCCATTTGCCAGAATCAAAAAAGTTCATTTTGTTTCTCATTATTGTCACTCAGCACCCCATCTAGACAGAAAAAAACAGAAATGTAGAAATTTTTGCAAATTTATTAAAAAAGAAAACTGAAATATAACATGGTCCTAAGTATTCAGTACTTTGCTCAGTACTGAGTAGAAGTACTTCTGAGCTGGTACAGACATGAGTCTTCTTGGGAATGATGCAACAAGTGTTCCACATCTGGATTTGGGATCTTCTGCATTCTTCTTGCAGATCGTCTCCAGTTCTGTCAGGTTGGATGGTGAACGGTGGTGTTCAGCCATTTTCAGGTCTCTCCAGAGAGGCTCAGTTGGGTTTAAGTCAGAGCTCTGGCTGGGCCGGTCCAGAATGGTCCAGAGTTGTTCTGATCCACTCCTTTGTTATTTCAGCTGTGTGCTGAGGGTCATTGTCTTGTTGGAAGGTGAACCTTCGGCCCAGTCTGAGCTCCTGAACTCTGGAAGAGCTTTTCTTCCAGGATCTCTCTGTACTTGGCCGCATTCATCTTCCCTTCAACTGCAACCAGTCGTCCTGTCCCTGCAGCTGAAAAACACCCCCATAGCATGATGCTGCCACCACCATGCTTCACTGTTGGGATATTATTGGGCAGGTGATGAGTACTGCCTGGTTTTCTCGACACATACTGCTTAGAATGAACTCCAAAAAGTTCAATCTTGGTCTCATCAGACCAGAGAATCTTATTTCTCAGTCTGGGAGTCCTTCATGTGTTTTTGGCAAACTCTATGCGGGCTTTCATATGTCTGCACTGAGGAGAGGCTTCCATCGGGCCACTCTGCCATAAAGCCCCGACTGGTGGAGGCTGCAGTGATACTGACTTTGTGGAACTTTCTCCATCTCCCTACTGCATCTCTGGAGCTCAGCCACAGTGATCTTTGGCTTCTTCTTTACTCTCTCACCAAGGCTCTTCTCCCACCATTGCTCAGTTTGGCTGGACGGCCGGGTCTAGGAAGAGTTCTGGTCGTCCCAAACTTCTTCCATGTAAGGACTATGGAGGCCACCGTGCTCTTAGGAACCTTTAGTGCTGCAGAAACTCTTTTGTAACCTTGTCCAGATCTGTGCTTCGCCACAATTCAGTCTCTGAGCTCCTTGGACAGTTCCTTCCACCTCATGATTCTCATTTGCTCTGTCATGCACTGTGAGCTGGAAGCTCTTATATAGACAGGTGTGTGTCTTTCCTGATCAAGTCCAATCAGTTTAATTAAACACAGCTGGACTCCAGTGAAGGAGTGGAACCATCTCAAGGAGGATCAGAAGAAATGGACAGCAGATGAGTTAAATATGAGTCAATGCAAAGGGTCTGATTACTCATGACCATGTGATATCAGTTTTTCTTTTTTAATAAATTTGCAAAAATGTTTACATTTCTGTATTTTCTGTCAAGATGGGGTGCTGAGTACATTAATGAGAAATAAAATGAACTTTTTTTTATTTTAGTAAATGGCTGTAATGAAACAAAAAGTGAAAAGTTTAAAGGGATCTGAATACTTTCCGTACCCTCTGTATATAAATGTAAGTTTTCTTACCAGCAAGAATCTGACTAATAGTGCCCACTGCAAAGTGCATCCAGGTGAAGATGATCCTTCTGCAGATTTAGAAACAGAACAAAAAGTGATCAAAGTCAATGGAAATGCTCACATTATTCATTTAATGCAGTACCATAGTGTTTGGTCTGAAGACCTACTGTACCTGGGGGACTGTGGAGACGGTCTAAAAACTGCCATAACTGGCTGGACAGCAGAAAGTGTGATGACAGTACCGCCTATGTAAGGATGAGAACCAGCGGACTACAGGAAAACAATAAGGGAGATAAATTACTGGTTTAACTCTGATGAAAGTTTGCGTTCATATACCAACAAAAAAATTCTCAAACACTTCTTTAGAGCTACCATATCAAATAAACAAATAAACAAACATTGCAGATAGGGTAGGAGATCCTAGAAAAACGGTTGGAGCAAGCTATATTTTGAAAAACCCATTTCTAAAGTCCAATCTCCTTTCTTCAGACTATCCCCCCAAGCCACACCTCCAGAGCGCAGGAACATGCAATGCTTGTTCCCGATGGTTCGAGTTTATAGAGCACATTTTCAACAACCATAGTTCCCCAAAGTGTTAAACAGAGAAATGGAACAATGATGAATAAGAACAGTACATAAAAACACAAGGTCAAATTAAAAAACATAAAACTACATCAAGCTCAACTTTGTTTAAAAGCCAGTGAAAAGAAGAGGGTCTCAAAAACCCCTTCAGGTTTGAAGGCCATGCCCAAACATGGACTTAAAACATGAAAGAGACTGGGTGACTCTAATGAGGAGAAACAGATGGTTCCACAGCTTGGAGGCAACCACTGAGAAAACTTTGATCCCCCACTGGGTTTGAGTCTGCAGGGGAACCTTTAGAAGGAGCTGGGACAAGGACTGCAGAGTCCTAGAGGGAGCGTGCTGGTGCAGGCCTATTTATGCTCCCTTACTTACAGTATGTAAATGTCAATGTATGCTTAATGCATCCCCATGCATGGCTGCCTTCATACTTCCATGCATCTTCTGCGTTCCCATGGTTCATAAACCAGTTTGTCCACTAGACAACAGTGCTGCCTGTCCCTGTGCCCTGGTAAAGTTATGTCGTAGATATGAATGTATTTCGGACACATTCACACATCTTGTCCTCAAAAGCTTTATCCATGTCTACAGGTGCTCTCTGTTTGTATGGCGTCTTCTTTCTCAGGTGCTTTTATGGGGCTTTTTGATACTGGTGGGTTTTGTGTTGTTTTTGTTCCGGTTCCTGGTCTTCTTCTTCTCTGGTATGTTCGTGCATATCAGCTATACAGCTCAACACTGACCCCACAGTTTCCGGTGGTATTGCGTCGAGTGACGGACCAACAAGCCCCTTAAAAATGCACCAAGTTATGTGCGTAACCGACGCAGACCATGGACGAAACTGTCCGTTCGTCTGTGCATCAGTCTTCTGTGTCAGGCATAAACAGGCCTTTAGACAGGTACAGTAAAAATGAGCCAGACCAGTCAAGGCTTTCAAGGTATACTTGGAGACCATTGGATTACTTCAGTGGTTCCCATACTGGGGGGGGCAGCCCCCAAGAGGGCTCAGCACTATGTCAGGGAAGGCCCTAATAGGCTAAAAAGGTATAGTGTTTGTACTTCTAACAAAAAATGGGCTTATTTTATAGAGTACTAACGAACAATCCTCATAGTAACCAGCAACCATCCCGTCTGGAAACTTCCTGGATCACCTCCACTGCCCGCTCTGCATTTCACCTCTGCAGAGCTCCTTTTGAAGGTGGTGAACTGCCCACTCCTCTAATCAGCTGTCTGAGTGTCCCAATCTGCTTGACTGCTGCCACCTGGCTGCCCAGCCCTACCACTGATTACCTCTGCCAAGGAGGTTATGTTGTTGGTAGCGTTGGTTTGTCTGTCTGTCTGTCTGTCAGCACTTTACAGAAAAAATTCTGGATGAATCGACCTGGAATTTTCACCAGCCATGTGCCTTGGCCCAAGACAAACCCATTAAATTTTGGTGGTGATTCGGATCGCCTTCTGAATCCAGGAATTTTTTGAAGGATTCTTTATCATTGTAAGATTGGCCAAATTTTGGATTTTTTGCATTTAAGTCCATACAAATGGCCCAAGTGTTTGGCAAAAAATACAAAAAGGATGTCAATGAGTTCCATAATGTACCAAGTACATTGTACATTATAACCAATCCCACCAACGCTTCTTCTTCGGAGGAAGAAGAGTTTGGGGACTCAGGGCTGGACTCTTCTGTCACCGGGGCTGATGTTGCCGAGGTAGTTAAAAAGCTAGATGAGATCCACCTCTGCAGCATCGTGTGGACATCGGGGACAGTACCTCTGGACTGGCAGACTGGGGTCGTGGTGGTCCCCCTCTTCAAGAAGGGGGATTGGAGGGTGTGCTCCAACCTCAGGGGGATCACACTCCTCAGCCTCCCTGGTAAAGTCTATTCAGGGGTCCTGGAGAGGAGGGTTTATTGGATAGTTTAACCTCGGATTGAGGGGGAGCAGTGTGGTTTTCATCCTGGTCGTGGAACAGTGGTACTTTGTGGACTTGGAGAAGGCGTTCAATCGTGTCCCCCAGGGATTCCCGTGGGGGGTGCTCCGGGAGTATGGAATACTGGACCCTCTTGTTCAAGCTGTCTGTCCCTGTATGGTCCCTGTATGGTCCCCGGCGAGGGTTGGACTCCGCCAAGGCTACCCTTATTTACTGATCCTGTTCAGAACCTTTATGGACAGGATTTCTAGGGGCAGCCGAGGTGTTGAGTGGATCCTGCTTGGTGGTGTCAGGATTGGGTTTCTGCTTTTTGCAGATGATGTGGTTCTATTGGTGTCATTGGGCCATGACCACCAACTCTCACTGGACCAATTTGCAGCCGAGTGTGAAGCAGCTGGGATGAAAATCAGCATCTCCAAATCCGAGATCATGGTCCTCAGCTGGAAAAGGGTGGAGTGTCCTCTCCGGGTCGGGAGCGAGGTCCTGTCCCAGGTGGAGGAGTTCAAGTATCTCGGGGTCTTGTTCACGAGTGAGGGAAAAATGGAGTGGGAGATGGACAGACACGGCATCTGCAGTGATACAGACTCTGCATTGGTCCATTGTGGTGAAGAAGGAGCTGAGCCAGAAGGCGAAGCTCTCGATTTACCGGTTCATCTACGTTCCCACCCTTACCTATGGCCATGAGCTGTGGATCATGACCGAAAGAACGAAATTGCAGGTACAAGCGGCCAAAATGAGTTTCCTCTGCAGGGTGATAGGGTGAGCAGCTCGGTCATCTGGGAGGGTCTCAAACTAGAGCCGCTGTTCCTCCACATAGAGGAGCCTGATGAGGAGGCTCAGACTTCTGGTCAGGATGCCTCCTGGTGAGGTGTTCCAGGAACGTCCCACCAGGATGAGACCCCAGGGGAGACCCAGGACACGCTGGAGGGACTACTTCTCCCAGCTGGCCTGGGAACACTCAGGATCCCCCCGGGTGAGCTGGTGGCTGTGGCTGGAGAGAGGGAAATCTGGGCTTCCCTGCTTAGGCAGCTGCCCACGTGACCTGACCTCAGATAAGCAGCAGAAGACAGTACAATACGGTAACTTTCCAGTTTAAACTTTATAAACAGAAACTAAATTTAATAAGAGACACGTAGCAAAAAGTTTAGGTGTGAATCACAATATGAGGGGGACATGAGCTGCTTGGAGGTCTGTGCTCCCTGAGTGGTTTTCTAGTTATAGATGCAGCCACTCCACCAGGATTTAACAGAGTCCCCATGTCCATAGTCTGTGAGCCCCACATAGACATCATTATGTAAGCAGAACAATCTTACAATTTCTTTTAAGCAAACATGCAACTTGACACATCGCTACATGTCATGTGTTTACTGCACACATTCATCAGATGATGTTAATATCCTTTTTTTCATGGATGTCTTGCAGAGTCGTTCCGCAGACAGTTCAGGGTTTTCTAGACAACCCATGGTTGGTCATGGCCAGTAGTGAAAAGTTGGGCTGATGTGTCTCTCTGTCCACCAGGTTGTCTGTTAGCGTATGCTACTGTTTTTTTCTAAAATCATCAAACACTGATAAAGTCGTGTAGTGTGTCCCCAGCTTTACTTTGTTGTCTTTACAAGTCCTCCAAGCCTCTGAGAACAGACGATTTGTGCATGAAGAGGGGCATGCATGGAGGGGAAGGACAAATAACAGTTATTAGGTATTACCATTCAACCGTTTAGAATGGGTGGGTTAAAATGGTTTATCATTTTTGTAGTGCTGTTATTCCTACGGGTGACTAAAAATTTTTTTGTGTCAGAGTGTTTAATTAATTGGCTGTAGTCAGGCTTTAAAGGGGTTTTTAGCAATATGTTAAAAATGCTCCTGGAAAACATCTTCCCACCTGTAAGTTAATAAAATGACTGTTCGTTTCATTTAGTCCTCATAAGTGTGTTTGGTGCTATTTGTTACGATGCAAAGTTCCCAGCATTTTTTGGCCATTACTCACACACACAGTCATGTTCTTCAATCTTTATGGGGACACTCATTGACATAATGCATTCCCTAGACTGGGACTGTCCAATTTGGGGCCCAGGGGCCAAAGTTGGCCCGCAAGTGATTATTTTTGGCCCATCTTTAAAAAAAAAAAAAAGATTTTCCCAGCAATGTGAAAAGTTCTTTTGATATATTATTAATTGTTGCACTTCCTTTCCTGACCACGAGGTGCTGTGGCTTGTCTATCAGCTCAGATCTGGAAGCCCATGATCAGA
The DNA here is from genome assembly GCA_023101725.1 of Atherinomorus stipes. Lineage (NCBI taxonomy): Eukaryota > Metazoa > Chordata > Actinopteri > Atheriniformes > Atherinidae > Atherinomorus > Atherinomorus stipes. The sequence continues at coordinate 125,656 of JALJCO010010911.1, forward strand.
GAATAAGTGAGAAGATGCCGTCCAAAATGAAACCTCTACAAAGTAATGTGAAAAGAATAATAATGAACACAATACAGAACAGTGTAATTCATTTTCCACATTACTTTTTATGTGGTTTTATCTTGAACAGTTATGCTATTGGCTGAGCAAATTTAATTTCTGATACATGAATTTATAGTTTTGGCCCACGACCATCCACCCCGAGTCATTTTTGGCCTTCCAATATAAAAATTTTTGGTCTCCTCTGCCCTAGACATTAAGGCAATCATCACAACTGATTGCCTTAACCTAACCCTAACCAAAACCTATTGTAACCTAAACTGTAAAATCAATCTTGACCCCCCCAAAAGGGGTTATTCTTTGAGAGGACCGGCCAAAATATCTCCACAATTACACATGTCCTCACAATGTAGTTTTGTCAGTTTTTGGTCCATACAATGATATAAAGACATGCACACACACACACATACACACTCACTCAGGCAAACTAACTGAAATCATATTAATGCAATTGGTCATCGTACATTTTAACAAGTTAAATTACAGTCTCTTTAAAAGTTGTTTAATTATTAATTATGATCGAAATATTGAGTTTTTCAACACATTTTCAACACATCCATTGTTTTGTTTTTCTGACAGGCTGATATCAGAGCACTCAGCCTGTGTGGTGATTCAGTTTGACTAAATTTATCACAGTGACAATCATTCTGCAGAACAGCATGTGACAAACACAACTGAGTCATTCACACAAACCTTGGACAACAGAAGAGCTAGAGCAGCACAGGAAGAAGCTGATTAACAGGAACATGGTGGAAACCTGCTGCAGTGCAGGTCAGCAAAACTTCCAACAGGCTACTTTTACTTTAGTTTCCTTAAAACATAAGCTAGCTGAGCAGCAGTGAAGTTATTCACGTCATGTTTTAACAAAAAACACTTTATTTTCAGCCAATGGAGAGTTTGTGTAATTCAGTGAGGGCAAACCTCCACCTGTACACCCCGTCCTTGCTGGTGTATGAGCCATCTTCGTATCATTCATGCTTTGCTTTGGTCCCAGAGTGAAAACAAGAACATTTCATATACAACTAATCTGTTAAAGAAAGCTGGCTTCGTCCTGACGACTCCTCTGTAGCGTTAACTGTGCAAAGACGAACCGTTATATTTATCGTAAAGTTTACCTGCGTACCACCTCCAATAAAACACCTGGAGAACTGCTCAGCTTCACTTTTAACTTATACTGTAGTACACACATTACTTCACTCATTCATAGAACTACAGTACTATACTCAGTCCTCGGATTACTTTACTCATTCCTAGTACTACTTACTCATTCATAGGATTACTTTACTTATTCATAGTGCTACTGTACTCATTCCTTGGAATTTTTTACTTATTCCTACAGTAGTACTACTATACTCAATTCTAGGGTTATTTTACTTATTCCTAGTACTACTCTACTCATTCCTAGGATTACTATACTCATTCCTAGGATGACTTTACTCATTCCTAGTACTACTATAATCATTCCTAGGATTACTTTACTCATTCCTAGTACTGCTATACTCATTTCTAGGATTACTTTACTTGTTCCAAGAGCTACTGTACTCATTCCTTGTACTACTATACTCATTCCTAGGATTACTTTACTAATTCCTAGTACTACTAAACTCATTTCTAGGATTACTTTCTCATTCCTAGTACTACTTTACTCATTCCTCAGATTACTTTACTTATTCCTAGTGCTACTGTACTCATTCCTTGTACTACTATACTCATTCCTAGGATTACTTTACTAATTCCTAGTACTACTAAACTCATTTCTAGGATTACTTTCTCATTCCTAGTACTACTTTACTCATTCCTCAGATTACTTTACTTATTCCTAGTGCTACTGTACTCATTCCTTGTACTACTATACTCATTACTAGGGTTACTTTACTCATCCCTAGTACAACTATACTCATTCATAGGATTACTTTACTCGTTCCTAGTACTATAATACTCATTCCTCAGAATACTTTACTTATTCCTAGAACTGCGTTACTGATTCCTAGGATTTTTTTTTCTTATTTGTATTGCTACTGTACTCATTCCTATGATTACTCAATGCTGGTCCTACTGTACTCATTCCTAGTACTACAGTACTCAGTCCTAGATGAACTGGAATCCCATCCTCCTTGATGTAATGTGGTTTTCTCATCAGGGGAGAAATTCACATGATTTACTGTCATACTTGTGAAATTTTACTTCTTTTATTGTGGGTATGTCATTTTAGACATGATCGCAGGCCCATGTGATAAAGAGATGAATGTGATTTTTTTTTTTCATGCCAATACAAAACTCTGCAGCATAAAATAGCTTCCACAGCTCTTGAGGTTTCCATTTCTTTTCTGCACACGTTTCGACTCATCTAAATCTACACAGTTTGTGTAGAAAACAAGACAAAACCATGTGTCAGTATGTTCCTCACACCTCCACCACAACAAACACTAAGTTGAGGATTCAGAGATGTGAGCCACCGAGACAGATGGTGGGACAGGTGGGCAGGCATGAAGGAAGGAAACAAACATAATTACCTTGCTCCATCCCCTCCTGTACATGACAGGCAAGATAAAAGCCACACCAGTTAGGACTACAGCCAGCACCATCATGGTCCGATGAAGCTTCAGAGAGAGAGGGAAGAGAGAGGGATGAGCCACTGATGTAACTTCAGCAACATTTACCCGGTAACTACCTTCAGTTTGATGTTTATCTTAATTGGTCAATGTTAATTAATTCATAACTTTACAGTTACTGAGTTCTGCCAAGTCAGCTACTCTCTGTAAAGCAAAACGATATTTTAAAAATAAAATGTCTTCCAGTCGGTTTCCATTCGAGTCCATTTCTGATCTGTTTTGTTTTAAAAGGGGCATCATTTGTTGAACACACCTGTAACTCAGACGTGAATTTGATGTGACTTTATTTGAGGGTACAGAATTACCTTAAAATCATCGTTAAAGGTACAGTATGAAAAAAATCAAAGGATACACAGCATATTTCAAAACTGTGTTTCTGTAAAGGTGTCATTGCTGTTATGTTTATTTTCTTAGAATGAGTCATTTATATCTACTTACTGGGCGGCGCATTTATGGAGGCTGCCACATTTGTTCACCATTTTTACTATGGTGTCCCTGAATGGACAAAACAATGTGTGTGAAATGAGAACCCTGTGAATATTAAAACCGCTGTATCAGCTTTGTTTTATAGGAGATAAAGCACTGTTTGGGATAACTAATGCCTTTAAAGTAGGGCTGTAACGGTATGTGTATTTGTGTCGAACATTCAGTAAACTACCGAAGCACGACCCTGTACCGAACTGTCGGGCGCAAGATTTGTTTATTTAGCTTTTTATTGTTTCATTAAGTTTTTTGCATGCCAATGGACATAACAGACTGACGGACAAGAGAAACTTTGCCTCCACTTGGTGCAGCGCCCTGACCATCCTAATTCTAACACCTTACAGCAACATGGCATGTAAGCTAGTCGAGCGAGAGGAAGCACCATCAAGCCTCAAGTCCCCGTCTGGAAGCACCTCGGTTTTGAAAAAAGAGTGAGGAGGGAAAAAAAGCCAACATAAAAAACACAGCATGCCGACTCGGTTGTGTATGCGACACCACACAAGTTTTAATGTTACTGGTGTGACTAGAAAACAGACTAATTTAGCGCAAACATGAGTAAAAACAAAAGTGTTACTTAACTGTTTTTTTTAAACCAGGCAATGTGACCAACAGAGTAACCTGCTGTATTTTACTTAAAAGACATTAAAAACAAAAGTTACTCATAGTTAGGGCTGGGTGCTAAACTAAAAATTAAACAACACCGACATTTACAGCGATAATCGTCGTCATTTTTCCCATGTCGGTATGTTCGGTGCTGAGGCCCCTTTAAGGAAGCCGGCAGTGGAATTGCAGCAGGGGACGGTTTTGTTCTATCAAACTTGCCGTAGTTTCTTGTAACGTGACATTCCTGCATCCCTGGAGCTTTGTGTTTTTGATCATCTTTTGCATGTTTTCTGTACAACATATGTGTGTAAAAAAAGATCAGTGACGTTTATTTGATGTCAGTGTGAAGTGATAAACGTTTGAAGAAATGTTTGTGTTAAACGTTTTGACAATGGTAGTGATGCTAATTGCGTTAGCCCGTCTATGGGGTTTTCAGTGTTAAATTAGCATTCATGCTAATCGATAGTCGTGTGTGTATTTAATAGGAGACTCAGCACTGGTTTTCATGGACACAAGTAATATTTGTTCATATGTAAATAAGAATCTAACTCATTTCAGTTAACCAGTTTAATAGTTAATAATTCATTCATTAATTTGTATATTTGTAGGCTATGTTTGTATTTCCGTTCCACAGTACTTCTCATATGTCCAGAACATCTACTGGGTGTTTATTGAGGAATCTGTTAATCTATCTGCCAAACAAGAAGTCACGTGAAGTTCCAGTTAAGGCAGAATATCTGTTTTAATAAAATGAAAATAAAGGTAGTTTTTGTCTGTTTTGGCTGGTTTATAGGTTTATCGTCCATTTATCGTTACTGAGGTGAACTGCTCAATATGTTGTAATATTTATTTTTGGCCATTATCGCCCCGCCCTACTCATAGTGCATTCACAATTACACCTGAGACCACTGGATCCACTCACAGATGAAAACATCTTTATGTCTGGGAGAATTTTGGCCACTAATGGCCACCGGAGTTGTGCATATAGCCCAAATGAAATCATTTGACAGAAAACATCTGTTCTTTCAAATACCCATCTTTAGATGTCAGTAATTCTTACATACTTTAAGTAATGATGAAATCTGAAAGGGTAGGAATTTACCTGAAATGAATGTGTACAAACAACCAACATGAACTTCTTTGAGTTTGTCTTGCATATAAAAAAATATATGTAATTTGTAGCTGTTCAGTTTGGCTTATTAAGAGCAAGAAAAGTGTGAAGCGATGATGCATCACTAAGTTGAGGCTCTACTGACAGACATGACTCTCCATGCTGTAATTTTTTTCTATGCTGTTATTTTTTCTCCCTGAATAAAGTTGATACAAATTGACAGTGACTTCCAGCTGTACCTAAAACAAAGCCAGCAGGTGGCAGCATTGTTTTTAAGTTTGAGTAGCATAGAAATGAGCTTAATGATGCCTCCTTAAACTAGATTTTAGACACATTTACACAACTTTGATTTAATAAAGCTCATTTTCCAGTATTTATTTATTTATTTAAATCCTAACTTAAAAAGTTACACCAAGTTTTTGAGTATGTTTCACCAGCAGTTTCAACCAGGGGTCTTGCTGCTGTCTTTAATGCCACATTTCTAACTACAGAGCTGCTGGTTACCAGGATTTCTCCCCAGCAGATGAGTCAGTGACTGTGGACATGTTGGTGGTGAGCTACAGGCTGAAGTTTCCCCTAAACATCCTGCTACCGGGGACCCAGTATGTTTAACCACACAGCGTGAGTTTCCTCACCTGAAACCAGAGTCTTTGTCCCAGCAGAGTTGCTTGGAGCTGTTTGTAGTGGCGAGCTATGAAGACAGCCGAGTTCACGGTCCACATCCAGGCAGTCAGCATCATCGCAGCTGAGAGGACCAGAGACAGGTGGCATCACATACTGGACCTCCACAGCTTATTCAGAATGTCTGAAGTATTCTGTTTGATCAGGTACAGTTTTCAGCAACTTATAATTAGAAATAAGGCAACTTATAATTCTTGATAAATACTTATCAAAGAAAATTTGTTGTTATTTTATAGAAATTTTAGAAGTTAGAAGTTTAGAAGTTTTAGTTTTACTTTTAGGTTTTGAAATAGAAAACACTTGCAAAAAGAAGATAGATAGGCCTACAGGGAGTGCAGAATTATTAGACAAATGAGTATTTTGACCGTATCATCTTCTTTATGCATGTTGTCTTATTCCAAGCTGTATAGGCCCAAAGCCTCCTACCAATTAAGCATATCAGGTGATGTGCATCTCTGTAATGAGAAGGGGTGTGGTCTAATGACATCAACACCCTATATCGGGTCTATTAGGCAAACATAATTATTAGGCAACTTAGCAATAAACAAATATATACCCATTTCAATTATCTATTTTCACCAGGGAAACCAATATAACAGCTCAACATTCACAAATATACATTTCTGACATTCAAAACCAAAACAAAAACAAATCAGTGACCAATATAGCCACCTTTCTTTGCAAGGACACTCAAAAGCTGCCATCCATGGATCCTGTCAGTGTTTTGATCTGTTCACCATCAACATTGTGTGCAGCAGCAACCACAGCCTCCCAGACACTGTTCAGAGAGGTGGACTGTTTTCCCTCCTTGTAAATCTCACATTTGATGAGGGACCACAGGTTCTCTATGGGGTTCAGATCAGGTGAACAAGGAGGCCATGTCATTAGTTTTTCTTCTTTTAGACTCTTTCTTGCAGCCACGCTGTGGAATACTTGGATGCGTGTGATGGAGCATTGTCCTGCATGAAAATCATGTTTTTCTTGAAGGATGCGGACTTCTTCCTGTACCACTGCTTGAAGAAGGTGTCTTCCAGAAACTGGCAGTAGGACTGGGAGTTGAGCTTGACTCCATCCTCAACCCAAAAAGGCCCCACAAGCTCATCTTTGATGATACCAGCCCATACCAGTACCCCACCTCCACCTTGCTGGCGTCTGAGTGGGACTGGAGCTCTCTGGCCTTTATCGATCCATCCACGGGCCCATCCATCTGGCCATCAAGACTCACATCAAGACTCATTTCATCAGTCCATAAAACCTTAGAAAAATCAGTCTGAGATATTTCTTGGCCCAGTCTTGACGTTTCAGCTTGTGTGTCTTGTTCAGTGGTGGTGGTTTTTCAGCCTTTCTTACCTTGGCCATGTCTCTGAGTATTGCACACCTTGTGCTTTTGGGCACTCCAGTGATGTTGCAGCTCTGAAATATGGCAAAACTGCTGGCAAGTGGCATCTTGGCAGCTGCACGCTTGACTTTTCTCAGTTCATGGGCAGTTATTTTGCACCTTGGTTTTTCCACACGTTTCTTGTGACCCTGTTGACTATTTTGAATGAAATGCTTGATTGTTGGATGATCACGCTTCAGAAGCTTGGCAATTTTAAGAGTGCTACATCCCTCTGCAAGATGTCTCACTATTTTTTACTTTTTGGAGCCTGTCAAGTTCCACCCATTTTTCCAAAGGAAGGGAAGTTGCCTATTAATTCTGTTTGCCTAATACACCTGATATAGGGTGCTGATGTCATTAGACCACACCCCTTCTCATTACAGAGATGCACATCACCTGATATGCTTAATTGGTAGTAGGCTTTCGGCCTGTGCGGCTTGGAGTAAGACAACATGCATAAAAAGGATGATGTGGTCAAAATACTCATTTGCCTAATAATTCTGCACTCCCTGTATATTTTCTTCAAACATTTTTTCTTTAATCAAATCAAGTCTTTGTTTATAAAGCACTTTTCGTGCCAAAGGCAACCCAAACTGCTTTGCAAGACAATAAAAACAAATGTATATTAAAATAAAAACAAGCCTTCACACCCAAGCACATAATAATAATGGATTAGACTTATATCGCACTTTTCAAGGCACTCAAAGTGCTCACAGCCATTTTTTGCGCCTACGACTCTTCTGACCACTGCCGGGACCATTCGCACACATCCATACACCAGTGGTGCCCCCACTGGAGGCAAGGAGGGTTAAGTGTCTTGCCCAAGGACACAACGACTCATGGCTGGGGGAATCAGGATTTGAACCGTCAATCCTTCGATCATTGGCCGACCTGCTCTACCACCTGAGCCACAGCCACCCCAACTATAGACCATTAACTATAAAAATTTGCACAACTCCAATCCGCAGTGGTGTTTGTCTGTTTTGCAAATGAACTCTTCATATAATTACTATAAATAAAAATAATGCAGCAGGTTTTCCTGTGGGTCGTAAGAAGAGGCCAGTTTAAGGACATGGATGGTCTAATAGGCTATTATGCATGCAGTGCGCACTCTTTGGCACAATGCCAGGCGCTGGACCTGCGTAACTGCCCCCCACCCCACACAAAACTCAGTTAAATATAATATCAATAGTTTGTGCTACATTACTAGTTTTTGTCACTGAGTTTTCTGTGGGGTGGGGGCCACTTCACGCTGGACAGCCACTTCAGAGCTGCAGTGTGGAGCCGAGCGGTCGGAGGAACCGGGTCTGGAGAGGAGGAGTGCGCAGGAAATGATCTAAATTTAAGAATATGCCATTGGTAAAAAATAAAAGAAAATAAAAAGACATGAATAATGTCAGCTTTAACTACCATGATGCTGCAGATGCAGATGTTCTGATTCATGTCTAGAATAACTCGTGTTAAACAGCGATGTTGATTGTTATTTAATTAAATAATGAAAACTTGATGAGAAATGATTCTGACCGGATGCTGCATGTCTGCAGTCCTGTGTGCAGCATTCTTTCAGCCATCAGTGCGTAAAGCTGCCAGTTAACACCTGCTTTTCAGATGTGCTAAAATACACGCAATTTTTTGCGCCCGCTTTCCGTTGAACGGTTGATAAATCACATTGCGTGTGTTAACTGAGTTTTGCGCCGTCTGGAAAAAACGCCCAGATTGCATATTCATCTACAGCATACACGCAAAATGGATAGCGGGGCTATTTTGCCCGTAAACAGGCGCAAACCTCTATTTGCCCTGCTTTGTAAATCAGCTCTGCAGATTATTGCCCATGTAATGAAGATAGTGCCCGTTTTAACACGCGCAAACCTTCCATAAATCAGCCCTAAGAGTAATATCTGGCTTAACCTGCTGCGAGGAAGCGATATCTCGGGGATCCGTTCACACCAGGAGCCAGAAATGAGTCACAGAGGGCATCACTGCAGGGACCAGCCAGATCAGGGCCGGCCGGGGTCCACACCACAGCGATAGGGCTGCAGTACCGGGCCCAGCCACCAGGACAAGGGCAGCCACCCACCAGCTCTCTTCAGACCAAGTTGGAAAAACTCCTAGGGCCCGATTTACGAAAGGTTTGCGCTTGTTAAAACAAGCGCTATCTTCATTACGCATGCAATAATCCGCCAGAGCTGATTTACAAAGCAGGGCAAAAGGAGGTTTGCGCCTGTCAAGGGGCAAAATAGCGCCGCTGTCCATTTTGCGCATCTGCTGCAGATGAATATGCAAACTAGGCGTTTCTGCCAGAAGGCGCAAAATATTGGGAGGAGACTATGCAAAACTTCAGTTTAACACGCGAAATGTGATCTATCAACCGTTCAAAGGAAAGCGGGGGCAAAAGATTGCGTGTAATTTAGCACGTCTGAAAAGCAGGTATAACTGGCATTTATAACTATAATGGCTGAAAGAATGCTGCACACAGGACTGCAGACATCGGGTCAGAATCATTTCTCATGATGTGTTCAGGCGACACGTCAAGTTTTCATTATTTAATTAAATAACAATCAACATCACTGTTAAACACGAGTTAATTCTAGACATGAACCAGAACATCTGCAGCTGCAGCATCATGGTAGTTAAAGCTGATATTAATTATGTCTTTTTATTTTCTTTCATTTTTTGCCAATGGCATATTTTTTAATTAAAATCATCTCCTGCTCCTCCACGCCGCAGCGACTGCTGCTGTGTTCTGAGGTTGCTTTCCTGTGTGAAGTTGGCCCCCACCCCACAAAAACTCAGTGAAAATAACCAGTAACGTCGCACAAACTAATGATACTATTTTTTACTGAGTTTTGCATGGGGGTGGGGGGCAATTACGCAGGTCCCGCGCCTGGCATTGTGCCAAAGAGCGCGCAGTCTGTGCGTAATATCAGATCATCTTCAACAGCGTGTCCTTATCCATGTCCTTAAACTGGCCTTTCTTCGACCCACAGGGACCGCGCATTATTTTTATTTATAGTTATTATATGAAGATTTCATTTGCAAAAACAGACAAACATCACTGTGGAAAAACGGAGTTAACTGCTTTTGTTGCTGTTGGGTACAAACGCCATATCTCCATTTTACATCATTAAAACCCTCTACTTCACGTGAGCTTGATTTTCTGAAAATATTCAAAAAATAAATGAAGAGTTTATTTGAAAAGCAGTTAACTCCGTTTTTTCTAAATGGCGTTTGTCTATTTTTGCAAATGAACTCTTCATATTTATCTCATATTCTGTTTTTTATTTGCCTCATTATATCTCTGAAACTAACATCTCTCTATCAGGATTAATTTCATTTTGCGTTTACCACATGCTCTTCTGAACTTTCCGTGGCGCAGGGAGAGCGCACGCTAAATCCTCATTTAAATCCTGCTGTTTGCGCCTGTTACAGATTGCGCGTGTAATCTTTGTAGATCACCCGCAAACGCTAAAATGACAGCGCACGCTATTTTTTTTGCGAGGCAAAGACATTAGACTCGCAATTTGGAGTCTTTGTAAATCAGGCCCCTAGAGTGAGGGATCCCCATGAGGAAACACTGGCATTAAAAATGTTAAAACAGATCATAGATCAACAGATCATGGATAAGAGCAACATGGAAAAATAAACATATAGGAATTCATAAAACAATATGCTGAACGAGTCAATAAAATCTAAGATAACTTCAAATAACATAAAATAAAATGGAGTTTCAGTGGTTTTTAATGGGACATTACTTGCTGCAATGAGACCTAATTGTATAACTGTATATTTTTTCCTTTTTTTACAATATAACATTTATATGAAATAATTGTTATATTATTTCGTATAAATGTTATATTGTTAATTAAAAAAAAAAAAATTGGGCCGCCCGGGTCCGGGGGGGGGGGGGGGGGGGTGGCTGCTCCTGGGCGCTTGGGCCCTGGGCCCGGCGCTGTCTCCGCTCCGGGGACGCCCGGCGCCCGGTGGGGTCGGCAGCTGCTGGTCTTGGTCCGCTGGGGCCTGGGCCCCCAGACTGCAGGGGGCTCCGGCTGGGGCCGCCTTTTGCCGCCCTTCGGGGGATGCATGTCCGCTCTTGGGGGGGGGGGGGGGGTAGCTGGGATCTGGGCCTCTGGGTGGCTGCTGGGGGCCTGGGTCGTGAGCCTTGCGGGCTTCCTCCTCCTTGCAGAGACGAGGCTGCATCTGCATGACTGTATCACCACGGAGCACCCTTTATTATGCATGTTGACACTGTGACACCCAGAGCCTCCCCCCCGGGGCCCCTACTTCCCATTGCGATGACTAGGTTGTACCTCTTCTCTGCGTAGTTCTGCGTGTGTTTGTGTGTGTTTGTATGATCTGAGGATATTTAAGCCACCTGCAGGTCCTCCTGTAGGGGATTGCTTGTTTTGTTTTCCAACAGAGACCTTGGTTGTTTAGGGATCGCGGTACAGATGTACCAGTGAACTGTGTAAGTGGATTCATGTTTTCTTTCCTCTCTCTCTTCCTCTTCCTTACTCCTTTTTCTCTGTTTCACTTTCTATCATTACCTCTGTTAACTTTCATTTCTCCCTTGTCAGGCCCAGCAGTATGAAATGGAATGGTGTAATACACAAATGTTTAAATAAAGAAATAAAATGAATAAACATGATATCAAGTGGAGCCTTATGTTCATAAAGCTCCGCTTGGTAAAGCAAAACTGTTCAACAGAATAAAGCAATCAGATTTCCATTCTGCTTGCTTCGATGCTGGACAGGACAAGTAAAAAAAAAAAAAAAAAAAAAAAATTAAAAAAGAGTGAGCTTTCTACAATATTGAATTTCCCTTCTGGGATAAATAAAGTATTTTTATATTTAAGTTCATTTAATTTTATAAAAACAGTAGATACAATGTAGATTTTTGTGGGAAATTATGTGGAAAAAAAACTATTTTCAAAACTTATGATTAGATAAATAGATAGAATAGATAGATAGAAAATACATAGTCCTGGTACTTTTAGTGTTATTATGTTAGAAATTCAATTGGTGATGCCCGATATGAAAAATTTCAAACGATACGATAGCCGATAATTTTCTGCTAATGGCTGATACGGATACTGGTGAAGCTTATTTAAAAAATATTAGTTGGTTCTTTAGTATTTTTAGTTCAAGTTACTGAGAGTCACTGTGGAAGGCCCAAAGAGCCACTTGCAGCTCTGGACGTTTCAGACCCCTGGATTAGACCGATCTGCTCCTGGCCATTAGTCTTAAAGGTGCCATGACATCAAATGTCACTTTTCTGGGGTTTTGGGTGTATAATATGATCTATTGTGCACTGATGAGGCCATGTGAATGTCCAGAGTGAGAATCAAAGTTCCTGTTTATGGTCTGTCAGCTTTGTCTCTCTGCTCAAAAACAGTTGAATCAGACAGCAGGCTATCATTCTACGTAGTTCTATCATTCTACGTAGTTCTATCATTCTACGTAGTTCTATCATTCTACGTAGTTCTATCATTCTACGTAGTTCTATCATTCTACGTAATTTAATTGCTCCAATAAGAGCACACTATCAAATAAACAGACCCCCCCCCATCCCCCCTCTCTCTCTCCTAACGGCCTATGCACCGTCCGCTCCCCCCTCCCCCTCCCTGCCTGATTCTGCTGCGTGTATGGAGCTAGTAGTAACTTCTGTGCAGTCAGGTCTGGATTTTCAAACAAATGGATTTAAAAGAAAACTTCTGCAGCAACACTGAGGGAGGGGCCACAACCTTGTCATTACCTGTAAGTTTATTTATTTTCTAAATGCTGTCTTGTCTGATAAACGTAGCTCACACTGTCTGAAGTGCCCATGTTGCTAGCAGTTAGCCTTTAACAAAGTCCGACCGCAGCTTGACCTAGATTCTCCAAATAAGGTCATAGCCAAAATAAGGTGTAGCCAATCAAAATGAAGTCAACGTGGTCTCCGGGTAAAGCTCCATATCATCACCGGACCCAACTGTATTACTGAGGAAGTGAGGTCTGGCGTTTCAAAACAATACTCCGCTGTAAAAAATGCCGTTTTTTTCTTTGGAGTATTTACATATAAAGTAATGCCAACAACATAAACTAGTTTTTAACTGCTATGTCATCACTCCTTTAATGTTACTCTTAGATCTATATATCAGTATGTGTGAACTAACCATGGATCTTGATCAGCAGGGGGAGCGAGAGCCACTTAGATCCTCTGGAAATCCAGTAATCACCTTCTGGCTGGTGGAGATGAGGGGCTGACGTTCATGTCGGTGAATTAAACCTGAAGGAATCAAAGTTTCAGCTGCTATAAGTTTACAAAGTTGGGGTTTGGATTACAGGAAAGCAAACGGGAGGTCGGCCTGTCTGAAAACACTCCCCTGAGACTAAGGGCCAATTCCAATGTCCTGACCTTCAATCTTAATCCTCAATCTCAAAAATGCGCACTACCACGAAGTGCAGGTGCTGTCCCGATTCTCAGAAAGTTAAGGTGCAATTTGAGGCTGAATCTCCCTCATTATTGAGATTCTCCGACACCACCCTTGTGAGTAAGGGCTACCCAGAATGCAGCAGCAAAGGAGAGCTACAAATCTTAAGCATTTTCTTTGTTAATTGAGATATAAATATTACAAAAATCATTGTATTATCTTAGTTTAGGCCCATGTTATGGATTACTTACCTCATTGTTGCATAATATTTATTTACACGATCTTTTGTCAGTAGCGGCCGGTGCGGTCAAGCCTTGTTGCTATCATTTAAGTTAGTTAACGTAACAAAATGGTCATTTTTCTCGGTTCTAATGTTGTTGTCTTATCAAGATAACAGCCTGTACAGTATAACGTGCTTGTGCTGAATGATATAAGACGACCGGGCTAATGTCATGTCCCGTAGCCACAGTAATCTGTCGATAGTTCTGTTTCGTTCCACTGCCAACGTGGATACGTTTCCTTGCGCTCTGCGCAGGTCGAGTCCTAACGACAACAAAGTCAATCAGGTGATGTATCCGGCTGACTGTAGTCATCCAGGAATTCACAAAACCACAGTTACCAACATAACTTACGTTATAAAACGTGTTTACCTTTCGATAAGCCGTGGTATGCTGTGACAGCTGAATATGTCCATGGTAGCTGCGTTTGTGGCTTATGATTAAACAGGCAGGGTTAACAGTGCAAATAAATGTAAATAAAGTAAATGCTTCTTCTTCTTCTTCTTCTTATCCTCCTGAATTGACAGCCTGAGCGCCGCTTTTGCGGGGGGGGGGGGGGGGGGGGGGGAGGGGGGGGGACGGGGGGAGAGGGCACGGGGAGGGGATCGGAGGGGGGGAAAGGGAGGGGGGGGAAGCCAGAAGAAGGCCAAGGAACCAAGCTAGCAAGGAAACAAGCTAGCGTGGCTAGTCTGGCTAACGCTGCAAAGAAATGTGTAATCTGTACATATGTACATTTGTGAGTTTTCTTCTCCGAGTCCTGTCGCTCTCCGGGGGGTCGCTGTTGTTCCCTTTTCTCTGGCTCTTCCTCAGCAAATCAGCATCTGACGTCCCTCGGTTTGAAGGCCTAGGTTCATACCCCCTACCCCTCGTTATGTCCACTTCCCCTACATGCAAAGAGGGATTGGGACACCACGACCTCCACGGGAACGTGCAAAATTTAGGGGTAGGGCTAAAAAGTAGGGCTAGTGGGTGTGTTGGGACGCACCTTTAATCTTACCTTCCATAAGGTTCCTGATGTTTCTTAAATCAGAAAAATATCTTTAATATGTCCCATTTTATACGTGAAATTTTGTGAATGCCACAGATTATCCCTTCTGTTTATTTCCACAGCGAGGACAACAGCATTGTTTGTTTGTTTACTGTGAGCCAGATAAACAGCGTCCACTCCATTTGCTGATTTTTGTGGACGTGAAAAGAACTTTTCGCCTCCATATGAGATGTTTCCGCTTGGATCAGCAGCATAGAGTTCAGCAGAATGTTTATGAGCTAGCTGCCATGCAAGAATATATGTGCATGTGCATGTGACTTGCAGATGTGGTACACACCCCAAAACAAGGTCTCCCAAAAGTGGGGTTTATTCTATCCTTTATCTTTACAGGCTTATTTTCATTTGCAATGTTAAAGTAAAGCTCTCATTCTCATGTTTATGCTTCTGGTCACTTGGAATTATTTTCACAAAAAAAAAAATTAGTTAAAATAACAAAAACTTATTATAGTTTTACAATTAATACCTTTTTATATAATAAATATCAAATCGGTATAATATAAACAATATTATATATATATATACATGTTTCTATACGTAATTAAAATCTTCATTTAAAAACTGCATTTTGTGTTTACTTGTGTTATCTTTGTCTAATATTTAAATTTGGTTGATGATCTGAAGCATTTAAGTGAGACAAACAAACAAACAAAAAAAGAAAGAAACCAGGAAGGGGACAAACACTTTTCACCCAACTGCATTTGATTCTGATCATCAGGAAATATTGTGATGAATAAAACGTTGCAGCTGTTTCTGTTGTGTTCTTGCTTATTCAATTCTTTTTGTGAAAGGTGGATACATGACTGACATGTTCAAACAGAGCCAAATTTCTCCCACTGTCCACAAAAGATACAGAAAGCCTCGGCTGATCTTACCTTGGTGAGATCTACCATGTGCAAGAAATATGTAGTAGCTCTGGTTCAAGTCAAATCTGTTAGAAAGGATGGTGTTTCTATGGAAACGGCATTGGATGACTCCTTCAGCGATGCTCGAGGCTTGACCCCACAGCTTGTCCTGGAAAGCAGAGGACAGTGGCAGCTTCTGATAAGAGATGCAGCTGATGGTTTTCATGATGATCTGTTTGAGTTTACCTCTGCTTCTAACTCGGGGTACGTTCGTCCAGAGATATATCCTGCACTGATGGAAACTCTGCCTCCATTGTTCATGCAAAAGATACATGTCATCATTCCCCTGCAACAACAGAAAAACATCTGAGTTTAATTTTCACCATGTTCAGTCTCTAAAAATAAATGCGGTTGTAACTGCAGGAGGATTCAGACAGTCAGAAAGAGGTCAGTGATCAGAAAATCCCTATCAGCAGCCCAAGAACTGCAAGGGGAAAGTGAAATCTTACAAAACAGCAAACTACACAGTCCAGGGAGTTTGTTATTTAAAGGAATAGTTCACCCACAGAATGATGTAACTTTATTTTCCACTTCCCCTCATGGTGAGCAAGACTCTGGAGCACTTTTTTAATATCTCAAAGGGAGGGGGGAGAGAAGGGCGGGGGGGGGGGGTAAATATATATAAATAATTTATATAGATATGTATATATATAAATGTATATATAAAGTTATATATATATATATATATATATATATATATATATATATATATATATATATATATATATATATATATATATATATATATATATATATATATATATATATATATATATATATATATATATATATATATATATATATATATATATATATATATATATATATATATGTATAGTGGAAATTGACGCCAGCCTGTCATTTGGGAAACCAAGCTGACTACATTTACAAGAAAGCACAACAGCGCCTTCACCTGCTGAGGAAACTGAGAATACATATATATATATATATATATATATGTATAAGCATTTAAAAGCTAGATATGTTCCCATCGTTACTATAAGAAACTAATTTGATGTAAATATTAGTTTTTCGATGCATCTAATTTCCAACACGGAAGTAAGATGGCTGACTGTACTGAACCGCGGAGCTCTCGACCAATTGCAGCATGTTTTACGCCCATTTTATGACGTCGCCCCGGAAGAGACACTTATTCTGAAGGGTCACAGAATTGTCTGTAGCACCGGCACCGGCAGCTCTCATGTGGATGTTAGTAGTAAACATTGATGGATAACAACACCGATCGACGGGATAAAACAGACCAGCCTGTTATGGAGCTGTATGCGCTCGACCCAGAGTCTGATATGGAGTTTGAAGTACACGCAGTACCACAGAAGTACCACAGAGACCCCTGACAAGTAAGTAATTTAGCGAACAAATCATAGGCTAACAGTTAGCGCTGAGCTAAGCAGCACTCACATGGATCTTGTAAACATTGATGAGGCGGAAAGTGAAAAACCCACACTCCACTTTTCACACCCCTCTCCATCCAAGGTCAGCCTGTTGAGAAGGTTCAAGTCTTTAAATATCTTGGAGTGGAAATTGACGCCAGCCTGTCATTTGGGAACCAAGCTGACTACATTTACAAGAAAGCACAAACTTCACCTGCTGAGGAAACTGAGACATTTTGATGTCAGCAGAAGCATTTTAACCCTGGTTTACACCTCACTCATCGAGTCCATCATCACCTTCAGTATATCGTGCTGGTACAGCTCCATCTCTGCCAAACACAAAACACTCCCGTATTGTTAATCAGGCCAGCAAAATCATTGGTTCACCACAAACTCCTCTCTCTGACCAGCATCACCGCTCTGTGATCAGGAAAGCCATCATGATCACAGAGGATCCCTCTCATCCCCTCCATCACTCCTTTCAGTCACTTCCATCCAGAAGACGTTACAAAAAGTCCCCCTGGGCCCTCAAAAACATCTACAAAAATCCTTCATCCCCACTGCAATAACTCTCCCAAACAAAAGGAAATAAGCCTCTCAGTACCAATGTTTCTTTTTAACTTTTTCTAGTGTTTTGTTTTTAATCTTTCTTGTCTATGTTCTTAGTCTTATTTCTTCATGTCCTGCTTGATTGAGCCTTGTTAAAGGGGAAACTCAGTAACTTTTTTACCTCAATAAATGCTTTTCGGAATCCCCGTGGGGCTAAACAAAGTGTTTACGGAGCGTATCAATGTTTCCCCCTCTCCCCGCCGGGGCCTCTGGTCTGCGAGCAGCTAAAAACAACTTTGCCTGCGTCGACCCGAGCAGAACTTGCAGCAATACGTAAC
>JALJCO010010912.1:0-186009 GCA_023101725.1 Atherinomorus stipes
GTGTCAAACCGGAAGTGGATTTACCTTTTTAAACTCTTATTCACATTGAAGTAACTGATAAATTGTTGCGTGTCCACATCAGAGCAGACGTCCAGAAATAATGATAGCATTAGCATTCACAAAGCTGTTGGCTGAGCTTTGGGCTTTTTTTTCTTTTAGATCATTATAATCCTGACTCTGACACTCTCGCCTGCTAAAAAGGCTGCAGACCATTCGGAGGATATGAGGGCTGGTCTGCAGGTGGTGTGTTCATTTGCAATGCGGGCTTCTCAGAGGTTTGAAACTCCCCTTCTGACAAGCATGTTAAGTTAACTTTGAATTGCTTTAATAGGTGGGAGATTCAGTTTTAGCTCGGTGATCGGCATCAGGGTGCATCATGGGCCTTCATGCAGCCCTGAAAAGGGTGAAGAGGATTTAAAGATTGGATGCATGTCAGTTTACACGTGTTCTGTCATAATAACATGCAGCCTAAGGCTACAATAGCTCAGTGTTAGATGATGCCTTCTATTAATTAACAAGCATCACTGGTGTTACTGTTAATTAATTAGACTCTAAATGACCAATCCCGCTCGCCTGGTTATTGCATTGCATTGACAATAGATGTGATATTATAAGATAGGGTGGAGGAGGGGGAGGTTTGACCTTGTGTACCTTCTGATGTCACTCAGGGTGTTGATCTGATAAGAATGGGGATTTCCTTGCAAGTCAGCAGCAAACTGAAGTTAAACTAAGTACACTTTTGATCTGGAAATGTAGGAGAATCCACAATAAATCAAGGGGAATTATTAATGCAGCATTACACAGAGGCCTTTTTACAAGAGCAGAACCACGGCTTTGATGTGGTGGCTGGGAGATGAAATGATGTTGCTTGAAGGCATTGACTGACTTTTACCCTGTGGAGCAAAACATTTTCAGGTTTATCATGTAACAATTGTTCTCTCTGATAAACTCAATAGATGACTTGATAAACAAGTGATTAACTGTACATGACGTGCTGTCGCTGTTGGTTTGTTTCCCTGATTTGTGATTTTCAAAAAATTCATCTTAGTTTTTATTAACTATTCCACAGTTTTGCAACCCACCGTGGATCGTAAACTGCGATGGAAATATTTACTAAGCTTTGTGTTTCCTTTAAAAACCTCTGAAGGCCATTGCTTTCATAAGTCACATCTTGAATTTGCCTTTCTCCAGATTCTGAACTCTGAACTGGGTTTTGAAGTAAAAATCTGTGGTTTTCTTTTCATACAGTTGGAGTTTACCAAGTATTTGCTGAACTAACCATAATACGGTGATTTGGCTGAATAGAAGAAAAAATCTTCACCTTTCTTCTTCAAATAAGATTTTGAGTTTATACTCAGAGTTTTTACTTCAAATTTACTTTAAATATTGACTTATTAATGCAACGTTTTTTTTCCCCATAATTTTAACTGTACAATATTTGCTTTTTGCTGTTATTTTATTTTAATTACGAGAGATGCACCGATCCGATACCCTGATCAGATATCGGCTCAGACATTGGCAAATTTGCTGGATCGGATATAGAATGAATGTGGCCGATCCAGCATTCCAATCCATTCATTTGTTTTTAGTAATATCATAAAAAATGTACACTTTATTATTTGTTAATAAATAAAGTTAAGTACATTTATATTAGGGATGCACAACATAATCCGCCCCCTTTCGGTACTGGTCTATTTCAGCCTTAAAACTGAATATCGGAAATCAGCCATCCCACCGACATTTAACCGATATCTAACCAATCACCCATCTGTATCTGAAGTCTAAAAGAAAACAAAAACATATTTTTTTTCTTCAAAAACGTCTTTTTTACAGACTTTAAAACTTTTAAAGACTCGGGGTGGGGAAAAAAATATCTGTCCACTGAAATATTGCAATATTTTCATATGCTGATATCATTTAAAAATGCAGTATTGATCTATTTTACTCACGAAATCTTGCGATTTTTCATTGTTCTGTTATGAAATCTCGCAAGAATTCACGATATATTTTGAGATTTTGTAACGAAACGATGAAATCTTGCAAGATTTGTAAGTAATATAGATTGATACCATGTTTTTAAATATTGATTTGATATTGGCATATGAAAATATTGAAATTTAAAAATGCAGTATTGATCTATTTTACTAACAATCTCGCGATATCTCATTGTTCTGTTATGAAATCTCACAAGAATTCACAAAGATTTTGTGATATTTTCATATACTGATATCATATTAATATTCAAAAACGTGGTATTGATCTATTTTACCAACGAAATTTTGCAATATTTCATTGTTCTGTTACGAGATATTGCGAGAATTCCAATTCAGATTTTGTAACTGAACGATGGAATCTTGCGAGATTTTGTAAGTGAAATAGATCGATACCACGTTTTTGAATATATTTTTGAATCAGCATATGAAAATATTGCAATATTTCAGTGTATCTATATTTTTCCCACCACTATTTTTTTAAGTGTCGGAAACAGATAACAAAACTGCTATATGCAATGACTGCTTATTTTTTTCAGCTTTAATATCGGTATCGATGTCGGTTATCGGCCACTTGAGTTTTAAAATATCGGCATATCTGATATCGGCCAAAATTCCAATATTGTACATCCCTAATGCATATCTATGTTAATTTGTTATCTTTGGAAAAACAAAAACAAAAAAAAAAACAAGGATAAATGTTTGTCAAGCCTGATGCCTTCGCTCACAAAGCAATATACACAGTTCATTCATTCAACAGTAGTATCAGATCGGTATCCGGTATCAGCAGATATGTTCAGCAGGTATCAGTTTCAGATTGGATCGGAAAAAACTGGATTGGTGCATCTCTAGTAATTACAATATATTGCTGTTTTTTTTTTTTAGAGGTGGGGGGCAGGACTATGGTTGGAAAGTAGCATCTTGCTAAAATCTGCTACAATTATGGAAAAATTCTGTTCATTAATATACACTGTCCCATTTTAAATAACACTATGCCTTTAGAAATATAAATTTGTTTTAAAGAGCTATTGCCAATCAACTGAGGTTGTAGAAAACAGAATATTTATCACTTTTTAAACAGAAAGAAAACTAAGCAGACTTGCACTTCTAAGAGGAAATATTGTTTTTGTCTCTCCATTAAAGAGATGTATCTCTCTATGGTCTTGGCTGATCTGGATGAGGGATATTGTGCAAGTCAAACTCAGACTGTGGCATCGATGCACAGCTCAGGCTTCAATCAGACTCTTGGCGCAAGAGCACAGAAGCTCTCGCAAGCCAAGTGGTGAAGTCCACTGATGCCATGGAAAAATGACAAAAAAAAAAAAAAAGTGTCAGTTTACGTCCATGAGGAGAAAAGCTCATTGTTTTCATTTAAGATAAAAGAAGACAAAGCCAAAGCCTAAAAAGTTTCATAACTTACCCCCAGGCTTAAACAAGAGCCAGTTTCCATGGTAACAATCATTGACACCTGCTTATAAGTAGCGCCAAACACAAAAGGAGGGAAGTATGACTCATTATTTGTGGTTTGTTGCAGAGAAAGTAATCACAACAAAATTATGCAGTGCTGTAACCTGTTCTGGACAGCGTTGTTTCTCCATGAAACTGTCCTGAGTCTGACTCATGTCATCAGAGGTGCCGAGCTTTGCCATGTCATGAATTAATAATGCAGCAGAAGCCTGCAGCTGTGTGGTTCTGCTTTTCTTTCCACTCTGTGTAGCCGTGATTTCCCATGTACACAGAAAAGATGCACTTTTGACATGTGTGAAGTTTAACTGACACATCTGGTCCTTTTTCACAAAACAGGGCAGAATTGAAAATTGTTGCTCTGTAAACCGAGTAAGTTCTTGTTTTGTGGTTAATTGAGTGCAAAGCTTCTGTATTTTAAATGAAGCTCAATCCTTGTTGCAGATCTGCAGTGATATTTCATGTTTTTTATTCTTTGGTTTGCCTTGCAGCAAGTCATTGTAATTCCTGAATGTTTTTGTGACAGCAAATATTTTCTCCTGCTCCTGCTGTTCAACACTCTTGTCTATTCAGACATGACTGAACAAGGATTTAATACTGCTTAACACTGTCAAAAGCCAAAGCTGAACGGCAATGTTGAGACATCTGAGGGGCAGTTTGTGCTTCTACATCTGCATCTCCCCAAGAATCCAGGAAATATGAGTTTCTTAATCTGTCATGTCCCTAGAAGATCATTGCAAGCAAGCAAAATGTGCCTATATCAGGGAACATAAAGACACTTTTGTTGATATTTGCTGTTATTCACATCTTTATAGCTCATTTTATTTATTTTTTTTAAATATTTGTTTGGATCCCCTTTAGCTGCAGCCAACAGCTGCTGCTATTCTTCCTTGGGTCCATTTGGTAATTACAGTAAAATATTAGTGCACTTACACTCAAAATATTTTATGTATGCATACAAATACTTTGCAATAGTGGCTACTACCCTGAACCTGAAGTGTACACTCAAACATGCATGCACTCAATCACACACACCAACATACAAATATCTGCAAACATGACACATGAATATCCATGTCTAAGTTATATGGACATTTCTATACACACACACACTCATATAGATATACACATATATACATACGCGCACATACCCACACATGAAAGATGTGACAATACATTCGTATCAAACCGAACTATGTGTGTGTACTGAAAAGTGAGCACTATGTATCGAATATCGAACAATACAGAGTTTTTTCAAATTTATTTTATGAAAATGTCTTCTTACGATGAGCTCTGTGTTGAAACCTCAGTGGATCTATATTTGATTACATTCAGATCTGGATGTTGGCACTACTTTGGTTTCCATGTTCATTATGACCCTGATGGTAAGCCATTGTGGACAAAGGGAAAATGGGTTAAAAAGGCATGAAAATCAATTTTTTATATTGAAGAAATATGGAGCTGTGACACTAAAGTATCGAACTGAACCGAACTGTGAATTTTTTGCATCGTTGCACCCCTACTACACATGCACAGTGGGTACGGAAAGTATTCAGACTCCCTTTAAACGTGTTACTCTTTGTTTCATTGCAGCCATTTGCTAAAATAAAAAAAGTTAATTTTATTTCTCATTAATGTATACTCAGCACTCCATCTTGACAGAAAAAACAGAAATGTAGAAATTTTTGCAAATGTATTAGTAAAGGAAAAACTGAAATATCACATGGTCATCAGTTTTCAGACCCTTTGCAGTGACACTCATATTTAACTCATATGCAGTCCATTTCTTCTGATCCTCCTTGAGATGGTTCTACTCCTTCATTGGAGTCCAGCTGTGTTTAATTAAACTGATTGGGCTTGATTAGGAAAGGCACACACCTGTCTCTATAAGACCTTCCAGCTCACAGTGCATGTCAGAGCAAATGAGAATCATGAGGTTGAAGGAACTGTCCAAGGAGCTCAGAGACAGATTTGTGGTGAGGCACAGATCTGGACAAGGTTACAAAATCATTTCTGCAGCACTAAAGGCTCCTTAGAGCACGGTGGCCTCCATAGTCCTTAAACGGAGTTTGGGACGACCAGAACTCTTCCTAGACCCGGCCGTCCAGCCAAGCTGTGCAATCGTGAGAGAAGAGCCTTGGTGAGAGAGGTGAAGAAGAAGCCAAAGATCACTGTGGCTGAGCTCCAGAGATGCAGTAGGGAGATGGAGAAAGTTCCACAAAGTTAACTATCACTGCAGCCTCCACCAGTCGGGGCTTTATGGCAGAGTGGCCCGACGGAGGCCTCTCCTCAGTGCAAGACATATATGCCAAATACACGTGAAGGACTCCCAGACTGTGAGAAATAAGATTCTCTGGTCTGATGAGACCAAGATTAAAGTTTTTGAAGTTAATTCTAATCATTATGTGTGGAGAAAACCAGGCACTGCTCATCACCTGCCCAATACCATCCCAACAGGGAAACATGGTGGTGGCAGCATCATGCTATGGGGGTGTTTTTCAGCTGCAGGGACAGGACGACTGGTTGCAATTGAAAGAAAGATGAATGCGGCCAAGTACAGAGAGATCCTGGAAGAAAACCTCTTCCAGAGTGCTCAGGACCTCAGACTGGGCCGAAGGTTCACTTTCCAACAAGACAATGACTTCGTTTACATGCCATCAAAATTCTAGTTAAGGTCAATATTCTGGTTTCTCAAAAAATTAGGAATAACCCGTTTACATGCATGAGCACACAGAGTTACTCCTGTATACTTGATTACTGAAATCAATTGGAATATCCCGACCCTAACCGCGATGCACGGAAAACGTCATGATGATTGGGGATAATGAACCATCCGGAGCCACTGCAGTCAAGCCAGCCATGTTTCAGAGTTACAGCCAAAATAGCGCGGGATGGCTTGACTGCGGATCCGCAAGAGGCGGCTGGCTTGACTGCAATCTGGAGCCGAATAGCAGCCCTTTGCTGGCGCTGCTGTGCTGGTACTGACCCACCAGCAGCAGCTACTTGAAGGGTCATAGAAGGAGAGAACGTGTGCTGGAAATGCAGCTCAGAGCTGGAGCTGTGCACATCCACGCTTCCCGTTTCCAGCAGAGTCCCCTGGACAGATGAAGGTGCCCAGTCAGGACTGGTGGGAACGGTTGTAATGATGAAGTTCACTGACGCCGGCTGGAGTCAGTGAATTTTCCTGTCACGCCTTCACCAAACTTTGCCAGATGAGTGATGGAGCCCCACGAAGTAACTGTTTGCACACCAGCTCCTCTCGGGATGCGTGTTGCCATGGTGATATACAAACTAGCAAGCTGTGCAGACTAGAGCACTGTCTGATTGCTGGTACAAATACTCCCTGTAGTTTACTCAAAAGACTAAGAATCCTTGCAGATAGAACATGCGCAGAACACAAATATTCCTTTCAATGGAGATATTTCGATACACGTTATCATGACCAAATATTCTGGTTAGAAAAGGAGTAACCCAGGGGTAATATTTGGGTTTTTAAAAACCCGAAAATGAGCATATTCGGGTTTTTGCCAGTGTTTACATGGCCACGCGCAACCGGGTTATTACTCTTATTCTGGTTATGAAAGAGTTATCGGCTGCATGTAAACGCAGTGAATGACCCTCAGCACACAGCTAAAATAACAAAGGAGTGGCTTCAGAACAACTCTGGGACCAGTCTTGACTGGCCCAGCCAGAGCTCTGACTTAAACCCAAATTGTTCACCATCCAACCTGACAGAACTGGAGAGGATCTGCAAGGAAGAATGGCAGAAGATCCCCGGTGTGGAACACTTGTTGCATCATTCCCAAGAAGACTCATGGCTGTATGAGCTCAAAAAGGTGCTTCTGCTCAGTACTGAGCAAAGGGTCTGAATACTTATGACCATGTGACATTTTCATTTTTCTTTTTTAATAAATTTGCAAAAATTTCTACATTTCTGTTTTTTGTCAAGATGGGGTGCTAAGTGAACATTAATGAGATATAAAATAAACATTTTTGATTTGGGCAAATGGCTGCAATGAAACAAAATGTGAAAAATTTAAAGGGGTCTGAATACTTTCCGTACCCACTGTAACTCTACGGTATTCATACGCACAGTATGGATACTCACATCTATACACATGTCCTTACACCCATGCTTTAATAAATGCTTGCTTAGTGTTATTTTAAACTCAGGAATGCTGTTGCATTGCTCAGGAATGAGAGTGTGTAGATGCACAAGAGACATGAAAGTCAAACCTTCCAGAAATACTGTGCTTTGCATGAAAAGTCAGTCATTGTCCTCTTGGATGCTGACATGGCCTGCAGACAGCGAAGTCTCAGCCAGCCTCATAGAAACCTTTGATCAATTTAACATGCGGGCCAATACTATTGCCATGTGTCAGATTCATAATTGCATGTCAAAACTTTAGACTGACTCATACTATGTGCATGAAATGATATTCCATTTCCCCATAAGTTTGAGGATGTACTGCACTTTTACTTTCTCTTTTAATTGTTCTGAAAATTAATGGAACAGAATTAACCATCACATGATGAGTTTCTTTGACAAGCAAGCCTACCTTCCTTTATTAATTGATTTGATGCCACATCACTGCCACTTTTATAGGAAGGCAGGATTTTTGGTGGAAATTCATCTTTTTTTCATCTGTTAGAATCACACTGGAGCAGGAAATAACACATTTGAGTTTTCACGCCTTTTTAGATGAGGAACAGTGATGTGATTTCATGCTACAGTGCTAGTAGATTCAAGGAAACAGGGCCCAATGAAGAAGTGATCAGTAGAATAAGAGTTTATTTATTTTTACTTTCTCATTTTGTTTCTTTAAGCTGTCAGTTTCTGATGCTGTAATATCACATAAACCTTTTAAAGGCAGTGTGAAATATATGCAGCAGTCAGGGCTGTTTTATACACACAAGGAAACATGATTCTGAGACAAAACCAAACATTAGTTAGAGGTAGAGCTAAAGTTGATGTTTTTCACTGCCCTGTTTCATTAAAACCATGTCACGCAGTGCAACTGAATACATTTGCTTTCAGTAATGGAGCCCTTTCTCTGCACAAGCTCTGCTTACTCAGAAAGGTGTCAAAAGTGTCAAGCATCAAAAGCAAAAACAGGGAAGTCATCAGAAGATTGCTTTAACTCGATGTAAATATTTTCCTCAGGCGTGAATTGATTTAACTGGAAAATGTGTATTTATATCACAGACTTCACACTGAGATTCAGAGGGCTGTGATTGGCTGATGTAAGTCATTTGCTGTGTGGTAATTAGCAGTGTGTTAGCTGCGGTCATGTCTCTCAAGGAAACGCTCTGCCCTTGGTCTTATCCAGCAGCAGGGGAAGCCAGACATTAAGCCCTAATTGATAGCAAAGGGAGAGTGGGGCTTAGCACTTTTTCTGCTGACTGTAGCGGCTGATGCACATCAACTCCATGTCCTACAATGCTTGAGACAAAGGAGTTCGCTCTTATCAGGTTATTAAAATGTCTAATGATCAAACCAGTGGAATTTGTAGTTACTAAAGAAAATAGACCCTTATCCTGCTGAGTTTGGTTTGTCTTACAGGTGTGATGTAGGAGAGGAAAGAGGAATGTGTGGCAGGGTATGATGAGAAATCAAACTCCCTCTCAACAATCTGCTGTAATTTTCAAAAGAAGTGCTGTTAAGTCTGAGGGAGATGTAGTCATCTGCTCTTGGTTTACTTGTCTGTCATTGTGACTGATGTTACTCGCATGGCTGTTCATGTGACGCTGGAAACAGATGCTGTAGCTGCTGCAGCATCATCTGTGCTCTGATTTGTCTTGAATATTCATCCTTTGCAAAAACATTTAATTAAAACATGAAACGTAAAAGCTGCTAAAAGAGCTGAACAACACGTTAAAGGTGATGCTGATGAACAAAGAAAAGGAAAATGCAAATTTGCAAAGCTCTTTCTAGATATTTGTATAATATTGTAGGAATGGTTGATATGGACTAAAAATTATTAATTATTATTATCCCTATAATTCCTGGCATTTTGCTTGATGATGATTTAAGTGATGCCAGTTAAATACTAATAGGAGGAAGGGGGGTATCAGCACTGTGCATGATAGCCTACACCTGCCTTTCTCAAAGTGGGGGTCCCACATAATTTCAGCTCAGATCATTGTAAAACAAATAAAATGAAAAATAATTTAGGCCTTTCAAAATTAACGTGCTATGCAGGGGGGGGGGGGGGGGGGGGTAGGTAATCTGTGAAGGTTACCAGTTATATTCTAAACAACTAAATTATTACTTGTGTCATATTTAAAGGTGCTGTGTGTAAAAAAATCAAAGGTCAGTGGCAGAAATATGTAATATATAATTCAAAACTGTGTTTCTTTTGATGTGTAATCGCTGCACTAGAATAACTGTTAAGTGTTAATTTTCTTAGAATGAGTCATTTATATTTACTTGCTGGGTGATGCACATATATTAGTTCCACCATTTTTACTTTGTTTTATTCATTTAGGGACACCAATGTCTGTGAAATGAGAACCCTCTGCTGTACCAGCTTTGTTCAATGGAGTTAGAGCACTGTTTGGCAAAAGTAATACCTTAAAAGACAAAACAAATAGTACTCCGTACAGTCATAGCTACACCTGAGACCAATGGATCCACTCACAGATGAAAACATCTTTTAGTCTGGGAGAATTTTGACCACTAACAGCCACCATATATTCACAATAGTGCTTGGAATATGAAGTAAATTGAAAGAGAACATCTTTTCTTTTAACTACCCATCTTTACCACTAGATGTCAGTAATTCTTACACACTGTACCTTTAAAATCCCAATTTGGCATTATCTCACTGAGACAAGCTGGTTTTGGAATATTTGTGGATGGTTTTATTCAGTGGTGAGCTGAATCTACTAGAAACACTTTGTCCTACTTATTTATGAAGTTTATGATATCTTTAAAGCTTTATGGCCGATTCACATCAAGCCCGTGTGCACAGTGTTCTGGTTGCACCGCAGTTTCGTTCTGACCTCTGCAGCTTGTCAACTCACACCAGTAGTGTTTTAGACGTATACTCACATCTCTGCATGCTGTGTTCATTTGCAGAGCAGATATCTGACAGCAGAGCAGCCGGCAGCGGCTGCACTTCTGGAGGTGGTAATGCACGGTGTGGTCACGTGACTTGGCTCCATACAGCGTCTTAAAAAGACCAAAAAAGAGACAAAAACTACTTCAAAAAACCCACAAACAAACAAGCTTTTTATTTTTTTTGTCTGTGCTGACTGTGCTTTTTTTTATGACTGAAATGATCAAGTAGCCAACAAACTTTGGAGACCCCCATCCTGCACAATTGTTGTGTATGAACTCTTCCATTCTTTGCAGATAAGTCATTGCTCAAACAAAATATCTGGCCTGATTAGTTGAAGGAGGAATTGGTAAGGAGTTAAGACAAGAAATAAAGTGGAGGGGAAATAAAGTGGAGGGAAACCAGAAGAAGAATAAAGCAAAAATGGCTAAGAACAGTGAAAACTTTTTCATTCTCAGTCATCCAATTCTCAGTAATCCACCGTTCCCCACCAGTCTGTTAGAAATAAGGAAGCTTTAATGTCAGGTAAAACATGTTTAAGAACCAAGAAAAAGGAGTCCAGTTGCTTTTAATCAGACTCAAAAGTAAACTCTATTTGATCTTTAGAAATGAAGTGTATTTGTTCCAATTTTGCAAGAGCATCCACAACGCTTTCATACTTTTTAATGTTTTTTTCCCCCCATTATTTGTCAGATGTCTGCAGACAGAGCATTGTCACATCTTGTGTTTTCTTTAATCAGAGCAGGAGCTAAACTTAATCCTTGACATTACATATTAATGTGGTTTTCTCTGTGTCTCATTCTGTTATAAAAATCTCCTAGATCGTTTTAACACTCAAGCAATGATATTCAGCTTTCTGCTGGTACGATTGCAGACATCATCATGAACGCAGAACTGAACTGAGGTCAGTTTGGTCGCAGCTACTGCTTTTTAGTTCACTCCAAAGTTGAAAGTGAGGGCTGGGAGTAACATCCCATCCTTTTTTAACTATTAAAAGCTGACCAGGTTAGCAGTTGTTAACCCAATTGTTAACAACCCGGTGAAATATCAGCATTTTGTTCTTAAAATCCCAGTGGCAGTGGATACAGGTTGAAAAGTGCAACCTGTATGTTTCACTGCACATCATTCTCAAAGTAGCCACGGTGGATTTTGAAGTTGGCGTTGGTGGGGGTGCTTTTGACTTTCAAAGTTCCCAGAAATCCTGCCGTCAGGCTGATTGCATCCACCTTCAGAGTGAAAATGAAAACCAGGAGGGCTTTGAGTCCTCAACACCCAAGTTTAGCAGCACACTGTGTGCTTTACTGTATGTTGATTACGACTGGATGCTGGGGTCCAGTACATCTGGAAATTTAAGGGAAATGCAATTGATGTGCATCTATTTATCTGTTTATGCTCAGTCATTAAACTATCTGATTTTGTTAATTTTGTTCACACTATCAGATTTTGTTAAAGTACACAAAGAAAGCACTTGTAGATCTGATGCTGTGTTATATCACATTTAGGCAAAGCTGTCTAACAACTGCCAGGACTTTCCAGTGCTGCAAATGTTTCCTAACTGTATTATCCTTTAAATAACAAGCTTGTGAGAAAGCATAATCCCTGCAGAAATCAATGAGAGTATTGTTTGCTGGGCTGTTTCAGAACTGACCTTTGTCTAACTGCATTCTGCTGCTGGTTTCATCTCTACATACTAAACAGAGGCCAACAGAAGTCAAACAGCTGTCAAGTTTCACTCTGACAGCGTGAGTAGACTGTAAAATGGCCTCCTAGCTCCGCATTTCTTGTGAATTTACTGTGTAATTGCTTAATTAAAGATATAAAGCATTATCATCTGTGTGCAAATAGATTTTATTCGAGCTTTTGCATTACTGAAGGAAATAGTTTGAGATGTGGTTGCAGCTTTATTAGACATGTTTCCAAGTTCCCCAGGAAGGGATGTAACAGATCCACACCTGCTCTGTGATGTCCCTCCATATGTTGTCTGTTTTTGAAGCTGGGAAGCTGCTGTTCGAGCAGAACCACTGAAGGGATTCAAGTTTATAACAATCTTTTTTGCTGTCTTGATTATCCCTTTTTTCATTTCAACTTTGAATTTTCATGTGATTTTGATATTCTTTGAGTAGGATTTTTGACAGGCAGTGGTATTTCAGTCCTACAAGAGAGAAAACTAACTAAAAAGGAAACATAAAAATCAGCATTGAATAGACACACATGACATTAGATTGATGAAACGCTTGTCGAAACAAACTTAAAGCACACTAATACTTCATTGGTCTATCTTTAGCTTTGATACAGTACACATTTGCTGTGGCATTTTTTCAATGAGTTTCTGCAATTTCACGCTTATTTCCATTCGGAGTTGCATTAATTTTCCCCCAAGATCTTACTGTGATGTTGGGAAAGTCGGGCTTCTTCAACACCCAAAGATTCCAAATGGATCAGTTCTGGACTCTGTGGTGGCCAATACATGTGTGACAATGATGTTTCATGCTCCCTGAACCAGTCTTTCACAATCTGAGCCCCATAAATCCTCACTGTCATCTTGTAAAATGGCCGTGCCATCAGGGGAGATGGGTAGTGTGTATACTCAGTAGTCAGCTGACCTCAGTCTTTAGACCTGAACCTACTGTACAGTAGACCTGACCAGCTGCAGCGACTGCCTCCACAGGCTTGTACAGTCGGCGCTAGACATGATGGCTGCATCACTTCATCTTCCTCTCTTCTTACCCTAATGCTTCCATCACACTGGGACAGAGAGAATCTAGACTCATCAGACCACATGACCTTCTTTCATTGCTCCAGAGTCCAATCTTTATGCTCCCTACCACATTGAAGCCCCCCCCCCCCCATGTATCCTCATTGATAAGTGGTTTTCTTATGGCTATACAGCTGTTCAGTCCCAGTCCCTTCAGTTCCCTTCACATCGTTCATGTAGAAATGTTCTTGCTCTCATTATTAATCATGGCCCTGAGTTCTACTGTTGTTTTTCTATGATTCGATTTCACCACACATTTGCCAAATATCATCCTTGAAGATGATGTTTCCCCACCATCCTTCCAGTTTTTGATAATGTGTTGGAAAGTTTTTAAGCCAAATGCAGTAGTCCCAGCTAGAGATGCACGATATCATCGACCCCCTGTCTGTATCGGCCTGTATCAACCTTAAAACGGAGTATAGGACATTGGCCAGCCAACCGATATGTAACCGATATCTAACAGATCAGCCCACTGTTTCTAAAGTAAAAAAAAAAATCCCAAAACCTCTTCTTCAAAAACGTCTTTTTTACAGACTTTAAAACTTCTAAAGACTAGGGGTGGGAAAAAAATATTGATACCCTAAAATATTGCGATATTTTCATATGCTATCATATTGACATTTAAAAACGCAGTATCGATCTATTTTACTAATGAAATCTCGCGATATTTCATCGTTCTGTTAAAAAATCTTACAAGAATTCACAAAAATTTCGCGATATTTTTATATGCCGACATCATATTGACATTTAAAAACGCGGTGTCCATCCATTTTACTAACGAAATCTCGTGATATTTCATCGTTTTCTTATGAAATATCACAGGAATTCACAAAATATCGTCAGATTTTGTAACAGAATGATAAAATCCCACGAGATTCTGTCAGTAAAATAGATCGATGCTGCGTTGTTAAATATCAATTTGATATCGGCCTATGAAAATATCACGATATTTCTGTGTATCGATATTTTTTCCCATCCCTATTTTTTTAAAGTGTCGGAAATGGATAACAAAACTGCTATTTGCAATGACTGCTTATTTTTTTCAACTTTAATATTGGTATCAATATCGGTTATCGGCTTCATGAGTTTTAAGATATCTGCATATTGTATGTCGGCCAAAATTCCAATATCGTGCATCCCTAGTCCCAGCACCTTTATGTTTTCTTTGAAGGAGCCAATAATTTGTCCTTTCTGAAACCGATTAACATCTTATCTACAACCTCAGGATGTGTCTTCGGACATGGTTGTTCAAGAGTTGAGAAGCAACTCGCTGCATCATTTAGTGTTTAATAACTTAAACCAGCCAAAACATAATTCATAATTTATCCAGTAATCATGAGGCTCTTCCTCAGTTAAATCCTGGTGTTGACTTTTTATGGACTGGCAGTGCATAGTAATAAAGTTGCACGAATTCAGTGGCATACATCTCAGGGCATTCACATAGTCTGTCATGTGAAAACAACAACATATTTGACATTTAAAGCTTAGTAGCACGAAGCAGCTCTAAGCTTCCCATTAATGAGTTTAATTGACCAGGCAGGCAGATAAATGTGAACGATGGAAGCTGTGAGTCTTCTCCCTCTGTTCGTTAACACAGACCTGGAGTTTAACATCAGGAAAGGTCACACTGAGCAGAGTGCTGGTCAGAAGATGCTTTCCCAGTATCTTCCATGCAAGCTAACATGTAGCCACATTACAGTATTTATTAATGCTCATGCATCACGTTTAATTCCAGAAAATTCTTTTAATGAAAAAAAAGAGAGATGATTATTAATTTGTGCACTGAAAACTCTTTTCTTTTCCTTTGCAGAAGGAGCTGAGTCTTCCCAGAAGAGGCAGTTTGTAAGTACCAGTGTAAATAATACACACACATACATAAAGTCCCCATTTAAATCAAACAGGATTTGTAAACCTGATTGAAGTTTGATTTTTCAACAAAATAAAGCAGGAATGAGAGTCAAAATGTCATAAAACTCTTAACTGATTTATTAGTTTTGCCTTGATGATGTTTGTTAAAACAGATTTGGTCTAACAATAAGAAATCCTTCTCAAATAAAGGGGAGGACATATTCTAAGAAATGAGGTCGCGTTGTTCTGCTTTATTGTTAGTGAAACATTTGGGCAGGTGTTTGTTTTGGCGTTTCTGCAAGAAACTTAATATTTTGTTGACATGCAGAGTATGTATGCAGCACTAAATCATAACATAAGTGATGCGGGAGTACCTTACAGTCAGTTCAGTACTTGCAGTATTCCAGCAGCCACAAAGTCGGAACCAGAGCTGGAGATGAGGAGAGACAAAAGCACAAACTGACAGAGAAGACAGAGCTGATATGCAGCAACGTGAATGTGTGTGTGAGTGGGGGTTCTCAGTGCATCATGGGAGCAAACTGGGATGGATCAGGTTACTATAGACAGCTTTAAATCTAAGCTTTTTTTTTCCACAGTTCCACATGAGAGCTAAATGAAATGTTTTCATGAGATGTTATATTTTTCATTTTAACTTCAGACTGACGGATGTACATAAAATCTCACTGCAGCATGTTAAAACCCATTATCACCTCCCAATCTGAGCCACTAGCTAAATGATTTAAGCAACTGCAAAATACAACAGTGTGTTGAAGGACTGCAGGTCCCAACATGCATCAGGTTGAGCCCTTTGCTCCACATGCAGAAATCTGAAGAACATCAAATTCATTAACTGCTGTGAGTCGTGAGTCCAGATCAGCGTACATCTGAAAATGAGTTGATCTCTCCTGACTCAGTCAGCCAGGGCAGGAGGAGAAGGGCTGGCACCTCACGGCTGCATTGATGTTGCATCTTTCAGTAGATGTTGTGTGTTTCACTGTACAGTCATATTATTTAAAGTTATACCGTGTAACTTTTGACTCTGACATTAAGCCTAAAATAAGCAGTATTAGATGATTTTTAGGGCCAATATACAGTGACTGACGCGTGTCAGCACTCTGAGTGGGCTGCCCTCGGCAGAAACCAGACATCGTAACTTTGGAGAGGCGGGCCGTCGATGAAAGTGCCGTAAAACAAGTTGCTTTACGGCTCCTCATAGATAAACCATACAATCTATGAGATAAACACAGAAAGCTGTACTTGTGCTACTTTCTCTCATTGCTCGAAGTTTAGTCATGGCGGAACAAAGTAAAAAGATGAAAGTGATGTCTGAGCAGGTCAGATCAAAAACACGAGTGGACGTTGGAAAAGAATTCAGTCGTTGGAGATATAAGTGTGGAAGCTAAACCCGCTCTCTGTTTGCCACCGTATCATTAGACTGGTAAGTAAGTTTGTCTGTTGTGTAAACATACGAGAATGTGATGCTTTTCTTTTTTTTTCACTCAGCGTTTATCCAAAACAACGTCAATCAGAGCCATATAAGCTGCCGATAGTTTCCTGTTAGCGAAACACGGCTGGAATTACTATAGACCAAAGCTAACGTGACTCCCTAAACATTTTGTGCAATTGTGGCTGGTTTGCAGCAATAAATGCGTTCTCTGTAATTCATATAATTATCAAAGCAGTAACTGAGCGATCTGCAGTTTGCTTGGTTTAGTTGTGTGGTTTTCATACGCTGTTCAGAAGGAAGCAGAGCCACTGTAATGTCCCGTAAGCTGAGCTAATCCAGATGTTTTCGTAACAAACATGAGTTTTGCCAAAGTTACGACTTCATTCAGTGCACAAAACTACAACTTGGTTTTGTGGCCGGTTTTGATTGCGCATTTATCTTTGCATTGTGCGTTTGTGTGTGTGATGTTTCAGCTATGTAAACATGTAATTGGAAACAGTTAGAGGCGCATGTCTGCGCCAGGGGCAGATCCTCCAATAGTGAAAAATCCTTTAGGAAATTCTTGAATCTGATGGACTTGTTTATTTCAATATCCAAACACGGGAGAGGAGATTTAAATTTGCGTCATTGCCGTGAGGCCTGTTAGACGTTGGCGCTGTTGCAGGTTTAGCGCTCCTAGTGGCCAAAAGTTACACGGTATAACTTTAATTACAACCCCAAACAAGCAGTGAGTTAGACTTCAAAGTCAGTAGATTAACATTTTGGGAATTTCAGTCATATCACACAGGTTTGTATGAAAACACTGTGTAAAATTAATTGATTTAATTTTAGAGCTGAAACGGAAGAAACCCCAAAGCTTTCTGTTTAAAATGCTTTACTTTTATTATTGTTTATTTAGATTAAACCTTGTCATTGTGATGAATCAAAAATGGTAAAATATAGAATGTCAACTTTTGATTGCCTTGATTTGTTTGTAGATTCATCAGTCAGAGGTGTGAATAAAGGACATTAAAGGGGAGGTTCAGGATTTTTGACATGCCTATTTACAATTGAGCGGTCCTACTTTCACTGAAGACAGTTTCAATATATTTCATCCCATTATTCTAGTTCCAGGAGGTCATAGATGCTAATGCTAGTGTGAGTCAATAGGAATCTGCTAGCCTGTCATTAAAACCAATCTTAACCACTCCACAGAAGATCCGAGACAAATCAGCAAGCCTATCTGTGTAAATGCCGTGTTAAACCAGTAAACTCGTATGTTGAACTAGTAAATCTAGCCTTGTATGACTAATTTTGCATTACATATTGAGGAACTAGTTTCTTACCACCTGCAGAATTATACTTTGCTTCCAGGTGGTAGTGTTACTACCTTTGTCAGTGTATTCTGGTTCATAGAGATATGGTGACAGTTAGTTTGATGAAAAAAGTTTGAAATCGTCTTCAAAATTTGACATATCCTCACGCCTTTCAGACGTGGCCGTAGATTTGACTGTATATTTGTGTAATCAAATTCCTTCGTGCACATAGCAGCAGATGACATCCCTCTGCTGCCAAATACATGAAGTAAAACTTTGTAAAGTGTCTCAATAGCAACAATCAAAATGCAACGAAATGGAAGGTTAGTTTTATTTGTAACATTATTCTATTAACACGGCATTTACACATGTAGTCTTAGGTTAGATTATTTGCCTCAGATATTCTGTGGAGTGGTTAGGATTGTTTTTAATGACAGGCTAGCAGATTCCTATTGACGTACACTAGCATTAGCATCGGTGACCTCATGGAACTAGAATAACAGAATGAAATATGTTGAAAGTTTCTCCAGTGATAGGGTCTCATTTTCGAGTACTTATGTCAAAAATCCTGAACTTCCCCTTTAAGATTATGTAGGTGATTGGAAGTGACCATAAAGGGGAGTCAGATGTTTTAGAGTTGGTTTGTCACATTAAATCTTTGATCCGGAGATGTCCACCTCCAGACCTGCAGGATAAAGATGTTTCTTGCTTAGACACCTGACTCAGATTGGGTCATTAACCAGCTTGGGAAGAGCTTGACAACAAGCAGTTGGATCCATTTCATTTGAATCAGATATGTTGGAGCAGGGAAATGTCTAAAACCTGCAGGACTGCAGCACTCCAGTTTGGATTAGACACCCCAGATTTAATTATTAAATGAGCTTCTCAACAAGCCAAAATCCAGTTTGTTTTAGTAAATAATGCAGAGATATTTAGTTGCTTTAAATGTTCAGTCAAGTTGCCATTTTCATGTTGATGTTCCCAGATTTTTTTCTCATTATCAGTGGAATAAACACAAGTCTGCACCAACTTTCACTCTGTCTTTTTAGACGGTGTATGTTTTGCTCATTAAGTTCAGTATTCCCACTTAAAAAACAACCTAATTAACACAGATTTGTTTGGTTATTAAAGACGTTTGTCTGTTAGACAATAGATAAGATGCAGCTGTTAGTCCGTGTGAGTTCTCAACAGTAAATTCATAATCACTGCTTTAATCTGACGTGTTTTACGGTGGGAATTACTCATTAAACCTGCTGTTGCTGTCACTTTGTCTGAGGAGGCTCTGGCTGTAATGGAGGTGACCCATTACTAAATGCTGCTGTGAGATCACCAACCGTGCTGGTTTATATTTAGAGTACCAAAACCTCTTGTGACCTTGGTAACCATGGTAATGCTGTGTGGAGATGACAAAGTTGTTACAACTGCTTTAAAATCATCACAGGTTGTTTAGGACTGCGGATGTTTGTAAAAGTCGGCATCAAGTCTTGTGTATCGAGAATATTTGCCATCTGTGTCAGCCATGTGTGTTCCAGTGGTTCGATGTGATGGATGAAAGCAGAGTAAAGAGGGTCAAAGTCTGCATCTGCTTCATTTTCTAATCACAGAAAGTAAAAGTGCATTGAGAAGGAGGCTGGTACTTCAAGCCTGCTCCTACACTCTGAGGTTTTCCTGTGACAGGGAGCCATCTACTGAAAATTTGATGCCATTAACATACAGACTGCTCCCACCATGCCTTTTAATTAGCAGTGTTAGCCTTTGACTCACATTCCTTTCATCATGGGGACATTTATGAGTGTAATTTCTTTCCCATGGCCACACATGTGATGGATTGCACCTTTTTCAGGCTGTCATATTTGGAGTTGTTTTCAGCATGGGATACGACTATTTATAGGCCGACCTTAATAGCTGGAAGTCTTTTGCTGGCTTCAATTAAATAACTGAAAATCAATCATTTGTATGCAGCTCGAGATGCACTTGGATTTGTAGACCATTTTGTTAGATCCCGTTTCCAGTCATCAGCACAAAATCACAGCCTGCCACACTTGGAGCTGGAGGATGCCAAAACCATCGCAGTGCCAACTTCATCAACTGCTTTTCCATGCAACAGGATATTAAGGAGGATCTGTTGACTGTAGGTTGCATTACATTCAGTTTAGCAGATGCTGTCAGCCGCGGTTCGTTAACTCCATCATTGCAAATGAAGTTCTTCTCACTGCTCAGCAACTCAGTTGTTTTAGTTTTAGTATTACAGCTGCAATGTTTTCTCTGGGGAGAAAAACCTGACCCCCGCACACGCTTAGAATTAAGAAATACAATCTGCAGCGAGTCCATCTGGTTTTGAGGGTCTAAATATTTGGAACCGGTGCTTGGAAATGGTTTCTAACAAAGCCTGGTTCAAGGACGGTCAACAACTTTTACACACCAAGCCAACAGTCAGTTTTCTGGATTATTTGGAGAGTCTATATATATATCTTTATTGTTATTATTAGTGAAAAGGCTCTAAACATGAAGATTAATTAACTATTTTTCCCATCCAAGAGATGGATTTGATTTCATGCTTAACTGGATCATAAATCAAATTATTGTTAACTTAAATTGAAACACAGGCCTCAAGTTATTAAAATATGTCTGTTTTGATACTTTTTTATATAATACATATATGTGTACACCTTCTTCTATCTGCATTGCAGTTATGTTTTCATGAGCAGCTGTTGGTTGTTTGTCTGAGCTGGGTGTCAGAAGTGTTCTAGTGTTTTTGCCCAGATGTCAGTGATGTGTGGAGGCTCAGCTGGAGCCCTCTGCTGGTCCTTTATGTCTGTTTAGGATGTGCGATCCATCACACAACAGTAGACATCCAGCTGTACTTGTACTCATCACAAAAATTCATGACTTTATGATGGACTGTGATCCAAAACTTTACAGTAAGAACTCTGAAGTTTTATTGCACAGCTGAACATCTGGCATGGCAGCAGGTTTAGCCTTTAGCTTGGTAGACTCTGTGTTTTTGTTTAACATTGCAATATCAATTCACTCACTCATGTTTTTATCTAAGTTTCTTTTACACTGCAAGTTTTACTTGTCTGTGACCTCTACACTACCGTAGAAAAGCAGAGAAGGGAAAG
Organism: Atherinomorus stipes; assembly: GCA_023101725.1. Classification (NCBI taxonomy): domain Eukaryota; kingdom Metazoa; phylum Chordata; class Actinopteri; order Atheriniformes; family Atherinidae; genus Atherinomorus; species Atherinomorus stipes. The sequence goes on from JALJCO010010912.1 coordinate 20,984, forward strand.
TCTTAAGAACTAGGGCTGGGAAAAAAAAATCGATACACTGAAATATCGCGATATTTTCATATGCTGATATCATATCAATATGTAAAAATGTGGTATTGATCTATTTTACTAATGAAATCTTGCGGGATTTCGTTGTTCAGTCAAGAAATCTCGCGGATTTTTGTGAAATCTCGCGAAATTTCATCGTTATCTTACGAAATCTCACGAGATTTCGTTGGTAAAATAGATCAATATTGCATTTTTGAATCTCTATATGAAATCTGCATATGAAAATATCGCGATATGTCAGTGTATCGATTTTTTTTTCCCGGGCCTATTAAGAACGTAAGATGTCAGCTGCACTGCAAACACTATCAAATTTCATGTGCAATTGGCTGCAGTAAAACTACAGCAGGTTAAATAAACATGAATAATCTAATGAAAATTTTATTAGTGAGCCTGGTTATGTTACTGCTTCTTAAAGAGGACAAAAAAGTTGCTAAATTGGAAACATATATGAAATTAACTGAATTAAATTAAAATATTTTGATTCATATCAAATTTTCTTTAAATTAAGATAAAATATTAACTTTAAATAATTAAAATCATAATGAAATACCAGAAATATCATTGTAGATATTGATACTGCATTAAGAAGCTTCATAGTCGGGCAGAAATGTTTAAATACGAGGTTTTGAACTAGTTAACCTGGACTAAACTAGTGGTTTAACCCCTGTAATTTCAGTCTGTTCTGTTCTCTTTGCATTGTTCAGAGTCAGTTTCTCCTCATCTTTTGAATGTGTGTTTTCATAAACAGGATGTTTTTTGATGTGTAAACCAACAACATGTCCTGCAACTTCTTAAAAGGACCTCATGCAAAATCAGGAAGGTTTTTCTTGAGCAGCAGCAACTCGGACCAAAACGTGCAACAAAAATAAAAGTAAAAATCAAAGTGTAAAACGGCATGGACAATTTTCTCTTCTCGTTAAGAGACTGATATGGAGACTAATTCTCTACATCTCTTTGCAGGAAAAGTAAAAAAAAAAAAAAAAAAAAACGTACAAAGTTTATGCATGTACAAATCCACAAACAGCTGACTGGGGTTCATAACATGGTGAGGAAATCTGAGGCATGCAGAGAGGGACGGGGTGTGAGGTCTGGTAAACTCATTATACCCCTACAGAGAGCTGTTTGTAACTTAAATTACTTTTTACTGAAAACATGGTCACAAAAAGTCACAACAATTGTAATTTATCATGTTATGAATGATGAAGTTATAAACCCATGTTAACAAATATGCACACAATACTTTTGCCAAACCAAAGGGCGTGTAGGAGGATATAAATGGCTACTTACAGTATGAGAATCTGAACAAAAGAAGCTGGTCTGCATTTTTAGTCACTGAATTTTTCTTTTACTTTAGGCACGATTATTATGAGAACTTGAATGAGTCATCAGTCATTGCTAAGTTGCAAATTACAAGAACACCACATGACTGGGAAAAAAATCTAATAGTTTTATTCCTTTTTATTTGTGTTTTATAATATAAATATCACAGAGGACGGTGGAGGAAGTGGTGTGGAAGCGGGAGGTCTGGGGATTTCTGCTCAGAAATGTGAGCTGGTCCTGAGTTAGCTGCAGAAAATGGATGGATGAAATATTAGCACCCCATAAAATGAATATATTTCACTCACAGTGAGGCTTTTATTGCTTTCTGGTTGTAAATCATTTACAAACTAGCTGTTCACTTTTGGTCCAGATCCCTTAAAGGCGGCCACCAGTATTTGTCAAAGACTAATATTTCAAAATATTTCATTTTACCTCTGTCATATACTTACTCCAATACTTTTAGACCGAAGTTAGTGTTTTTTTCTGAACTCATGCTTTGTATCATGGAAACATGTTTCAGAGAAAACTATATTTTGTTGATAGTAAATTAGGATAGCCTGGTTCACAGGAGCTCAGAAATGTTGTTGATTTGTATTTTATTTATATACTTCACTGTAAATTAGGCTGCGTCTGCACCAAGCAGCAACCTCTGGCAAGAACAATGAAGCTACTTCCTGGTTGCCAAAAGTTGCAGTTCTTTCCTCATCCACTAGGGGCTGGCTCCAAAACAGAGCAAATCCCCATAGACTCCCATATTAAAAAAGCCAACTTCACAGCAGAAGTAAACATGTTTACAACCTGGTTCATAAAATCATTTTAGGTTTAATAGGTCAAGTTTACCTTCATGTTAACTGTGAGGGGGTGATTTTTTATTTAATTTTTTTTAATAACTCATCCATTTAGAGGGATGTGTCCTTTGTGATTAACAGGTGGCAGGCCAGCTGCCCGTTTTAACCGTGGTGGCTACTGTAGCTCCCTGCTTGCTCCTGCAAAGGCCTCAGCCCATGGCAGAGTAGCACAACGGTGGTTTTTAGCTGGTTAACAGTGAGTCTGAGCCTGTCTTTCTTTTACCCCACATGTTTTCATTAGCTCTGGATTAGCTTGCTTAGCATTTAACGTATTTTCTGGACTATAAGTCCATAGTTTGGCGGCTTGTGCGACGTACAGTCCAGTGCAACTTATATATGAAAATATATACAATTTAACATATTTTAAAGGATCAATTCATATTGACTGACATGAGCCAAGAAGTAAATATTACTGTCTAATGGCAAAAGAAGGCACTCTTGGCTTGCGAAAACTATATTCTACTCCTAGGGCAAAAATCCCCAAATCCCCTCATCTCAGTGAGAGGAGTTCATTTTGGGCATCTGGCTATACTGCCTGTGCGGTGGAACAAATCCTCAAAAAAACGTGTTTATCCTTCTTTGTTATGCTTTTTATTATCATTTACAGGCATTGACTTTGGAATTGAACTGATTGGGTAATTTTTCGCAGTAACATATACTGTAGGATAGGGTTGTCACGATACCAAATTTCTGTTTCGATACCGATACCATTTTGTATTTCGATACTTTTCGGTACTTTTCGATACTTTTTAAAAAGATAAACCAAACTCAATATTTATTTCTTTTATTTGTGTTATTGCTCTTGAAGTCTTTATTTTAAAATAATCAAATAAAGAGGTAAAATCTTCAATTTAAAACACAGAGAACAAGTAATATAAAGCAATGCCAAATTAAAATCAAAATCATTCTATACATGAAACATTATATGGACATAATTAGAAAAATAAATTGTAAAAATATCTAAATAAATTACATATTGTAAGGCTTTTGGAATATTTTTTAAATGTGTTTCAAAATGTTAATTTATTTAAAGTTGTGTCTCAATAGTTTATGATATGAAACATTAAATAGGTATTAGGTAATGTCTATAAAATCATGTTTGTGTGACTGACTTCAACATCAGTCAAGTTGTATTAATAATTATAATTATATATATAATAATTGAACATATCAGTCAGTTCATCTCTGTCACCATGTTTAAACTTATTTAAACATTTTAAGGATGTAATAACTTTGAAGAAAATTAAAAATGTATTTATTAACCGTTTATGTGTCGTATGTAGGCTTCTGTAGGTTTCTACTGGGCTGGAAGAGGTTTTGTGCTTTTTACTTTGACATAACTGAACAACATCAGCACCAGTTGTTCCTGACTGAAGTCAGTAAGTACGCGTAGTTTTCCTTTAGAGGAAAAAAGAAAAGATGACGGCTTTGGAAAAGCCCGTGTTGATAAAGTAGGGGCTCAAAGTACAGTTTGGAAGTATTACGGATTCAAAGCTAATGATGAAGGCGAGCCGTTGAACACTGAAGCACCGAAGTGAAAGCGATGCTACAAAGTCCGTCTTGCTAACGGAGGCAACACTTCAAACTTCAGGTATCCGCGGCAGCGTCACTCGCCATGAATCAGCCTGTCTGCTACCTGACGTCTCCTCCTCCTTCTCCTCCTCCTCAGTGAAGGTGCTTCACTGAGAGCCGCATCATTAACTACGTCACACTCACTGGCCTCGCTGCTCTTAAAGAGACAGGCTCCAATTTACCAATTTAGCTGCGTTTTTTTTCTTTTTAAAGTACCGTTTCTTTTTAAATGCTGGTATAGTACCGTTTTAAACGCGTTAGTATTGCGGTACTATACTGGTACCGGTATACCGTGCAACCCTACTGTAGGATATGAAAAATCCGAAAATCACCTTATTTTAAATAAATAAACACGACTTATAGTCCGGTGCGACTTATGTTTTTTTTTTTCCTGTTCATGATACATTTTTTGGCTGATGCGACTATACTCAGGATCGACTTATAGTCCGGAAAATACGGTACCTCAGAGTACATTGGCTGTGAATCATTTGCCCTCAGGCCCGGAGATAATGTTTGTATTTTTTGGGAGTGATGGCACTCAATGCGGTTAAGATGGCGACTGTGGGAACGCCCAACTGGTTCCACTTTTAGCTCTTCAGTAACCACTGGTTGATGCAAGTGGAAGGTTTGTCCATCTTTATCTATCTATGGTTCATCAGGGATCACCAAATCTGGACCTCTTGGGCCAGTGTCTGGAAGGTTTTCAATGATCAGAGCCAACACACCTGACTCATATTAATAAGTCATTATGCAGAACTTCATTGGTTGGTAGATTGATTTAGTTAGAGTCAGATGTGTGGGAGCAGGAGATGTTGAAAACTTTCTCGACACTGGCCCAAGAGGTCCAGATTTGGTGAACCCTGGTCTACACCTACATGGGACCAATTTTACCGTCGTATTCTGTAAAGACTGAATTGTTTCAGGAAAGATGCGTAGACATCGAAATGAAGATTTATTCACTTTGGGACCTGGTATTAAAAAAATTAATTAAAAAAAACATTTTCAGGCTCCCAGAATGCCGAATTTATGTGAACAAAATGATAAAAACATTTAGCAGATACACTGAAATTCATCTGCATGGACATGACCGCTACATTGTTAGCAGTGTCACACTTGCAGCTGAAAGATGGATCCTGTTAAAACCCTGAATATGTGACATTCTGGGCTGTGAAGTCAACATGGTTGACTCTTCTTGTTCATGAGGTCTCCTTGTCTTCTTATGCCACAGGTCCTACTTCCCTCTGCTTCTGGTTTGGTGTTTAATGCTCTCTTTTAGGAGCTCTTTGCCCCTCAGATATTCTCGTAGCCATAAAGAACTGACTAGTTCACTGGAGAAGTGAGTGAAGCAGGGTTGTTTGGCCTGTGCTTCTACATCCTGTCCAGGCTAACACATCACCATACAACAATTATCCATTGCTTTTTCTGTGGTGACTCATATCAAACAGTACACTGTGTCAAATTATCTTTAATAACCTCCCTCCTTTGTCATTTAGCAAGGACAGTTTCCTGCTTCGGAGTCACTGATTAATTTTCACTCGTGGACCTCAATGTTCCCTCAGTGGAACATCTACAACAATAAGACTTTATGCAATATAGATGATTTAAATGACGCTAAGCAGCTTCTTCAAGGGTGTTTAAAATCCCTGCAGTGGTCATAATGATGATGTGCGTCACACTCGCCTGTGACTGGGTTGTTTCCCGCTGATTTACTTCACTCTCCTTTATCATTATCATAACCGCAACATGCAAGTGTTAATATTGCTAAGACAACAACAATACTGCATGCAGAATTATGTCACTTCAGTAAGAGCAAGCTGTATTAATGCTGGCTGAATTTCAAATAGAAATGTTCTGCTTTTGGTCGTGTTTTACAGTTAACTATCATGCACTGGTGTACAAAGGAAATGCAGCCCATGTTAGAGCATCTCTGCTCGAGTTTCTGACCTTAAATCTTCATGCTTCTGACTCGTTTTGTTGGCTTCTAGGACATGTCGGTGTCTGAAGCATTGTATGAGAGCTACATTTTGCTTTATGGCACCAAGTCACACAACAGCAATTGGTTATCAATCCATGAACAGCTGATTCAGGAAGAGGACATTACTGAGGGAAACGAGGTGAGAGGCAGCAAGAAATGAAATGAGACTCCATATTGGACAGATTTTTACAAACCAGAAAGAACTTGGAGAAGAGACAGGATGCAAGATACAAGCTGTTGATGGGGAGCACCAAAGTGCAAAAATCTGCCAAAGTTCTGTAATGCGGCTTTAATATTCCCAAATCTGTTAACATACATGACGGTATTTGCAGACACATTGTGCACCATATTGTTACAACATGATGCTGAACCCATTCATGGCATAATATGCCATCTAAATGTTTTGCATAACACTGATGGTGATGATGGTAAAGTGTTGCTGTAGCTGTATCATGTACTGTAGAATTTACATGATCTTGATTAAAAAAGTTTTTTTGCTCAATTTGAATTGTAAAGCAGATTACATACTTCAGACATGCGCTAGTCATAAAAAGTTAGGTGGAATGTGCAGAACAGTAAATGTAAAAAGTAGGGATGCACGATATTGGAATTTTGGCCGATATCTCATATGCTGATATTTTAAAACTCATGTGGCTGATAACTGATATTGATACCGATATTAAAGCTGAAAAAAATCATTGCAAGTAGCAGTTTTGTTATTCGTTTCTGACACTTTGGAAAATAAAGGTGGGAAAAAAATATCAATACACTGAAATATCGCAATATTTTCATATACCAATATCAAATTGATATTTAAAAATGCAGTATCGATCTATTTTACTTACAAAATCTCCCAAGATTTCATTATTCTGTTTAAAAAAATCTCACGATATTTCATGAATTTTCACAAGATTTCATAACAGAACAATAAAAATATCGCAAGATTTTGTTAGATAAACAGATCAGTACCGTGTTTTTAAATGTCAATATGATATCCGCATATGAAAATACTGAGATATTTCAGTGTATCTATTTTTTCCAACCACAAGTCTTTAGAATTTTTAAGTCTGTGAAAAAGAAGTTTTTTTTTGTTTTGTTTTTTTTTTTTTTTAGACTTTAGAAACAGGCTGATTGGTTAAGTATCGATATCCGGTACTCAGTTTTAAGGCCCCGATATGGGGCCGATTATATCGGGCATCCCTAGTAAAAAGTTTGTCCTACACTGATGTTGCATCTCAGTAGAATCATAATGGGGAAGCTTTCATTTCAATTCATTAAAGCCAAATCTAACAGAGGTAATGTCAAGGTCTTAGTGACTTTTGTTAAAATGTGAACAATATTATGAAATACAAGTTATCATTGAACAGGACTTGAAAAGGATTTATTGATCGTATTTTCAATCAGTGTAAAACATCAAACATCTGCTTCTGTGCAAAGGATTCAAAGTGATTCATGGATGCAAAGATGAAGTTTCCAATTAATTCATTGGAGAAAAAAGTGAGACAAATTTATAATTAAGAAATATTTAGGTTTTAATAAAAGTTGTCACACTATTTTTTTCTGCATGTCTTGAGCTGAAAGGTTTCTTATAATTCAGTCACCCTGCATTTCCTCCAGCGCCTCCTCATACTTGCATGTTTTATCTCTACCTGCTGATTTTTATTTGCTCTTATTTCCTTTGAGTACACTGAGGGACGTGGACTAGTTGGTGGCGCAGTTGGTTTTCTTACGGAGATGACATCATCGCTGTGGTCGTGGTCACATTGCATTGTACCCTGCACTCCTCGTGTTAGCGTCTGTCAAGGTGACTGCACTCGGAGGAAGGTTTAGTTTTATTGCATGTGTTTCTGCTATGAAGGAAGTCACCAGCTGGTGGAGGGGTAGTGGTGGTGGGGGGCATGCGTTTGAAGGAGCAGGGGGCGTGTATTAGGGGAGGGAAGAAGGGGTATTGTCCTGCCTCCATGCCCTCCGCTGGAAACTGAGGGTCTCGTTTGACAACTTCAAGGTGGAACATGGAAAGACCAAAACAAGAACCTTAGCCCCCCTTTCTCACCCCCTCCCCTCTCGTGGGGGGAGAGAAAACCAATCCGTCTCATCACTCTGTGGTGGCTGGGTTTGGCTCTTTGTCGGTGCAGGGGGGGGGGAGCAGGCAGTGAATGCATATCATGACCACAATAGAGCAAACGAGCACAGTTCAGCCATGAAAGCCCAGCGGGAGAGGCTGAGAATTCCAGGGCTGACGCTAGAGTGAGTATTTTCCTCCGTTATCCTGCTGGGGAGGCAGCTCCTCTGCAGCGTGCCGCTTCATCCGTCTCTGTGTCATATTTGTTGCTGTCTTTTTGCCGTTGCCTCCTGCTCTGGGCTGTGTTAGCATTAGCAGCAGCAGCAGCATCTGCAGCAGGAAGTCTGGTGTCAGATCCTGCACAGCTAGGCAACAGCCCGCTCATGTGTCTGAGTGCATGTGTGTTTACACATTTCTGCTTTTGCCTGCGTGTTGTGATGGACAGATAATATAAAGGAGTGGCTTTATTTGTGCAACACAAACGGCGCACATGCAGGAAATGCACACATAGCACACCTTACAGGAGTGTTTTGGTTGTGTTTTCTGCTGAGATCAATGAGGTGAGAAGCAGTGAATCATAAAGGCTCTGTGGTTTACGTCAGTTTCATCACAGCCACTGCCGTTTAAATGAATAGATGCATTTCTTTTTTCTCTTATTTGGGTCAACAAGGCATTTGTTCTGGTTCTCTGTCTTTGAGGGTTTAAAATCTGTAACTGAGCCAATGAGACTAAGCGCTATTATTTCTTTGCAGATTTTAGACAAATATACTGCTTATTCTTTTGGCTGCATAAAATTTGCTCTCATCTCTGTCGTCTGCACAACAAACCACTGATTATGATTCTTTTCCAACTCAGTGAGGTCTGGCCACAGCACATTGTGTTCTCTACTTTCTAAACTAGCAACAAATCCACTAAAAGATCAAAATCCACAATGTGTTGTTTTTCATTGGTTGCTGTTTTGTGACACAGTAAGCTGACGGTGTTTGTTAATGCAAAGATGAACGATGAAGAACAATATGAATTTGCAGATTTATTTTCTAAAAATGCCCAGAAATGCTCATTTTTAGCTGCATTTACCCAAAGTAGGTGGAAAATAAGCTAAATGTCCTCAGAGGATTGCTATAGAGTTGTTTCTCATTGCAGTGAGATGGTGTGTGACATTGATTCAAACTAAACTATAGGTCAGTGGTTCCAATTGCTTTGATTGCAACACAAAGCTTGACTGTAAGAGCAATAACACACACTAATCAAGTGTATTAGGCTTCTATTCATTGTTGGCTTTAGTCTGAATGTAAAGAAATCACCATAATTTTCCTTTGAAGTGTCCACAATCATAGTATCTTATATCAAGGCCAATCTTCTGTATCATTTTAGAGACGTTTCTCTGCAGGAATATTTTAATAAATGCCTTACAAGCCACTGCAGTAACTCACCTTTGCGTGACCTAATGCTCTGCAGTGCTACTGCTGGCAGTTCATTTGAAAAGGACTCAAACCATGACATCACATCCAGAACTTGGAGTCTTTCTGTTTGATTTCTGCAGCCATAAACGCACTGCTTGCCACCTTATCTCTGAATTTTGGTGAATATTTAACTCGTTCGATAATATGCAGCCTTTTAGAAAGAAGTCTTGATTGCCTTTTGTCACTTTAGACTGCATCAGCCTTCAGGCTCAATGTCAAATAAACACTGCAGAACCAGACGAATGCCTCGGGGACCTGCTCTTCAAACACGATTAGGTTTTTCTGACAGGAGTCATTTACTCTTTATGATGCTGTTGTCTTCATCTGGCCACGTGTCCTGTCCTGTCCTGTCCTGTCCTGTGAATGATAAAACATAACTATTCACTACTTCCATTTAACTTCCAGCCTCACACCCCGAAGCTTGAGCCCCACTCCCACTAGTCCTTGCAGTCCGTGCAGCCCGCTGCACGCTTTTCATTTCTGGAGGTAAGAAAGACTTCTCTTCAGCCATGGCTGGTTTTGTTTTGGAAGACTTGTCAGTGCATGTTTAAGTCAATCTCGTCTTCATCAGTCCCAGTTCTGGAGCAGAGTCTTCGGTTTGCCCTCCTAAGATCATCAGTCGCTGATATGAGACTGAAAGAGGACATGGAGCTTATGTAATGTCGATTATGCCGCCCCTTCCCCCATCTCTTCCTATTCTGTTCGGAGGTTTATGCTCCCCTTTCATGTGCTAAGTAGGATTTGTGGCATTTGCAGAACATCAAAGTGAGGAATGGTCCCAATCTGTCTGAATACGGCTTGATTCATTTAGGAATGATGAGTATTCATAACAGTAGCCAGTAATGGTTCAATATCCAAGCTTATCACTGCCATCTGAACTAATTTGAGATTAGGATAAAGTTTTGCATCCACTGGCGGAGCTTTCGGTTGTCATTTATCCATGTTACTATTATTAATTCACATATATAATTTTCTTCTCCTTCAACTCAACATTTCATCCACCAAAAAACTTCTTTTGGGCTTTTAGGGTTTGATTTCATTGTGAAAGTTGCAGAGTTTGTGGAAAATCTTTTACAAAACTGATGGAGGAAAATAAAAGTAGCATCACTGCATCTCTGTGCACATTTCTGTTTGTTTTACCGGTACAAAGTGGTCTGTGCAGTCTGAGTCTGATACAGATTCACAGAGAAAAAGGTTGGATTGAAACATGCTTTTTTTTTTTTTGCCGTAGTTCATTCAAAACACTCAGTTTTGAGATCTCGTGGAATCAATGAATAGCACAAACACCCACCCGTTTCACCCCTGTAGATCTGAACAGCTTTCATAGAGAACAAGTGGAGTTGGCAGTGAAGTGAGTCAGCTCCATGTAAGAGTACAGACATGAGTTTTACCCCTTTCTTTTTCTTTTATGATTATTATTGGCAATTTGAGATTTTCTTTATCATATGCATTAATATCTAGTATTTCATGGCAATACTTCCAAGCAAGTGAGGATGATGAGCGACTCATTTATATGTGATAAGTGTGTCATTTGTGTTTTTAACTCCAGACTGACCGTTAGCAGAGGTAGGAACTTTGTGTTGGGATGGTGGGAGACCATCATTTCCACTGGAGTGGCACAGAAAATTATTTCTACACATAGCTTTATGCTATTTTTGCTCATTTTTATTGCATATTTAGGCATAAGAGAGACCATGTTTATGTGAGCCTCAGCTGATCTAATACAATAAGGAAAAGGTCAATTATCAAACTTTGAGTTGTTGATTGTGTGAGAATTGTACTTCAAAATACTTTAATAATGATATATATTGTTCAGTTCAGTTTGTTTGTTAATCCATGAATTTGAACTGGTTCGACTTTTTAAAAAATGGTCTGGTTTAAATATATATAAATTAAAAATATATTAATTTTTGTTTTTAAATAAGTAATTCTTTATTTCTAGGATTATTATTTTTTCACTGTCTGGTTTATCAATTTTATTGTATCAAATGTAGCATATTGGTTTAAGAGATTATTTAAAATTATTTATGTATTTAGTTTATTCATCTTTATGGTCATCTTTTAGAGGTGCAACTCACAGCTGTAGCCCATGGACTATTTTTTGTAATCATGTTTTATTTTCCTAAAATGCAGCCGCCAGCAGTCGTGAACATACAGAGTAGAAATGAGAGTAGCATGTTATTATAGCAGAGTCATTGTTGCTGTCATCGTCGAACACGTCAATGCTGTTCCCGTTTTTTCTCATGGGTCTAAAGATGTAATAAGAGCGTCCTTTAGTGAAACTGACACCATGGCTTGAAAACCGCAGAGCATACTGCTCAAACATATGCAGTATTTATGTCTAAAATAGAATATTTATAACCAAAGCATCAGAGATTTCCCCTGAACCGCTTTCTAGCTTCAGTTGCAGTAAAAGTTTGGAATTACCAGGATTTCTGGACTGATCCCTTGTGTATCCTCGTCTGATCTTCATGTGATTGATAATCAGACACAGTTTGACTTTATTTAGGACAGACACAAAAAAGTGATCACGCTGCACGTCTGCACTAACAGCATCTCTGAGAGATGGTTGGAGGCAGGTGTTCCAGGTAGATGCTGCTTCAGCTTTTGCTATAATAATCAGCTCCCACATTTTTTAAATTTCCATCACCCCTGAAATCACAAACGGAGCATGAAATGGGAAAATGATATCCAATTTTATTCATTGTGCATCAGGATGATGTGTTTTTCTGAGACTGGGAGATTCCATCTCTGCACAGCAGCTTGTAACTTTTTCAATAAAACAAGAGACCGGGAGCAGTCTGTGGTCTGGAATAATTCCTAAATGGGCAAAGAGGATTCCCAAAGTTGGAATACCGGATATATGCGTTCAAACCAGCATCAAATCTTTTAGGTACAAAGCACATACAGGTAGATGCACAAATGCTGAGGATCACAGGTGCAGGGGTTTGCCAAGGAAGCTTGCAGATAATGCAGCAGATCATAAAATATAGCAAGTTTCTTTCCCTTGGAAATCAGAAGATGTCCAGTAGTGCCATCAGCTTGGAACTGGTACAAACCAGTGAGATCCAGGTACACCCAGACTTTCTTCATTGAAAGCAAACTAAGTGTCAATGTTTTTGTCCATAGTTGAGTCACTTTATAACAATTTACAGTGTAGATATTTGAAGCTTGAATTGACTTCATAGCCTTAACTGTTCCTTAATAGATGAGTATTTCCTGAACTTTCCTGAGCTACGATGCCCAAGATAACATAGGCTGGTGGTTGGATTTGGGATTTTTAAAGGGACTAGAGACAGGAATTGTGTAAGAATAAACAAGCATTTCCAGTTTTTTAATACTAATGGGTGATGAAGCACTAAAAAACAAAAAGAACGAGCCCATCCACGTCTCTCTCTGTGGCCTTGAACAGGCTGTGTGTTGCATAAAGCGCTGCGATTCGGTGGCTGAATTTCCCGCGCTGTCCTGCGGATGTGATGTCAAATGACGCTGCATCCGCGTCCCAGACAGTTTTGATCCAGGAAGAGACAGTTGCAGTAAATTCAAACACTGTAAGCGATAGTTATAGATTCTTCCGCCGTCAGCAAACGCCCCAGATCAACTGAAAGACACTAAAAAGAGGAACTACGGAAAAAAAGACTTGATCCTTGACCCCCATGATAAAGAGTCTAAATGTTAGACTTGAAAAAATATCAGAAACTTAAAAAATAATGAGGATAAAGTTGTTTTTTAGTTCACTGCTGTAACAAAGCACCCTAATGCCCCAAAATGAGCTTTTGTAGTTGAGACGATGCCAAATTCAGCTTTTTTTACATAAGTATTAACTTAGTTGTTTTACACATTAATACATTAAAAATTAACTAGTTAATTTCACAGACTAATCTCTTTACATTTAAGCGTTCATTTTAACAACCCTAATAAAAAATGTATTTGATAAATGTGGGCAGCATTTTCTTTTTACAAAGATCTGGCAACCCCCTGAAAGTGCTCCCATGTGTGAGCATCTTGCAAAGATCACAACAAGATAACAATGTGAAACCTTAAAAGAGGTGAAAAGGAACCCAAACCGACTGTAATTGGCAACATCAGCTCTACAAGAAAAACATATATTAATGATGGTGGGGATGATGATGATGGAGCAAGGGGGGAAAAAAAAACAGCAAATCCAGCACAAATAAACGTCAGCGTTGCATAATTATGGAAGCTGGACCAACAGGAGGAAATGCTCTCAGCACATTTGTCACAGGGTGTTTTTGGTGAGAAACAGTAAATGTAAACAGACTTTTGGTTTGTTTGGAAGAATCGTCCTTTATAGCACCTGCTCACGGAGAAGGAAAATGTCCAAGAAAACATGTTAACTCAAAGATTGTCAGCAGTTTAGTCACCAGTTAACAGGACGGGCAGACATTTGATTAGATGAGATGACTGTCCCCAGAATCATACCAGAAATAAAACCTCTAATTGATGTGTCTAAGTTTCTAACACAAAAGGTTAGATTAGACTTTTATTTTTCATTTTAGGAAAACTGAATTTACCACTGTCATTGCGGTTTTTAATGATAGTGACTGTCTTAAACAAGTAAAAAGGCAGCGTGCATGTAATGTCAGCACATTACCGACTGTGACCTTTCTGTTCGTGCTGCTTTATGCAGGTTTGACTTTGAACCATCTGAACCGTCATCTTTTATGTGGAGCACAGAAACAGAGCGGAGCCATAATTAGAGTGAAGGCTGTCACACTGGCCTGCAGGGAGACGGACCGATCCGCTCTGAGAGAATGAACTCGCAAACTCAGGCTTTCTGCTGGCAGAAATGACCTCTGATAGCACTTTATTACAGAAGCGGTGCATGTTAGTGCAACCGGTGGTTATGTCTCCGTGATGATGGTGTTCTTTGTTGGCTTTTGCTCTCAGTCCTCTTTCCAGAGCTTTTGTATCCTTTCCAGGATCCTCTCATCTTCAGCATCCTGTCCGACTTTGCTCCGTGATGATGACTGTGATAAAATGGAGACAGTAAAGCTCAAAGTTTTAAGAAATTGTGAACGTTTGTTTGGATCTGATTGTGTGTAGCTTGTGTTACTTGCAGGAGCATGGTGCTCATTGATCTACTTTATATGCTTTATCCTGTTCATGGTCACAAATCCTGAATTTGCCATATCCTCGCCCAACAACTTGCAAAATCCACCTTAAAATGTGTCTTAATAACAATAGTCAGTCTGTTATTTTAATGTAATTAATGTTTTGCTTAAAAAAAAGAAGAAAACAATAAAATGTTATGTTTTATGCATACTGTTTTATGTAACAGTATACATAAAAAAACAACGTTAAGAAATGCGACATCACTCCATGTCTGACGCCTTAAAAATTCACTCCTTCCCCTTTAAGATGCTTTCTGTTGTTTCCAACACGCCCACTCCACTCATGACATCCTCATACTCTGGTGGGGCGGAGCTTAGTAAGGAAGAGGGAGGAGCTTTGTGGTATTGGAGGTGCTTTGTGGTAGCAGCCGTTCTGGCAGCCATGTTTGTTTCCACAGGAGATTCAGGGATTTCTCAAATATGCGTGAATGAGTCAAAATAACCCCCAGGGCATGTTTTATGGGGAGGGAATGACATGTTAACATCATAAAAAGCTCAAAGTCAATTTTGCATGTTACCCCCCTTTAACAAACAGCAGCTGTAGATTTGACCATTAATCTCTTGCTTGGTCTTTTTATTTATTTTTCAGGAAAAGGTCTAAAATTGAAGTGTTTTGTTATATATAAGTGAGAATTTTTCTTTGTCATGCATAAATAATGATTTTATGCTCAAAAGATGAAAAAATAGAGCAGAGTACAGGGAGGGGCGGGATTTTATTTTGATGGGCACCCAATGTGGTTGCTTACATACCATGGCTGTGTCCAAGTTTGAGGGCTACGTTCTTCACAGGCCGTATTTGAATACCGCTTACGTCACAGCGACGTGACCGAGGCCGTCCAGATTTGAAGGCTCCTTCAAATGCAGCCGACGAATGTGGCCTTATTTCAGGCATCGGGTATGATGCAGGCATGCTGTTGTCCTATTAGCTTACCACAATATTTACAGCTTACAAGACGTTAGGTTATAAACAGCCTGTTGCAGCTGTGGTTTGCTTTATTTTAGCAACGCATTGGCATAATTTTACATGTTCAAACATACCTGCTCAAGAAAAAAATCCTTGGAAAGCGTAGGAAACAGAATTAGCAGGAAACTTACCACCGACAAAGTGAATCCTGAATGAAATGGCCGAAACTGTATGTATGTAGCTATGTGGGGGTACCATAGGTCTGGAGGGGAGAGGAAAAAAGGTCTGCTCAGACCGACGCCAACGTTTTGAAAAGTATCTCAGTGACATGATGTGGATCAGAAATATTTAGTCTAATTAAAAGCATCTTCTGATTTTAAATGCGATGCGAGTATTTTCCTGCCAGCATGGACACAGCGAGTCACATAACGTCCCGTATCAGGTGCTGTCATGAGCGAGTATTTGATGAGTACAGCAAAATAGAGCAGTATCGGAGCGAGTACTGATACTGGTATCGAGACATCTCTACCAAAATGCATTGTGGGCTGAATGGGACAGTCTACAGCAGTGTCTAAATTTAACTAAGAGACATTTTCATTTTATTTTATATATGATTTTATCATTGTGTACAAGTTAATAATACGGTCTTTTATTAGCTAGTATGTCCATAGAATTATCTAAAGTGACCATAAGCCTCTTAAAACCTTGTAAACTTTACCAAATAATTTTACCTGGATTTGATTTTTTTTCTCAACCGGAGTAATAAAAAATATCACCGAGGACAGTAAAACTGCTGTAACTCCTCTGAAAATAGCAGAACAATGGGAAGGCTGATATTTTGGAGCTCCATTTTGCTTGTAGTGTAGTAGTACAGAGCAGGTATGCATAGAGATTTAACTTACAAATGTGTCACAATGTTCAGACTTTTAACTTATTGACTTGATTTGCTTGGTGTGGTTCAGTGTTCAGTTGTTAAAAGGTTTGATAAATAAAAACTGTTTTCTAATAAAAAATAAATGCACAAAGATAAGGTATTTGTGAGTTTAAAGGAGCTGTATCATGCTTTTCAAACGTTCCACAAGTCAAATACAGGCATTTATAAGTTAAATATGTTCCCATCGCAACTATAGAAACTAATTTGGTGTCAAATATTAGTTTTTTTATGTGTCTAATTTCCAACACAGAAGTGAGATGGCTGACCGTACTAAACCACGAAGCTCTCGACCAATTGCAACATGTTTTACGCCCATTTCATGACATCACCCCAGAAGAGACACTGATTCTGAAGGGTCACAGAATTGTTTTTAGCACCGGCTTCGGCACTCACATGGATATTATTTGTAAACATTGATGAATAACCGGACTCCGATCGACAGAATAAAATGGAGCAGCCTGTTATGGAGCTGTATGCGCTCGACCCAGAGTCTGACATGGAGTTTGAAGTACACGCAGTACCACAGAAGTACCACAGAGACCCTGACAAGTAAGTTAATTAGCAAACAAATCATAGGCTAAAAGTTAGCATGAAGCTGGGAGACATTTTTACTCGCCAGTGTTGTTGTCTGTCCGTGAGGCGTTTTTACATTAGGAACGGCGTCAGGTTTCAGTAGTAATCCCCAAGAAAAAACACTTTACTGCCAGAGATTCATGAAGTTGTCAGGAGTAAAGTTCACACACAAAGTTGAGTTTTTTTATGCTCCTGAAAGAGGTTGCGCTAGACTTTTTCGTTGTCCGTCATTTTGACTGACAGGGTCATAAAAATCCAGTCATAATCTATTTCTTCCCGTCACTTTAATAAAATATATACATATAATGACGACATATTCGGTGCATTTTTCATTAAATGCTTGGTTGCTCAGTTGGTGCCGAAGACTGATTACTTTTTTGTCCCTCATCTTCCACTGCATCAGTCTTCCTTTTTTCACTCTTTTGTCAACACTATCTTCATTATTGGGCTTTTTGAAGAAGCCGGACACTCAGCTGCTGTGACATTTTTCCGAGTGAAACCAACAGGCCATGCATCAAGAGAGACAATATGCTAACTCGCCATCTAGTGGTCAGGAGTGTAAATTGCAATCTGTCAAAATGACTGACGGCCTTCAGATTTTTCTGTCACCGTTTAAAAAAAACGGTCAATGACGGAAAATATTCGGTTAACGCGACCCCTGCTCCTGAAGATAAAATCAAACCACTTCTGGCAAGACGATTCGTCCAGTACAACAAATAAACTCCCACGCCGAACACAACCACAATTTCCCAACGTGCCGTCTTCTAGACCTAAAAAAAAAAAAAAAAAAACAACCTTCTGAACCTTGAGCAAATGTCTGTTAGCTGATGGCTGCTTGTCTCTGAGGAAATCTTCCTCAGAGAGTGTGGATAGGTCAGGATTCTCCTTGAGTTTCTGTTGAACAAAGAGGGCGTCTTGCTATGATGCTGCGCACGTGTATTTGTCGCTTCATGATTGGTGCCACCTTGTTGCGTATACTGATGGTCAGTCAGTCATGTTAAGGAAGCTAGAGCTTGGCCTGAATATTCATATATATTACTCCAATATGCACAAATGAAGAAAAAAACTACTTAAATGAAGTTTTTTATGAGGAAAAAACACAGTAACATGCTGAAAAGCTCTCAAAAGTCCATTTTTCATGAGATGGCTCCTATAAAAATAAGAAAAGCAAATAGCTGACTAATGATTGTGAAATTACACTAAAATAGGAGTTTTGAGTACTAAATGAAGCGCCATTTGTTATACTTGTATACTTGTATGATCCCCGAGGGGAAATTTGGGAACTTGAAGAGCCGACTCTTCCTAGGGAGCTAAGTCATCAGGGCCAAATCTTTGAAAGAGTCAAACTCGCCATCAATTGAATAAACCTGAAATATTAGATCGTAGTCTAATTGGCCAGAAGGCTGATTAAATGATCAAATGATTTAACTTTTTCCAATATGTTAGCTGAGTAAAGGATGGATCATGACAATAATTAGCACATCAGTTGGTAATGAAAATATCTCAGTTTCAGCCTGATAGCAAATGATGAAGGTGCTTGTTTTCATTACTATTATTTTCAGTATTGATGGAAACATATTAAGGTTATTTGTCACATTAGCTAAAGATGTTTGGTCATGACACTGACATCAGAATACGCAATAACTACGAGAGATGTGCTGATGAATCATGAAAGAAAAGGTTTCACATTCAGCTTGTTCGCTGCATTCAGCCTCTCGCTACATCATAACATGACATCTGTCGATGGTGGTGGCAGATTTTATCATCTGCAGTGTCCTGCAGCGCTGACTCTGCCCTGGAACTGACACATTTCATTTTACTGGCCACAGAAAGGTTTTGTTGGGTCCTGCAAGCACTGAGAAAATCCTGGAGTTGGCAGGGATTCAGCACACTAAAAAAGCCTCATCGTTTCATGTGAGAGTTTATAATAAAAGTTTGTGCTCATTCAGAGGTAGTGGGATTAAAGGATGAAACACTTTGGAGCTCTTCAGTGATTTATTTAATTTAAATTCGACTGTTTTTCCGGCATTGAAGGAAAAATAAGACTACATTCTCAGCCATATAGCCTTTTTTATTTAAAAATTAGTTTTAGGATTTCACAGTTCACATCTTCAACATTACGCAGTACAAATAAACACCTTGGTGATTCAGATACAGTCGTCTCTCCAATTAAAGAAGGAAAAAAAAACAGCTGTCAGGGAAAAAAGTTGAAATTGACAAAAGTGATCATAAATAAAAGTCAACAGAAATATAAAAAAAAAAAACAAGCATGATGCAGCTCAAATTTTGTTGAGCAACACTTTGAGACAATCACTGCAATCGGGTGTTTTCTCTTATGTTCATAAAGATTTCTACACCTGTTGACAGGTATTTTGGTCCTCTGTTCATGGGAAAGGTGCTCTAATGTCTCAAGGAAAGTTTTTTTTTTTTTTAATTATTACTTTCAACCACAATTCAAAAGCAATATTTTATTTCACTAACTTATAATTTTGTAATTTTTTATTTATTATTAGTTTCTTTGGTTTCCTTTTATTTGAATTACTATTGTAATTTTAGTCTTTTCTTCAATGGAATGATATGAATAACTTTGAGGATGGCTGTAAATAAAAAAAGTGTAGTTTTGACTTTGTCAAAGTTTTCAGTGGAGGATACTTTCTCCCATATTAAGAAAATGGGAAAAAAATGAAAATGAAAGATTCCAAACAGCTGGTCAAATGTCGTCATAGCAACGTTTTCCCATCACTTTCATCCTATAGCTACCTTACAGCAGGGGTGTCCAAAGTCGGTCCTGGAGGACTGGAGCTGGACACCCCTGCCTTTAAGTGTATCAGACATGTGTCCTTGCTGTCCTTTTAATATTTGACTAACACTTCCACCAGCTCCTTTCGAATAGACTCTCCATCTGAAATACAAAGAAACTTAACAATCATGAGATAAATCGGTGTGCAACATGTGATACAGATGCATGATATAGGGTTTGACACAATATGCAGCATTTTGTTTTGCTCCATTTAATGTAATGCGTGGTTGTGACTGGTGGTGCATTATCTGTGGGGGAAATTTGGATTTTAAATCATGCAAATGTTTTGTTTTTTTTTGTCTTTTTTCTGCTCACATAGCAGTGACCTTTAGTTTTTTATGACTTGGTGGCAAGTCAAGATTACTGTTTTAAGTTGGTCTTGTGAAACATCTGAACTACACTCTAGCCACTACTGTAGCCTCTACCCATACATGCTGCTCACGCTGAGGCGCTCTTATCGCTCTGGAGCTCTCAAATTTCTGTTTGCAGGACTGAACTTTGCACCTCCTGTAAAAACTAATCTATGAATACGAGTAATCAGTGCATTAGTCCTACATTTATTTGTTAAAAAGTGATCATTTCTTTGAAAGATTGTTTTCCTTTTAACTCTGACAGCCACTTCAGAGATATTGCCTGCAGAGTTTGCTCCTGCAGGCTGCTAAGATCAGCTGACCCCAAGCTCTCACACACACTTGAAAGTCAAATTCATCACTGAACTGACAAAAAGAACTGTTTGCATAATGAATTCATGAGTACAGCTCCCAAACTTGTCAGAGTTTAAAGCCCATCAGGTTTTATTTAAATTAAGAAGCGTGAACATGAAACATGTTCATGTTCTTGTGTTCAGTCACTTATCTGCCTGTTAAAGTCAAACAGAAAATGAGTCACGGATCAAAGGTGATTCAGTTCAGGTGAGGCACTGATCAGATGAATGAGGTAGGAGTGTTTATGCAGGAAGCAGCCGGAGGTAGAACTGATGCAGCAGCCGAGAAATCTGCACAAAAAAAGCACAACTTTTCCATTTCAAATGCCTCCTGATAAAAACAATGACCCACTGGACTTTTGGAGGGGTGCCAGTTTGTGAAAGCGGCGAGTGCACAGCAGCATCTGCTGATGATGCAGTACCCCTCGGTTTCACAAACCCCCCCTTCACAGGATGTGAAGTGGTAGATGCCTGTTACATGATATGAAGCATGTTGAGCGAAGGGAGCAGGGTGAGTGTTTGGGACAGAGAACACGGTCGCAGCGAGATGGGAAAAGTCAGCTGGTATTAGGTGTCGCGTCCCTGCTGCAGTGGAGGCTGTCAGCACCTGACCCGGATCACACTCTGTGCTCCTTTCAAGATTCTTCCCGGATTACTTTCTTTTTGTTTGAGGACAGAGGAGGACGACGTGTCCTCCCTGCCAGAGTGTTTATGCCGCAGCTGGCTGCAGATGTGCCTGTGCAGAGGAAGTTTGGAGCCAAAGAGAGCGCTTGTCAGGACTGCTGCGGGGGTCGCCACCTCCTGAACCCTGACACCCGTCGCTTCTCATCAGGTCCTCAGAAGCCCCCTTTACATCTCCCTCTCTGGCATGACGTGGACACAATGTCAGATTGTAGCCCGTGGACAGCACTGTCCAACTTTAACATCCCACATTTCTTCAGCGGAGCCCGTCTGCGCCGATCCAAAAGGTACAAACCAAAAAACGCTGCCGTACCTTTGGTTTTAAAAATGTTTCCATGTCAGTGTCATGGATTTCAGCTGTATTGGGGGGGGGGGAGAATCAGTCTGCATGGGATACAAACAATCGCCTTCCATCTGGAGCAGAGATACAACAGTGATGTTTTCATGTGTTTACAGTCGGTTATCTGAGCCGCTTCACGAGGTCATCATGAACGAGGAGATGGGCGTCTCTCTTCTTCCCTATTGTGTATTATTTGCTTTGTGAGTCAAATGATAATTGAGTGTTTGTTGTTGAGGCCGTCTCAGGTTCCTCACACAGGATATATAGTTCCCATTTGCCATCCCGTTGGAGCAACGCTGGGAAAGTGGAACTGCTGATTGTTGTTTTCATATTTCCATCTCTGCTTGTTGTTGTTAGTTTGTCAAAACAAAAAATATTGTCTTTGCTGTGGCGGGAAAGCGCCGCCTCTAAAAAGAAGATGAGATTTCACTGGAAAATGTGCACGTTTTGACTTTTGAAGCATTTCTAATGTTGCAGAATTAAGACTTTCCGCCGTTTTATGGGATTTAGGGTGTGTGGACGCTGCTTTACAGCTAAGCCACTTGATCCCTGTTTGTTGTATACGATGATGGACCACAGTATTGGTGAAAGTCAATATAATAATATTTATTTTTAATCCTCTTCCTGACCTACTTCTTTTTACATTGCAGGACAGCTTAATAGAAAAGACTGGTCATTTTGTGGTGGAGATGTCTTTCTCATCTAAAAGCGGGCAGATTTAGACATTTATCATAATAAATATTGTCAAATAATTGATGTAATGAATAAAATTCACAGCAAAATTAGATCTAATATGTTTCCATTTAATGGAGATGGTGAGAATAATTAAGAAGATGAGTAATGGTGTATATTTTTTCCAAATTACCATCATAATTCATTAGTATAAGGCAGCGGATAGATTTGCATCTCAGGAGAAGAAATGGGAACAAAACAAAGATTTGTTCCAGCTGAATCTCTGAAAGTCTTTATGTGTTCTATGACACTGACAGTAACTCAAGGAAACGGCCGCCATGCTTTTATACTCAAGCAGCAACTTTTAGAAAAAACTATTAATAGATGAGTGTGTGTCATGTGTCTGACTTTGAATTTGGGTTTGTCAGCTCCCCGCAGCAATTTGTGCCACTGCGATTTGTCAGCTCACCTGACAGCTGTGACGAAGGACCTCAACTCACAGAAGTAAAAAAGATTAATCATGGCTTCTTGTTGACATGGGTCAGGATCAGACATCTTGATTCAAAGCTGCATAAACCAGACTTTTATCTATTTTTGCTTCTTCCTGCAGCCTAAATAACCAACCTGAAATAGTTTTTGACAGATTGAGATTACTTTGTGTTAATGTGGGTTACTTTTAAGAAAATGCTGTGATCTCAGACATGTGAAGTATTGGTAGCTGTCATTGAAAAGTAATTTTAGCTCTCGGAAAAAGATTTGCAGCGCTGTTTGCGTGCAGTAGAACAATGGTTTGAGGTTGAGGGTTTTGCATGCAAGCGAGATTGTTAAACCTCGTATGGATCCGTTCCAGCAATCTAACACGTCTGCACTACGGCATAAATGCTGGCCTACTTTCTCCCTATCATCTTCGCCCAGGCCTTCTTTATCCCCCCTCCACCCCTTTTAAAGCTTCCCTATAGCAACGCAATCCCCCCTGCTTCCCCTGCATCCCGCAGAGGTGTCTCCTCCAAACTCCACTCAGCATCAGATGTGAGGAAGGCGACCTGCGTCCCATCACAGCTTGTTTCTGTCGTCTTTGTAAAGTAATCCACAAGCAGTCAATTTAGAGTCTCCATGAGAGGCACTCGGCTGCAAACATAATGACGGAGGGGTGAGAGGGTGAAGCAACAAGAGGTTTGATTGGAAAGTGACGTTGCTTTAGTCCACAGCGAGAGCTTATAAATAGATGTTGTTAAATCTGAGCCTCTTTGACTGAGCACCTGTGTACCAGATATTATTCACTCCCTCTCTATCACCATCAATGATTCATGGCGCGTGTCCACTCTCCTGATTGCAGGGGTTAGCCCTGGAAAACACTTGAGTGAGCAAGCATGACTGGGAAATCAGACTAAACGCGGCTTTTCCTCTAATTTACGGAGTCAGATTTGGGTTTTAGAGTGACAGCAGGCAACACTAGAGCAGTTTATTACATAATGCAGGTTTGATTATTGTTGACAAAAGTAAAAATGCTCTTACTCAAGATCTCCTGGTGAAACTGGACTTGACTTTGGTTCATCCTCTGGTAGCTATGCAAACTTTTGGTTTAAAATACTGTTGTATTTAGAGGAAAAGTACCAGTGGCTTCGTTAACTCTTTATTTTCAACATAAGGCAAGAATATCAGATTAAATTCATAATTCTCAAGTCTTCATGATTTCCACTCTGGAGGTCATATCATCATGGAGAAATAATTCATCTATAGATCAGAGTGTGATCCAATCGGTTGTATAAATATGATGGACAGTTATACTGTATGTTCGTAGTGCTTCTGATATGCGCAATGCGTCTTCGTACGGAAGAAAAGGGGTTTTCTTTTTTTTTATTTATAATCTTTTGACCATCGGAACCCTCAGTAATCCTTACCTCTTTCAGTTTCTAACTGAAACAGTCCTGTTCTGTTTTGCTTCCTCCGTCGTCCGTGAATCTGCTACGTCACGCAACCCCCACATGGTTCAAGCATGTGCAGAGACAACCTACCACAGAAACCATTACAATGAGTGTTTACATGCTAATTTTTTTCCTGCATATCTGATCGTAAAAAGGTTTAAACCACCCCTTTCGATCGATCAGATCAACTGACATGTTTACATGATGCATTTTTATTCTGATTGCCGATCAATCGGATCAAAACTGCTCCATGTACATGTAGCTAGTGTCTTTCTCCACCAAGAATGAGCTCCACAACCCCAGCTGGTGTCAGACGTTGGCAGTGGTGATTGCCGTGCATTTCTGTGTAATCTTTTTTTTTCCACCGGCCAGTAATTGGCGGGAACAAGCTTCACTGTCCACAGATGTTTTTGGTGTCAGACATTTACATGCAAAGCAACATTCCCATATTTGGTTACTTCTGTATAAAAAGCATTTTTTTAAACACAACTAAGGTCAAATTTGAAGCAAGCTGCAACTTGGTTAAGATATATGGAGTGTTGTGAACGTTTTGCAGACATGTACATTGCAGACATGTAACAGCAGTATTGCATCCTACTACTGTTATGCAACCTCTGCTCCCCAGAGTTCCCAGACCCATGAGCAACTTTCTGCTTATTTTTTGTTTTTAAAATTTTCCTTTTTCAATGACAGTTTCTTGTTTTTGGGCTTGTTTTTGTAGATGTGATTGTTTCACTCGCGTTATCAGACAATACCAACTCCATATGATTTCAGCACAGAGCAGGACGGATGGTCAGGCAGAAATCCTGGAAAGCTGATGCTCAGTGCTCTGAATGCAGAGATAGAAATATTAACACTAGGGATGAATGCAATCATTGTAGCTTCATAGAGGGTCAAAAGCACTTAATCACACTAGTTTTTAATGTAAACATTTTGATGGAATATCCTGTCTGCAACTTCTGTGCCCATTACAGTTGAAACATTGTCTTATTTAGAATAAGGATTGAATCATATTGTTGTGCATTTAAACAGTGAAAGAAGTGAAAGCATTAAATTAAATTTGTAAGGAATTTGATGTAAATGCATCAGTGAATGAATGAAATAAATACAGAAGTTTCTAAGTCTGTTCAGTAATTTGCTAAGGGAGTTTTATAGTGATGAAATAATAGTTTTTCTTTTTATTGTCTCAATAAAAATGTAGCTGCACTGAGCTGTAAAATAGAGCTGAAGCTCTTTATTATGGGAAAATAAAGCTTGTCCTTGATCGAGTTATTCATGAAGAATAAAAGATCTGCTGGATGAATTTGAGCTGTTTATTCAGATAAACGCATCTGTGTCGATCTACTGGTGGTAAAACCTGAAGTTTCACGGCTCAAAGGTGGAATTTTTGCTTTCAGCTTGTGATAGTTTCCATTTTTGAGTTTCAAAAGGGGTTAACATCAACCTCCATGTCCTGATTAAAATAAAAGAATCCTCTGGCTCTCTGCAGCATGTGGATATAATCCTATAATGTCAGTTATAATCCTGACATGATCAGTTTGGAGTTGTTCGGGGACACGAATGCTGAACCTTGAATATCTGTAAAATCCAGCATCAAAGCTGGCTGAATACTGTTTTTTTTCCATCAAAGCCTTCATTTAATCTAGTTTTGAAAGCACGGTGAGCGACCTTATTGGACGTCATGATAAACTGTGAAAAGTTGTGCAGCTTTTGACTTTCACCGGTGTGACATTGAGGGCTCCGCACTTCTAACGGAGCCAGGAGGACCGCCAGCTCGTGCTTTTCAGCCTCATTGCAGTGGCCCGTGTGAATCTGATCGCTGTGTTTGATCACCGCTGCAGCACACAGACATGAAGCTGCACTCGTAACTGACTAACTCTCTTTATTCTGCGTCTTGATGAATAATGTCTTGAAAAATTCTGCTAGAAATGGTTCAGATCTCGGAGGAGGTTATGTAACGGCTTGCCGTTGATTCCAGTCCATGACCTTGAAGTGAATCCACGTTCTTCAGGCGTGATGCGTTTCCACTGACGGCCTCTAATCAAAAATGATAAACCAGGACAGGAGGAGCCGAAGCTGCTTTTATATTGAAATAATTCATTCTTTCTCCCAAGGTTAAAAACTTGGCTTCATTTAATGATTCACGCATTGCTGTTCACAGTAGCTCCTCATGAGTCACAGTCCTGTGATAACATGACCAGTAAATATAAAAACATGAATGCTCTGCACAGAACCTGCTTTTTTTAATTTTTGGGTGACTAAACCAAAATGTTATGTCACTTGTTTTTGTGGCACAGTTTGTGCCAATTTACTCGAGGACTGTATTAGTTAGTGTGTTATTATAAAGGCTTGTTTTGGCAGTGTAGCAGACCGGTTGGTCCCTCTTGGTGTTTTTATTCCAGAAAAATGTATTCAAACAAGTCAGTTATTAACCACCAACAGATTTTTTGGGCTTAATTTTTCCATGCGATTAAAAGTAATGCAGAAGATAAAGCCAGGATGTGTGTGAATGCTACAGTGATGTTGATGATGTTGTAAGCCTGGTGGATTTGTTACATTTCTTCTGTATTTTCTTCAAAGTTAATTTTTTAAAGCATTACTGAGTATTTGTTTTGTTTTTTTCTTTGCTTAAAACATTCAAGTGTGCTTCATCTGAAGTACTGTACTTCACTCATATATGAATGAAAATGTGACTTTAATGTTGGATTACAATTTACCTGTTTCATAGTTTGACATCTATAAGAGAATATATTTACTTATTTAAATTGATTTTCACATTTTTATTCAAGGCATATTACACTACCAATGCCACAATAACATTAATTTGTCATTCAGAGCCAAAAATTGCTACATTAGCATACAAAGAGAAGGCAAATCAGTGGCCTTGATGATACTAAATGCTAGGGCTGGGAAAAAATAAAGAGACACTGAAATATTGTGATATTTTCATACGCAGATTTCATATAGATATTTAAATGCGATATTGATCTATTTTACCGTCAAAATCTCGTGAGATTTCATCATTATCATACGAAATTTCGCAAGATTTCATGAATATCCGTGAGATTTGGTGACTGAATGACATAATGTAAAATAGATCAATACCCCATTTTAAAATATTGATATGTTCTCAGCGTGTAAAAATATTGCGATATTTCAGTGTATCTATATTTTTTCCCAGCCCTACCAAATACTAGGGATGTAACAATATCCACATCTCACGATACGATATTTATCTCAATATTGTGGGGAAGCTCACGATAACCATAATGATGGTATAAAATGCTTTGACCAGTCATTGTTAGAATATTTATTGTCATATTCAAGGTTGTGACATTTTGAACTGCTTGAAAAACCTTTGCCATAAGCGTGAAATTCAAGTAAAAATCCAACATATATTTATTGAGAAGACCGCTCAGGTGCTAGATTAAATAAACTTAACCAGACATTAAAACAGCCTATTTAATAAGTAAAAAGACCCAGGCACAAAGAAACTTCCTCGTCTTTAGTCGTCAATAAATAAAAATAAATAAGTCCACCTGTCAGTGGCCAGTCAGATGCACTGTGACTACTTCTACAGGCTCTGCCAGAACTTTTGTCTTGCACGTGATCGGGGATGTTGTGCAGCGTGATGTCGACAATCAGCTGAGCGGATGCTCTTCTGCATCCGCTGCTGCATGTTAAACGGAGAGTTTTAATGAACAGCTGATCGAGGTGGTGAGAAAATATGAAAATGTGTACAACACGCGAGGCGTTTAAATACACAGACATCACCGCGTGCACAACCCCGCCCTGCACGGACCAGGTTGGTGGTTAAATATAAACGCATCGAGTCAACACAGTGATCCCTGCGACATCACGGGTGACTAACTAGTTAGAAGAAACTAACTTTCTTGTTGTCCCTGCGGCCTCCAGAACACAAAGTTCTCGCTTCTCCTGAAGGATAACAGCTGTTTCAATCCTCCGTCTATCCATGCTGTGTTTGTTTTTCCTGTGTGTGAGGGCTACGTGTGTTTTAGGAAAAGAAATGGATGGTTTAAAGCGGATCTGTAAACCTGAAGGATAAAGAGACAATGTTGTGGGCATTAGCCATTGAGCAGCCATCACTAGGCAGTTGTTAAAGGTGAGAAATAACAATGAATTGATGTACCAGGCCTTGAACGATCAAGGACTTGGTTCAGTTGGGTGGCTACAATGTTCTTTTAGATCGAGTTTGTGCTCACGCTGCACTACTCAAACGTGTCAGTCCTTTTGAGGTGAGGCACTACAGGCAAATAGAGTAAAAAATTTTACTAACTGGTATCACCATGAAACTTTTTCCATGGTTTATTCCTCACATTAGGGCTATCATTTTTTGTATTGCAAGTTTTCTGAAATTTTATTTTTGAATATGCAAATTAGGTATTATATAGCCAAAATGAGCTAATTTGTATAAATTTCTAGGAAAAAAATCTAAACGCAGGTTCAAAGTTTCTATTGAATTTTTTTCACATATTAAAGTCAAAAGTTTTTACTGAGATGATTTTCGATATCTCCATAGATCATTTCAAAATTTAAAATTATACTGTCAGCAACCAGAAAAAAACTCATTTTTTGGCATATATTTTTGCGATGAAATGTTCTATAATTCAGGTTGTGACTGAGATATCAAAAATTCATTCTGTAAAAACTTAAGGAATATAGTCAGGAGCAAAAGTTGAAAGTTTGGTTTCTGTAAGTGCTCCTGAAGTGGAGATTTTTTTTACCCAGAATAAGAGAAAAAAAAAAAAAAAAAAAATCTCATTTTGAGAAAACAGCCTTTAAAGTTTTGGATTGTAAAATTCTCCACATTTTTGTTCTATAACACTACAGATATCGGATACAATCAGATTCATGAGCTGGAAATATCAAGTTTGGTTGAGATGACATCGTTCAGAAAAAGAGACGTTTCCAATGATACCAGACATGACGGGGTTCAGATGAGCACCACGGTTCTGCGCTCCGTTTAAAAACATCAATTTTAGCTGCATTTTGACGGGATTTGGGGTTGATCATATTTTTTTTACCACCACTCTGCAGAACAGACAGAACAAACAAACAAAGAAAAAAAACAAAACAATTTCTTAACTGAAGCCCGAATCTCCAATCCCCTCGCATCCTTTTCATCTCCAATCATACTGAGTCTCGTGGACTATCTTGATGTGAATGCTCCCTCAGTAATTCCACCCCCAGGCTGGAAGCCACGCTGTCCTTCATCTGGATGCAGTTCTTATCTTTGGCTTTGACCAGAAAGTAACCGTAAAAACCAGTAAAAACAAAACAATAAGAGGACAGTGAGCATTTAAATTGTATGAAATTAATTGGACAGGTGAATAAATATAGAGCTATAAAGCTGTTCCATTCACTGCTCACCATAATACCAGTTTGACACCAGTAAAACTGTTAATTGTTTATCTGTGGCTGAACGGCTTGGCCATAAAACCAGCTGTTGAATTGGGAGGGGACATGTCATAGTGGAGTGGGACATATAGTGCTGTTATCAATAAATGGACAAGGACTTGAGTCCAGTTCATTGACCTAGTTGAGCTGTAAATGTAGTTTACTGTAACTCAACTGTACTGTAAACAAATCAATTGTTTTTATGGCGATATCATTAACTGGAGTTATAAATAAATAAATTGCATGTCAGATCATATCAGAGCTATAGATTTTCTTTTGTATAGAGAGACCCACATGTTTTTATATCAATACATCATTACCCATTTATTTTCACTATAATCCAGGCTAATCCAGAAGATTCCAGGATGCTTCCAAGATCATATGAGCCATGCTCTGATGCCTTAGCCAACCTGTTTTGGGTTTATGATTTTAGCTCTTAAAATGTCTTATATTTTTTATGGAATGATGCCAAAGAGAAGAATCTCTGAAGGAATAAGAAAATAAAGTAGGAACGATGGACAGACGGAAATAAATAAATAAATACATTTGGTATAAAAAGACAAAGAAAAATGAGCATTTTTGTTAATTTTCACTTTAATTTATTTGCACTTTTTAATTTCTGAAAGATGTGCTTTTTTCTTTATGTAAAGAAATTACTGTATAATTTTCTCTTTTTTTGTGGATTGAATAACACCGCTAAACATTCAGGTCATGTTCACTTGTTCTGAGATTCAGCTGCTTCCAGGTGATGCTCAGTCGCAGATGCATGACCACCACCTGAGTGGCATCTATTTGACACATAGACATAAGATACTGGTGCGGGTGATGATCCCATGTCTCCAGAATCTGGGACCTAACTCCTTCCCCTGGGATGACAACACTCTCCCCCACAGAGTCGGGACCATCAGCATACAGGAATTTGAAGTGGAAAGGATGTAGTCTGCCACAGCCTCACCAAACTGATCACTAACGGGGGAAGCTTTGGTGTGTGGTACAGGCTGGGGTGACCAGCACAACCTCACTGGTTGACCTTTAACAACTGGTGTCCATCCTGCAGCTAAATCTAAGCAGCATGAGGAGAAGGTACCCAGCTGTTGTGGCTGCATCTGCATCCTTCACTCACTGCTGAGGACAGCGTAACTTTAATAAAGTGCTTTTTTTTCCCCTTATTACTCTGGAGCCGTGTCTCAAACTGCGCCCTTGAGCACTTCACTTTTTTTGAGTGTGTAGTGCGTCCATGCTGTCAGTAAGCAAAAATTCAGTGCACTGAAAGTACCAGGATGCTGCTCTAATAATGGCCAAAAATGAGCTGCAGAACAAAGCACACTACTCGCACTAAACGGACGCCATCTTGCTGACATAGTGGAAGAGGCGGGACTTTCGAACTGCTTTCAGAGCTGAATAATGGCGGTGAACGAAGTGGTGGCGACCCCTGCTACACCGGAGGTGGTATTGTACTGATTTAAGAAACGTTTATAAAATGATTTAGACATAATTACTAATGTATATTGTGGCATGCTACCAACGACAGTTGTGATCTGGTCATGTGTTTGAGTCCGCGGTTATACCGGCTCAGTAGAGTTAGCTCACGTTAGTGGATAATGCTAGTCCGGCACTTCCTGTAAGTGCAGTGCTGTGTTTGGGTCAGCATTTAGCGACAATAGTGTGTACTAGAGACGAGATGCACAGTGGGCACTACGCACTGAATTCCAGTGCACTCGGGCAAGTGTGCGGTTTGAGACACGGCTTGGGAGAGTCCAGTATACCAGTCCACTAAGAAACTCCCAACATGAGTGAACACCAGCAGGAGAATATTGCTGAGGATTTGGGGGCATTTTTGGGACGCGCTGCTTACATGTTTAGCTGTGCCGTTTATTCCACAAAAAACTGATCTCTATAAATGATTCTTTGTTGTAAAGGTAAAGTCAGGCTTTCTATTGGTGCGTATGATACAGCACCAGTTGGTATTGTTAAAGGTGCAGGATGTAAGAATTACTGACATCTAGTGGTAAAGATGGGTGTTGCAAAAAAATGTTTTCTTTCAAATGACTTCATATTCTAAGCACTGTTGTAAATGTATGGTAGCTGTTAGTGGCCAAAATTCTGCCAGACATAAATATGTTTTTATCTGTGAGTGGATCCAGTGGTCTCAGGTGTAGCTATAACTGTATGATGAGTAACTATTCTTAATGTCTTTTAAGGCATTACTTATCCCAAACAGTCTCTAACTCCCATTAAACAAAGCTGGTACAGCAGTTTTAAAGTTCAGAGGGTTCTGACTTCACACGCATTGTTTTGTCCATTCAGGGACACCATAGTAAAAACGGTGGAACAAATATGGCATGTGTACCGCCCAGCAAGTAGATATAAATGACTCATTCTAAGAAAATAAACATGTAACAGCTATTCTAGTACAACGATTACACATCAATAGAAACACAGTTTTGAATTATATATCACCTTTTTTGATTTTTTTACATACTGTACCTTTAAAGACGAGAAGTAAAATAATCGGCCAAATACTGGTATCCTCATTCTTTGTCTAAATGTGCAGGTATTTCCAGATTTTGCTACTTTCTCAAGCAGCTTTAGTCACTGAGCCAATCAGATCTCAGTATGAGTCGTACCGTTACCTTGACCATTCATTAAAGTAAACTCGTTTGAAGCCAGAAGTTAGCATGTTTACAGAATCGCCACTTATGTAATAATTACAAATGATAGGTTTTAAGTTTGATAAATAAGGAAAAGAAATTAAAATGTTTTATCTGACTTTATTAATTCCACATTTATTAATTAATCTTCTTA
The DNA here is from genome assembly GCA_023101725.1 of Atherinomorus stipes. Classification (NCBI taxonomy): domain Eukaryota; kingdom Metazoa; phylum Chordata; class Actinopteri; order Atheriniformes; family Atherinidae; genus Atherinomorus; species Atherinomorus stipes. Next base: position 53,162 of record JALJCO010010912.1, read on the forward strand.
TTCTTATACATTAATTCTTTCTGTGTTGCTCCCATCTCTCAACCCCTTTAAAAATTTTATTTTAAATCCTTCATTTTTCCCCCCTGTGTTGATGTTGTTCCTTCTCCAGTTTGTTTTGTTTGTTTACCCCTGCCTAATCCGCACCTCTGTGTTTTTCAGCTGCAGAACGAGCAACAGAAAAAGCCTGATAGGAAGCGGTCAGTCGTCGGGCTTACCGCGACCTCATTCTCCACTCTCATCTCTCACAGGTAAGTTCATGTCCAGCTCCTGTTCACGCCGTCTAATGCGAGCGCAGGGCTTCATTTCCCCAGCGGCAGAGACATCCCCACAGGGTGTGCAGAGGAGGAGCCATTAATTCACAATGTTCTCCAACAGGAATGCAGTCTATTGTGTAATGTAAGAAAAACAACAGAGGAAAATGTCCAGTTCAGTTCTGCAGCTCTAGATATCAGTATGAAAATGTCAGCTCTTATCTGGGACCCTCATGCTGCTCTGATGTTTACAAACGGAGTGAATACAGTTAGTGCAAACTGTCAACTCGCTCAATCGTAAGGTGTTCTGGTACTTAAAGCAATGAGTGAAACAAGTCCTGATTATCTTCTTCATTAATTTGTCCGGTCAGCTCTGAGGCTGAGAATTTAATCGTACAATGGCAAATTAAAAGGCAGTGATTGTTTTGGGTGAGGAAGTGGTGGCCTGCAGAGAGGAAATGCACAGGAGTAGAGGGAGGGGAGGCCTCATTTACCACAGGGCGTTTTATTTCCTGGCATTGCTCGGTGGAAGCAGAGCCGCAGCTCGCTGTGTTTAGTCTGCGTTTCAACCTGACGAAAGGAGCCAGATTTTAAGATGGATTCAGACTCCGGCAGCCTCACTTCTAACGAATGCAGTCAGCTCTGGGATGATGTAACGCTCTGGCTCAGGCGTAATATTTGTACCAAAGGTAAGAAAAACGTCTCGTCAGTGCAGCCAGCTGGTGATGTACAGGAGAATAATTATTCTAAACACCCTTGCAGGGATTTGATGAAGCAGATCATAGATTTACTCGAGATGATGAACGCCTCCATAAAAGGAGTTAAATCCTGTTGTTCCTTTTAGGAAATGCTGAGTAGAAAGTGTCACTTCAGGTTCAGATGAATCCCCAAAGGAAGACATTATGATTTTAGTGCAGTCACATCATCACTAACGAGGTCTGTTTTTCTCAGCACAGGAGTTTGAGACCCTGCAGCTGGTGGTCAGTTAATTATTTGGTCTCCACAGCAGTGAAGGATGTAAATATGTCTGATTAACACGGGGCCATTTGGTTTGTTTTTACATCAGCAGACTGGAATCCTAATACATGTAGCTTTCAGCAAGATGATGCAGATATTGGTTCTGTATCGACCCTGTTCTGTCTTTCAGGGTGAATTTCATTAAATATGCCAGAGAGGAGAAGCAGGTTCAAAGACAGAAGGCATCGATGCTGCTGCAGATCCTGCAGATCACTTTCTTTAATATTACAGAGTAAGGGTGGGGTCACATGGACACTTTTGTCACGATTAAAACGTTCTCAAGTCCAGAAAAGGGATTAGATCCATATTTTTTGCGCCATGCGACCGTGCCAAAAGTCCGGGACAGTTGTCAGAATGGAACGGTTGGAAGATGCCGGCTGCACGATTGGAAAGTCCGGAACGTTGGATGCAAGGGGGGGTTGGATTTCTGGCAGCGGTTCTTTGTCTCTCACCGGAGCTCCCTGCCAATGCTTCTCCTGAAGTAGACATCCCTCATGCACACCAAGTAATGAGACACACAGCGCACGTTTCTGGGAGCTTCATGCCGGCTCTCTCTCGGTCAGCATGCTCGACGCATGTACGTGCATCGATTGTCTGTTAGTTACAGACATCGCACTCTAACAGGTGGTGACGCCACCAGCTGGACTGGAGTTTTCTCGTCTCTTTCTACTCGTGTCACGGCGTGATGACGACGGTTTCATCCTCAAAACGTTTCAGAAAACAACCGTGAGACCGTGCAGAGTTATCGGACCCCTGCTGCAAGAATCCAGATCGTTCAAGTCTAGTTTGTTTGAGGAAACCCATGAGACCGTGCCCTAATTTGCCCCGGCAGAGGATGCAGCCCAGGCGCATCTGTTTACAAAATGTTTTCTAAATCACTTGAATATGAATGCATCCAAAATAATCAAGAGGGGGAGAGCTAAATATGTCTCTAAAAAGCCACTCTGACTTTTGAATCAGCTAAATTTTAATAACCAATAAAGGGCAGAAATACAGCCACAAATTTCAAATAAAAAAATGTGAATTATTGTTGAACTGTAAGAAAAATCAGAATACTAAATACTTGAATAATAGAAGCTGTAGCTGGAAACATTGCTGCAACATAAAACTAAGACTATTTAGATTTTTAATTGAATTAACAAGTTAATGTTAAAACTACATTTTTGACTTTTTTTTTTTTTAGTTTTCTGTTTTATTTTTTGGAATCTGTGGCTGAATTGTTGCTGACAAATTACATAAAACCTATGTCTTAACAGTATTTCCATCTACAGTATGAATAATTAACTTTTATTTTAACTTCTGTATTGCAGCCAGGAGGCAGTAAAAATGCCCAAATGTCCTATTTAATCAATTCTGACGCTGAAATCTTTTTCACTTCTTTTTATTCAGGTCAAAACAAATCTGTCATACTCATTGCTGAATTTAAGAAAAGTTATATAACGTAAGCTAGAGTTCATTAGTTTCCCAGATTTGGCAGAAATTGGCTCCCTGCTACCGTCTTGTGCTGGATCCGTCCTTCATCGTGTCCTGATGGGTTTATATAACCATCCCTACATTTTATGGTCTTTATTCTCATTGATTTGATGCGTACAGCTTTTATTTATTATTCAATAAGCTTGTTATTTTGCATTTAGCAGCAAATGTAGGAAACTGACCTCAATGAGATTTTCAAAGCAGCTTTAAACACATTTTCTGATGTGGTGGATCTCTGTCTTACATCCAGCGGCTGATTAAGCGTTCAGCTTGTATCTACACTAATTTACCATTTTTCTTTACTTAACCTAAACCGTGTTTTTTTTTAGGTCTTGCCTGAATGTGTCTGTATTTATTCATGCAGAGCGTTTATGTGTGTCTGGTGTTTTCAAACCTTTAATGTGTGCAGTTGTTTTCTTTACGGTTTTCTTAAATCCTCGCATGTTCTTTACAGCAGAATAAAGGTTGACAGTTGTCACTGTTACAGTGCAGATTACCATCCTTCAGACTTTCAACCATTTAAAATCAGGAAGAAGAGAAATTGAAACCCCAACAAGAGCTCCCAGCGAGCTTTGTTTCCATGTCATAAATGAGTGTTGCAGCATCACACATGGGTCAGGCTTCCGGTCTTTCTGCTGTGCTTCAGTATCTGGAGGCTACTTGTTGCTCTCTGATGGCTCCTCGTAGATAATCGTGTTCTGTTTGCTGATTAATGTTTTAACTACACTGACTGTTCTGTTGGCTCATTGGTTGCCCTTATTTGCACCGTTGAGGACTTGGAGCAGACGTACAGTCATTCTGTCCACAATAAACAGGATATCTGTACAAGTAACGGCCACTTAAATCAGTTTTATCATTAGACTTTCAGGCTCATTTTTAGCATCTTTAATGGCATACTACTGTCAGAGAAAGAGACACAAGATTCTGACATTTTTTAATTATTTTTAAGTATTTATTTATAACATAAATTTCAGGTAATTCAGAGAAAAGGAGCGAAAAAGAAAATCTTACATAATCTGCCCTACCCACACAAATATTTTAATCAGTTATGAATAATGTATTTAATAAAAGTGAACTAAAACAGCAGAGCAACATGCTACAGTACTGTAATTTCCAGATACTTCATATTTTACTCTTGTGGTGTTATCTATTCTTCATTGCAGTGAAAATGCAAAAACAAAACAAATTAGAATAACTCATTACATTTTCTTATCCTAGTTTCTTTAACATTCTTTTTAAACACAGTAATTGATTGAGCCTTTTTCATTTTTCACTCCAGATTGTTCAGTAAACTGACACAGAAACTCGTCACTCCAACACTTTAGTCTTTGTCTTATGATGTGTTTTTAAAAGAAAATGTTAAGGTCCAGAGAAGATTTGGTAAAATATTTGTTGTGAACGCTGTCATCATCACTGCGGTTCGTTTAGATTTTTTTATGCACATTTAATTCTTACTTTATTAATGACACAGCTCAGAAAGAGGTCCATAGCTCCTAAAAAGATATATATAAAAAACTGCGACATTCATAAGAATGAAAAACAAACAAAACAAATACACATAAGTGAGCAGACATGTACATCAATGGGTCCACATCATCGATGAGAATCTTACCAAACTGAAATATCTGGCATGCTCGAAGCGTTTTGTTTATTTATGAAGCTGAAATGAGAAACCAGATTTTTTAGACAACAGATGTATTATGGTAATTAATGAGTTAATGATTACAGTGTAACCAAACATCAACCCACTTCAGCTCCCAAATTACTGAAACATTTTCCCCATGCATGTTGATATCCAGTTGCTGGTGGGTGACGTGGTGCCGTAAAGCAAAATGCTGCGGTAAAGCGATGCACTTTGGTGGGAAAAAATGTATTCGAGTTCAACTTCTCAGCCTCAGGATGCTGCAGAGCAACGATGACTCCACACAGTAAATGTCATCTGTGCTCCGAGTCAGGAGTGATGACATCAGAAAGTTTTGTAATGCTACTTTACAGAGCTGAAAGTGGCCTGTGGTTTATAGCTGGCATCTTTTTATATTATGTAATGTGTGATAAAGCGTCACCGGTTGTTTTGTTTTAGTCCTGGTTTTGGCTGCAAACTCAGTGAAATGCAATTTTATTGATACTCTGCGTCACTTTTCCCTCTGTTTTAATGTATTGTATTCTTTGTCTGTGCATATTTCCATGCAGGAACAAGCCCACAAGACAGCCCTAGAAATTTCTCTCCCAGTGCCTCTGCTCATTTCTCCTTTGCACGAAGGTACCTTAAATATATCTATAAAAAAATCCACCAAGCTGTGACCTAGTATTTTCTCTGCTAGCATGTGTGTAAATATTCAGCTTTATTACAGCATTAATAACATGATTATTTTGCTGCCATTTTCCAACATGATATCATGTAATTTTGTATTTTTGTTATAATCCACAGTCATTGCCACAGAGCAGAAAGGTAACTTCAAGTTAGGCTTTTGTTTGCCCTTAAACAGTCATCCCTCCACATTTGTCTGAAAGTACCCAGTGTAGTCCACCCCCCCATCCCATCAGTGGTTTGTCTCTTTAATCCTTCATTTTTGTTTGATATCTCTGAGGCATCTAGCTTTAGCTTCACTTTGTTTTTCTACTTCTCATGTGAATAATTCATTATGAGCTAATCAGGAACAGGTATTCATCTGTAACCATGTGATCATTCAGGCGTTAGAGGTTCTCTCACATGTTTTGAATGCAAACATGGGAGTGTCTTCATGAAGACGAGCATGGTGCGATAAGACCTAGTATCTGTGCCAGTGTAACTCCTTCTCACTCTGTGGCATTTTATAGAGCTGCCGATTTGAGTTGTGGAGTCATCGATCTGTTTGTTGTTGCTGTTGTGTGACAGGAGTGATGGTCGCCGCTGGTCTCTGGCCTCCCTTCCCTCCTCTGGATATGGAACCAACACACCCAGCTCCACAGTCTCTGTAAGCATCACACACTCACACACCGCCTGCATCAACTTAATCAGTTTCAGCTAAACATCAAACACTCCAATTTATTTATTTATTTTTAGTCAAATAATAGCACCAAAACAAATAATAAAAAAATGCAGCTGGAGTAAATGTAGTGGGAACTAAGGTGTGTTGGTTTAGGTAGGACACATACTTGTCCTCAAAGTAATTCATACACTTCAATTAAAAAAAAAAAAGCTAAATTCACAAGAGTAATTTAAATGACAAGAAACAAAAAATAAATCAAAATTTACAAAATCACAATTGACTGAAATACAGTTTTGTTTTTGAACTATGGCAAAAATAATTGTGATAGAAAAAAAAATTGTCCTAGGTCTGATTAAACATTCCAGAAAACGCCTTATTGTATTGCCTCAAAGCTTTGCTGAATAAAATTTTAGGTTTGGAGCCCCATCATGCTTGTTTGCTTGTTTTATTTTTTGTTTGTCTTTTTATATTTCTGTTGTACCACAATTTAAATTCAATGTCATGTTTTTCATAGAATTTTTTATTTATTATTTTTTTTTATTTCATTTTATTTCACTGAGAGATGATTTTTTCCTTCTTTAATTTGAGGGTATGAATAATTTTGAGTACGACTGTAGGTCATGGACTGTGTGTGTACAGGTGCAAAATGTGGGAATAAAAAGAGATAAGAGCTTCTCTCATCTCCTGGATGATTAAAAAATGTCACACAAGACATGTTTCAAAAGAATGTCTTTGTTTTTGCTAGATAAAATATGAAGATTTAAATACAGTTATATTGAAATAATTAACTAGTCATAAACTAAATTACTAATGATGATATTTCTCGTTACCCTCCAGCCTTGTAGTCATCTGTAATAAAAAATAAATAAAAATTGGGGTGTCACGATTTAAATTTTTTGCAAAATCGATTGAAATTACGTCATGGTCTTGAGCATCAAAGTCAAAAAGAGGATTGATGTTTAGATCTCAGACTGCTGGCATTTTCAGTGCTTCTGAAAAGCACTGAGCACAATATTGTTTGTTTCAAACATTTGAAGATTTTGTTATTATATATTTTTTATTTATTTGTTCATATTTGTTGAAAAATGTAATGAATAAAACCAATAATCGTAGACTAGACTAGTCTAAAAAAGGCATAGGCCTGTCTGCTGTTAGAAAAAAAAAAGAGAGAAAATTGAATTATGACCCTAAAATTGAAAATCTAATCGAATTGAGGATTTGGAGAATCATGACACCCGTGATATAAAACCATCATGAGAAGATACGTGCTTGATTTATGGCATTTACTGTATGATGGACAACAAAAACAAAACATCCCTTATTTATTTATTCAATTACATGTATATCTTAAGCACAAACTGGAGACTGGAGTTAATATTTGAAGCGCTAATCATTTAAACCCCAAGTTTTTTTGTCCCAGAGACGGTTCATCTTCTGTTTATATGTGTAGGAACAAACTGATGTGTAAGCTGGGAGATAAACTAACAAACACATCCCCCATTTTCCTTTGTTCCAGCCGACTTCCTCCATCAACATCTGACTATTACCATTTATAGGAAATGCTCTTGAGCTTGCACATGCAAACAATGCACACACAAACACATTTACAGGAATTACAGTGTGTCAAAGGAACTGAAAATGACCTGTACGCATTCGTTTTGTGCTCTTTGGTCACCAAGTGTGTTTCCTGCCATTCATGCCACCCCAAGGAAACTTTTTATTTTCCCTGGAAGTTTTCTTTTTTTTTCTTTTTCTTTTCCATTTCATTTCTCGTGTATGAAAATTTGTTTGGATCACAGTTTCATGTGTTACCATGACTCCACAGCACGCCATCGCTGTTTAGGCTGATCAGATGGGTTGCTCATTTCCTTACATGTTAACTGGGGTTTGATACTCTCATTGCTGTTTAATGCTAAGCTTGATTTAGCTTAGCATAAAGACTGCCTGAGTCTCTGAGATGATGCAGTCCTGTCCTCTACCCAGAGCCCCGAGGTCGGTCGACCAGCCCCACTCGGCGAGTCGGCGGTCTCTAAAACCAGGTTAAAGACCAGAGGTGGCAGCAGCTTAACTGTGGAACGGCTTCCCTCTGGTTAACAGGTCCTTTCAGTTCAAGTCCAGACTGAAAACGCACCTCCTTTTTATCTGGCTTTCAACACCAGCTATTATGGCGTATACCTCAGCTTGTTGCTTTTCTTGCTCCTTTATTTTGCTTGTTGCAAATTTTATTTTTTATCAGTGATGCAGTTGCTTTGGTGAAACACCTTGATCAGCTGAGGTTGTTTTAATGTGTATATTTTACTCCAGTGAGGGAAAGAAAATATTTAACATTCACATAATTCAGTTGAAATTATTAAATCAAATTGATAATATATATTTTTTTCTGAATATCAAAGCTTCTGGTCGCATTTGGATAGTTCTGTACTGAAATCAGCTGCTCTTGTTCCTATCTGTGCAGTAACAAAGAAAAGGCTTCAAAATTGTTTTTTTTTTTTTTTTTTTTTTTTTTTGCCTAAACAATAATAAAAGTCTGAAGTTAGTTTTATCAAGTATTTTTGTAAATTCATATTTCAGATTTGCTTAATCTTTAGTGATCAATTTGTTTTCTTAACAGTGGTTCATTTCCTGATATTATTTCAATATTGACAGGAGTCAATATTGAATACGAATCATTTCACTTAGGCGAAAACAATTATAATGCTTATGATCACCATCAGCATGATATTTAATGTTTTAAGAGCTTTCATCAATAGTGGAACAATAATTTATTAGACAACAACTGGTGAGACTTTGAGTCAACATCATTATTAGTACTTCTGATTTAGATGTAAACAATCAGCCAATAGAGATGGTGTCAGATTTACTTGGAGTCTTTGTTTTTTGCTGCAATTCATTTATTACAATCAAAGTAATGAGTGTTTGGGTGCGTCCCAATACGAGAGGAACCCAACTGCAGTCACGACACGTCACCATATATCCAATCCACGCTGGAAGTCCCAAGTGGAAGTTTCTTCTCCATGTAACTTACTAAAATCTAACCCTGACCCTTCCCCTAACCACCCGCCTACACCAGGCATCTGGTTGCAAGTCGCAGATAGATACTCTTGGCGGTGTAACTAACTTCCACTTGAGACTTCCTGTATGGATTGGATGTATGGCGGCGCCCTTGTCGGCCATTGTAACTGCAGGAAGGTACTCTTGGCCCGATACACCCACTAGACCTACTCTTTAGCTCTACCCCTAAATTTTGCGCTTTCCCATTAATGTAGTGCTGTCCCAATTCCTCTTTACATGTAGGGGTAGTGGATATAACGAGGGGTAGGGGGTATGGATCTAACCCTTCAGAGCGAGGGACGTCAGATGCTGACTTGCTGAAGTAGGGGCCAGAGAAAAGGGTTAGAGAGCTGTATGTCAGTACAAATCAAACAACAACGGCAATCCTCTGGAGAGCGACAGGACTTGGAAAAGAAAACTCACAAATGTACGTTTTCAAAAAGGTTTTTATTTAAAACACTGGACTTTAAAAACTTAAAAAAAAAGACGTTTCGGTGTTCATCCAAACACCTTCCTCAGTTGTTTGGAGAACAGGAAATAGCATTGGATGAACACCGAAACGTCTTGTTTTTAAAGTTTTTAAAGTCCAGTGTTTTAAATAAAACCTTTTTGAAAGCCTTTCACCTGGACAAATGAACCTTCAGCATCACAAATGTACGTATTACTCAGTTGTTCGTAACGTTAGCCAAACTAGCCACGCTAGCCAGGCTAAAATACTGATGGAAAGCTTGCAAAGGCTTTTTGGCAGTTTACAAGAGACAACAGTCGTCATGGCGACTACTTGCCTGTGTGGTTGTTTTCTTTATTAATCAACAGAAGCATGATGAATAATGAAAAAAAGAAAAACAATCGCAGCTGTTAACTCTGTGTTGTTGTTGTTGTTGGGTGTGTTGTTATGGTGAGACGTATGTAGTCGCTTACCTGCCTGAACGTAAATGCAGCAAGTGGCGTCCCAGTTCATAGGGAAGATAAAGCCCTACCCCTTGTGGCTTCAATTCGAGGGTGTAGTGGTAGTGGGTGAGGGCTAGTGGATGAAAGTAGGGGGAGCATTGGGACTGGGCCTTCAAGTTCAGCCTTGAATTTATAATTACAAAAAAATAGCTCCATTATTGGCTCTCGGTCTGGCATGCTGGAAAACGATGGAAGAAACCACCCGTTTTACATCTTAGTGGTGAGGTTGTTTCTCAATAATCTACTCATTAAACTCACAGGTGACAAAGTTAGCTGGTGAACATCTTGAAACCCCTCCTTTTTTTTTTTTTATTTCAACGAAAGATTGAACAAGAAGTCATGGTCATTCAGAGCAGCCTCACAGATATGATAAGAGGTAATGTTTCCTCAGATAACGGTGGGGCAAAATCTGGAAACATAAAAGGCAATAGCACATGAGCATGATTCTTTTCTTTTTTAAATACACACAAAAAAGCAAACCCCTCCATCTTTTTTTCTTTTTCTTTTCATGTTGAATATATATTTGTTTCATTTCCAGTCATCCTGTTCATCACAGGAGAAGCTGCACCAGCTGCCCTTCCAGCCTACGCCGGACGAGCTGCACTTCCTCTCCAAGCACTTCTGCACTGAGAGCATCTCCGGGGACGAATGCCGCAGAGCGACGGCCATGCGACCCCGCTCACGCAGTCTCAGGTGCTGCTTTCTCCCTGATATTTCAGACGTATGGATGAGAAGAGTGACCGCTCTGTTCCTGACTCTGCTCTGATCCGTTTTTCAGCCCTGGAAGATCTCCATCTTGTTACGACCATGAGATTATTATGATGAATCACGTCTACAAGGAGCGCTTTCCTAAGGTGAGGACTAGCGGTGGAGGACTAACTCTTCCCAACATTTGATTATGGTGTGTGTTACCCAGCCTGCTCTGTGCCGTCTCGCTGCAGGCCACAGCTCAGATGGAGGAGAAGATTCAGGAGATCATTCGCAGCAGCTCTCCAGAGAGCGTCCTCCCTCTGGCAGACGGTGTCCTCGGCTTCGCCCACCACCAGATAATTGAACTGGCCCGCGACTGTCTGGAGAAGAGCCGGCTAGGACTCATTACCTCCAGTTACTTCTGCGAACTCACGGACAAACTGGAGAGGCTCGTTCAAGAGGTGAGAGCATCTGAGGAAACCAAAAAGGATGTTATTCTTATTTTCCTTCTTCCTTTGCTGGGAGTTTTCATAACTTTGTCCCATCTCAGTTATGTGATATTATCTTATATGTTCAGCAAGAATCTGTAGGTTCTCCTCACCATCTGCATGGCAAATTTTGTTTTATAATAAAATATCAAGCTGGCTTAGTGGGAAATATAAATTGTTTAAAGGCAAATTAGTATTTTATTTTTGGCTACTCTGATTATTTGGACAGTAAGAAAAGAGTCTAAAGTTTTGTTTTATCCTGCAACAGACGAGTCGAAACAGCTCAGAGTAGCTGAACTTTATATTTCAAAGAACATCAGATCTTTAGATACTCTGCCCCAAGATACAAATATAAAGTTAATGTTTAAACTTCATGTATAAATTTCCTTTTTATTACACCTGCCTTTGACTGTTCTGTCTTTCTTGTTGGTGTTTAGTCCACAGAGAGGTCAGAAAGCGAGGAAGTAAACTTCATCAGAGAGGTGGTGAAGAAGATCCTCATCGTCATCGCGCGGCCTGCTCGGCTGCTGGAATGTCTGGTACGCTTCATATCTCTAAACACCTTCTGAGATGCGTTTTTGATATGTAAATAAAATCCCTCCTGAACTTTTTCTCCTTTTTTCTCCAAAATGTCAGTGATTCAGTTTGAATCACTGACATAAGTATTACCGCGCAGCTAAACTCACGAACAGGACTGAAGGTAAAAAGAGACGAAAGGACTCAAAATTGACGGTGAAAACTTGTTTTCAGAGGTGTCAAAATCATTTTAGTTCAGGGGCCACAAACGGCACGATTTGATCTCAAGTGGGCCGGACCGGGAAAATGATTACACAATAACCAATAAACAACAACAACGGCAAATGTTTCCCTTTATTTTAGCACATTGTCAAGATGTTTATATTTAATGAACTTTCCTGTTAGAAATAATTAACATGAAATTTATTGAGAAACATAACATATATGAAACATTTAATGTATATTTAATTATTTATTTTATGTATTAATTTCAGTCAACATTTATTATATATTTTTATATAACAAAATATTTATATACATTTGAATACAAACTCATATAAATCTAAATTTATAAAATTAATTTTCTGTTAAAACTTCCCAAATATTGAATATTTTTAAAATATGTGTTTTAATATTTTTACTTTTATTATTAACATTATGATCAACTCATTCAAATCTGACACTGCATGTTCATTGTAACTTACAAATCACAATGAATGTACAAAATCACTTACTGTAATATTGAATGACAGGTATCTGGAGCTTAAAAAATATATATATTTCGCATTATGATTGAGGACTTTTAAGAAAAATAAGATTTCCACATGTGTGAAGTAATACTGACCTCATTATATAAACCATGGGGTCAGATCTGTAAAGTGTTATTGAAATACTTCATATTTTGACATTTAAAAAGATTCCAAGCTATGGTGGACCAATTAGAAACTAGAGTTTTTTTTTGTTGTTGTTTTAAATGGGACATTTAATAATTCACCTTGTGGGCCAGACTGGCCCCCGGGCCTTATGTTTGACACCCCTGTTTTCGATGATTCATTGTAAAAATTGCCGTTGTTTTGGTTTTACGACTTGTTTCTGTCCCATTTTATCTGAACTCTGATAATCCTGGAGTCAAATATGCTGCAGTGATGGTTTATTAATCTTCCTACATCTTTGTTTACTTTATTAGCCAGATGCTCCTGATGGATGATGTGGCTGTAATTTTTATCTATGTAATTACAAAGTACTAAATGACAATGTGTCAAACTCAGTGATGAACTTGGTTATTGATGAACTGCTCATTATTTAGATCTTTGTGCTTTACTTCCATCAAATATTTGCTTTTATTGGCTGAAGCATGCAGCCATCTCAACATAGGAAATAAGAATAGCTCTGAAAACTGACTGAACATTACCCCCCAAAATTTGGAGATTCTGGGATTTTTTTCTTGTGGAATGGGTAAGGGACAAACAAAGAGTGGAAATTGGGTTCAATCAATCAAGTTTTATTTATGAAGCACTGTTCATACATTGTGCAGCTCAAAGCTCTGTACAAAAACAAAAAGGTTATTGTGTCAAAAAGTCAGGCAGGCCCACCCACTGACAATGGGAGGGGCTATCATGAGGAAAATACAAGAGGCCTAAAGATGATACACAAATGAAAACATCCAAACCAAACAATGAGAGTAAGAATAAGTTTAAGAAATAAATAAAATAAATTAGTAAATGAATAAAATCAGTTGAATAAAACATCTAAAATAAAGGTTAAAAACAAGATAAATTACTTGATAAATAAAAATTGAAAAGAAATGTAAATGGAATAAGATAAGAGCCAAGCTGAAAAGGTGTTTTCAGCTCTCAGCTGTCTTGGGTTTGAGGAAGGCCGTCCCACGAGCTAAAAAACGTCTCACCAGAAACTTCGGTTTTTATTCTGGTGGATGTTTGACAGCTTAGACCTGAAGACCTGAGGATTCTTCAAAGCTCATTGTGTAGAAGCAGATAAATCCCTCAGATTACCATTAACTTTAACTAAATACACATCTATGTAGTGGTGTGACGAAATATCGATACACTGAAATATCACAATATTTTGTGTTGCAAAATATAGATATTAAAAAACGTGTCATAGATATTTGTTTTACTAATGAAATTTTATCACGAGATTTCATCATTTTCTTACAAAAATCTCGTAAAAACCTGAGATTTTTTTAGTAAAATAGATTGATACAGTGTTTTTAAATATCAATATATCAGCATATGAAAATATTGTGATATTTCAGTGTATCAATATTTTTCCCAGCCCCAGTACATAGATACAACTTTTATTTCAAACTGCATTTTAAATTGCTCGGAAGTGCCTAGAATATTGCAATATATCACAGTGTCACAATATCTCAATATGGTATCGTGATACGCATCATATCGTGAAGTCTTTGGCAATACCCACCCCTGCATCTATTTAGTGCGTACAGGAGCAGAGACTGACTCAGAAAGTGAAATATCAGTGTTGTATTTATAACTTTCAAGCTGCAAAAACTGTAGATTCTGGTTGAAGCTGCATATGGAAAATTTATTATTTAAATAAGATGGAGTAGTAACATTGGTGTCATAAGTTTGTAAGTAGTATCTATTAGGAATATGAATGAGAGTATTTTCATTAATCAAGTTGTTTTATATGTTATATAATCATGTGTTGCCTCTCCAGCATGTTGCACCATCATGTTGCAGTAAAAGGACAAAACACACAACTGCAGAGCAGCCGTTTTGTAATTTTTACACCGTAGATGCAGTTTGGCTCACGCTGTGGTGTGTGAAGGCTTGTTTTGGTTTCAATATTCATAAATTGTTTTTTTTTTTTATCATGGTAAGCACTTTGTATTGCTTATGCATGAAAAGTGCTTTATAAATGCAATTTGAATTGATTTGATTCAGGCCCTGAAATAACTCCTTTAATTTTTAAAGTTTTACTTTGTAGCATCTAATGAAATTTACTGTCCAAAGTTACACAGTGTTAACAATAACCTTCCAGTTATTGTCATGAAGATCTTCCTACACAGAGTCTGCCATCTGGCAGAGGAAAGGGCCTTTAAAGATTATATAGTTCCCCCTAACTTGCAGAGAGGGTGAAGAACAGCTTGCATCTTAGCTGCTGGATGTCACTAAAGCTATCACATTTCTCCTTTACCTTTTTCATCTTTGTTTTTCTATAAACCAGAAGCAAAGCAAGAGTTTCTGCAGCGTGTCAAATACAGTCTAAGAAACACCTCCTGACAGCCAAAGTTTCCTTCAGTATAGGCGATCTAAGTGGGAAATCCTGCCAGAGATGAGCTTCTCAGAGCTGGAACAAGCGTTATCTAATCTCAGCAGCAGTTGGGTGATTAAAGTCATGAAACTGCAGAGTTGAGAGTATTTGAGCAAAGTCAAGGGTGAGCTTCTGCAGCCAGGTGAGCAGTGCAGATAGACCAGAAGCTCGTTTACATATGCATAAGTGTACACACAGAAAAGCTGCATAGGTTTTTAAAAAAAAGAAAAACAGAGTGACTTAGCCCATTGATACATTTTAAGTACTTTTTTTTTTTTATTTGTCAAAGCAGTGAAATGTGAGACGGGTAAATTTACAGCTTGTTTAACTCATTTGTTTTTTCCCTCTTTGAAGGAAATGAGCATTGCAGAAAATGACCACAGTTTTGCATTCACATGCTTCAACCTCTGCAGCATAAATGAACGACATAGAGAGATTACTGTAGTTTCATGTGCTTTTGTTTTTCTTTTACATTGTCATCTTGTTTCTGAATGAACTGGAGTTTGTTACTGAACAGAGTTGCTGCGTTTTCAGGAGTTTGACCCAGAAGAATTTTACCACCTCCTCGAGGCTGCAGAAGGACACGCTAAAGAGGGCCAGGGCATCAAGTCAGACATCCCCCGTTACATCATCAGCCAGCTGGGGCTCACACGAGATCCTCTGGAAGGTACGACAAGCAGCTCAGTTTATCATCGTCAGCATCAGAGAAATGCAAACGGTCTTTAACAAGATGCTCAAAGTGACCTGTGGTGATGGAGAGATAATCGTCTATTTTCCTCTGACGGCTAACATCTCAGACTGTCTCTGGACTGAGAATATTTCCTGCAAAGCACACTTCCTGTTGCAAGTCTGTGGAGGAATCTAAAACACATACGCTTGACTAATGTCCTGTACTGAGCACTCTATCTTTCTAATGACCCTCTGTCTCTGCAGATTCAGTAAGCAACAACATTCATTATGACTAATTAGAAAGGAATGGCCTCCCTACAGACTCCACACAGATCCACACAGACCGGCTCGTCTCCGTGCTTTTCCCCCCGACTGACTCCCGTGTTTTATTTGCCCAGCACTTTGCATGCCTGAAGGAAACCTCCAAAGACGGACAGATGCTAAATAGCAGTGGAAATGTGTCTACAAGTCCTCAGAGAGCGAGGCAAACACCCATTTTATAAAAGTGCACACATGGACGTTAACATTGTTCACACAAACCGAGAAAATGTAAAAGACGTAAGCTGATTTTAATGAGTTCTCGTTCTGGAGTGGTGGTTTTCCAAAACGAGCATCAGTTGTGCGTTTGTGTTGCCAGATTTGATTTCCACTCCATTTATCCTCAATTCAGGTTATGCTGGAGTTAGCACCTCAGAGATAGTTGCTGAATCAAGTCGTAATAGTGCTGTTTTTACTGCTCTTAACGGGTTCTGATTTCTCAGCATCTGTTTGAGTAACAGATCTGCAGACGTGGTTTTATTTCTCACATGTTTGGTGTTTATAATGGACTCTAAAACAACCCTTTTGGGGTTTAAACTGGTGCAGCTTTTATTTATTTTTCCCTCTTTTTCTGTGTAGAAATTGCTCAGCTGACCAGCTGTGACAGCGGGATTGCAGAAACCCCAGAAACAGATGACTCCGTAAGCGCTCAGATATTGATTTTTGGATTGATTTAGCCAGTCTATACTACAGACAAAGCAGTGAAATACAGATTTGATCTTTTTGATTTGATTTACTGTTGGTTTCTGTCCCTCAGTCTCAGAGCCTCGGCACAGCCCTGCGGTCCCGAAGGAAACCCTGCGAACTGGACTTTGAGATGACAAAGCTCATCAGCAATGGTGCCTATGGGTAAGATTCCTGCTCTACAGACCATCCTTTTACATCTCGTTCAGCATTAACCTAACCTTTGTTTTCCTCACCAAACAAAACTATTAATTTCTGATTATTTAATTCCCACAGAGCCGTTTATCTGGTCCGTCACAAGGAAACTAAGCAGCGGTTTGCCATGAAAAAGATCAACAAGCAGAACCTGATTCTGAGGAACCA
This sequence comes from Atherinomorus stipes, assembly GCA_023101725.1. Classification (NCBI taxonomy): domain Eukaryota; kingdom Metazoa; phylum Chordata; class Actinopteri; order Atheriniformes; family Atherinidae; genus Atherinomorus; species Atherinomorus stipes. The sequence goes on from JALJCO010010912.1 coordinate 69,899, forward strand.
GATACAGCAGGCCTTTGTGGAGAGAGATATCCTCACCTTTGCTGAAAACCCTTTTGTTGTGTCCATGTACTGCTCCTTTGAGACACGGCGACACCTGTGCATGGTGATGGAGTACGTTGAAGGTCAGGCATTGTGCCTCGCGCTGCATATGAAAGCAACATACTCTGTTTTTCTGACCTCTGTGGTTATTTTTTGTCCTTACGCATATCAGTGACATCCCTCCATTGATCTTTTACAGGAGGAGACTGTGCCACCCTTTTGAAGAACATGGGTCCTCTGCCGGTGGATATGGCCAGGATGTACTTTGCAGAGACTGTACTCGCTCTGGAGTATCTCCACAACTATGGCATCGTCCACAGAGATCTCAAACCGGACAAGTAAGACCTCATACATTTTAATAGGGATGCACGATATTGGAATTTTGGCTGATATCTGATGTGCCGATATTTTGAAACTCACGTGGCCGATAACCAATATTGATACCGATATTAAAGCTGAAAATATAAGCAGTAATTGCAAATAGCAGTTTTGTTATCAGTTTCCAACACTTAAAAAAAATTGGGGTGGGTAAAAATATAGAAACACTGAAATATTGCTATATTTTCACATGCCAATATCAAATTGATATTTAAAAACGCGCCACCAATCTATTTTACTTACAAAATCTCGCGAGATTTCATCTTTCTGTTGCAAAACCTCATGATATTTTGTGAATTCCTGTGAGAGTTCGTAACAGAGAGATGAAATATTGCGAGATTTCATTCATAGAATAGATCGATACCATATTTTTGAATGTCAATGTGATTTCCGCATATGAAAATATTGTGAAATTTTTGTGAATTCTTGTGAGATTCCATAACAAAACGATGAAATAATGCGAGATTTTATTTGTAAAATAGATCGATACTGCATTTTTAAATGTGAGTGTGGTATCAGCATATGAAAATATCGTGATATTTCAGTGTATCAATATTTTTTCCCACCCCTAGTCTTTAGAAGTTTTAAAGTCTGTAAAAAAGAGGTTTTTAAAGAAGAGGAAGAAGTTGTTTTTTTTATACTTTAGAAAGAGCAGCCTGATTGGTTAAATATCAGTTAAATATCGGTTAAATATCGCACTGACAGCTGATTTATTTTCTTCTTTAATTGGAGGGTATGAATTAATTTTGAAGACAACTGCATACTTTTACTAGGAATACTTTTACCTTAATATTGGAAATAGGAAGTGTTGGTTGGTTTTTATTTTTTATGTGTAGGGAATTATTTATATAATATTAAAACTGTTGCAGATAAAAAATATCTGATTATTGCTTTCATTTCAAAAGTCTGGTGCGAAAACCTTCCCGATTAACTCCGAGCATGTTTTTACGGCTGGGGCAATAGGCTTTTCTCCTGATTCAAGTGTTTAAAGATTTTTTGGGTGCCGATTTAATTTGAATTGAGATTATTTAATATTGCTGATTTTTGTAACTTTTTTAACACCAGACAAAGTTTCTTGCCATTATTCACCTGCATTTTTTCCGGAAATTAAGAGATACAGTAGTTAAAGAAAAGATTCCGCCCTCTACTGGAGAAAAGTGGTACTTTTTTCCCTCCAGGCTAAGATAAAGCATTTAAATTTGTGTGCGGGGGAGGGAATCAATTTCTGAGCAAAAAAATATTTAAAAAAAGAATCCTCAATTTTGCTAATTTTTTTTTTTTTGTTCCACTCCTGCTGTTTTATATATTTTTACTAACCTGAGTCACTGACCATGTCTTCCTCCTACCCTCCCTCCTCCTCCTCAGTCTGTTGGTGACCTCAATGGGGCACATCAAGCTGACAGATTTCGGTCTCTCCAAAGTGGGGCTGATGAACATGACCACCAACCTGTATGAGGGCCACATAGAGAAAGATGCCAGGGAGTTCTCAGATAAGCAGGTAAAAGTTATTGAGTGTAACCAGTGTGACGTCTGACGGTACAATTTTAAATGAATCTCCTCATGTTTAGAATATATTGTGCTTTTTCCTCTGTGAAGGTGTGTGGAACCCCAGAGTACATTGCTCCCGAGGTCATCCTGAGACAAGGCTACGGGAAGCCGGTGGACTGGTGGGCTATGGGCATCATCCTTTATGAGTTCCTGGTGGGCTGTGTGCCTTTTTTTGGAGACACACCAGAGGAGCTGTTTGGACAGGTCATCAGCGGTCAGTCATGCCATTCTTCTTATATAATTACAAAAAAAAAAAGACAGAAATTTCTCACTGTTTATTAGATTGCCATTAAATAAAAGAAGGCAATATTTCTGCTTAACATCAGCATGTTATCCATATGCATGCTGAGATGAAGATTAGGTACTAGCAACAGGAGCAAAAGAAAAAAGTAACAGAAACACTCACTTCCTGTTAAATTTGATAAATACAATGTTATCACACTGGTGCATCAGTTTGTTCTCCATCAAAACAGTTGAGCTGCTTCTGAGACCATCTGTAGCATAGTTTATTTTACTCTCTTATCTGGGCCAGCATTGTATCAGTTTGCTGTTGTAAATATATTAAATCAGCTGAGAAGACGATAACATGAATACCCTTAAAGGACAAGTTTCTTTCTTTTCAACCTGGACCTTATTTCTAGTAGTATATATGTGCATTTACTCACCGGTAAAGTTTCTGCATCACTTTGAGTCCTTCAGAAGATATTACGCTGAGTCGTATTAGTATTTTTATTATCATTATATATATATATATATATATATATATATATATATATATATATATATATATATATATATATATATATGTATACTGTATATAATTTGATTTTTTCTTAGAAATTCATTCCTGCCAGCAGCCATCACCCTGAAGAACAAGACTGACTGACTGATTATCATTATTGTTGTATTACTATGTCATATATGTTATATTGTTCAGAAAAAAAGTGAGCTTTTTTCAATATTGAATTTCCCTTCTGGAATAAGAGGGAAAGTATTTTTCATTTCATGTAATTTTCAACTACAATTGAAAAGCAACATTTTATTTCACTAGATTATAATTTTGTAAATTTGTATTTATTATTAGTTCCATTAGTTTTTTGTTATTTGAATTACTATTGTGAATTTAGCCTTTTCTTTAATTGGAGGGTATGAATAATTTTGGGGGATGATTGCATGTTCTTCCAGATACTGGCTGCTGGTAGCTTTCAGTTTTCTCTGCTGGTTTACCCCTTAAATTAAGCATTTTATTGACAAAATCACTGCCTGAACTCATCAACTTCTGTATTTTTCATCATCAAACGTATTTGCATTTTGAAATTCAAACCTGTTACACTGAATTTAAAATGTTCACATTTTTACCAGGCTGAGAGTGTTTTCTGCTGCTAGAGGTGATTTGGGCAACGTTTCTCAGCATCTGGCGTTGTGATGCCGTCTTGCACATCAGGAGAAATTCCCAGTCCTCATTCAGACGTGAATTAACCATTTGCAAAGTGACCACATGGATTTCTCAGTTTACTGAAGACTGAGATTTCCCTGAAGGCCAGTGGAAAACAGATGGTAGTGAGTGGGTTTAGCTTGACTCAAGACTACCAGTGAAGTTTGAATATTGTGTTTTCTTCTGTGGTCAGTTTCATCTTCTGCAGCTCTGTGTGTGGAGTTGTTGGATGACAGCTTTCATGTGTGAGATAGAAATGAATGACATGCCATGGCTGATTTGGTTTGCTCTCAATCAAACCGCACCAAGCCTCTGAGAGTGACTGTTAATTAAAGAGCCAGAACACACTGAATGCGTGCCATCATGGCCTCAGGATGCACATACATATTCATAGCTTGGGCCCAAATTTGATTAAAATGGGGGACAAATGGCTCTCAGGGCCGACAATCAGCATGTCACAGACAGGCTCTACTCCTCTCTGCAGCTAATACACAAAGCTTTTCAGTAAAAACTGGAGCACATGTAAATTGTCTCATTTGGTGTTACACTTGATCACAAAACTACCTCGGATTTGCTGGTGGGAGGATTTGGAGTGTGTGGGAAAAGAATGAGATAAGGCGATAATGCGAACTGTAATTGCTGCCTGGGAAATTCCAGCTGTTTGACTGATTCGCAGACCTGACGTGCCATATGGTTTGTTGCTCAGCAACATCTGCAAAGTCCTGAGTGAAAGAAAAGGGGGGGATATGTTTGATTAAACATCTCTTGAACTTGACCAGGTGAAATAAAGGCTGCCATTTCTGATTGACGTCACACCTAAAACCTGACATCATGTCAGTGTAGGATGCTGACATGCTGAGCTTGTTTTTTCCACAAATGCATGAAAACTGATGCACATTTGCTCATTTTTACTTCAACAACAACAGTATATCTGAACAATGTACTGTTTTTTTTTTACAGTGATACAGGCTGAAAGTTTAGACACACTCCCATTAAAGAAAAGGCTAAATTCTCTATAGTAGTTCAAATGACAAACTGAAAAAGTAATAATGAATAAAAATGCACTTAATTATAATTTAGTAAAATACAACATTGATTTTGAATTGTGGTTAAATAATTTAAAATAAAGAAACAAAACTTTCCCAGAAAAATTAGAGCACCATGATCTATGGACCAAAATACCCGTCAATAGGTGCAGACGTCTGATTGGACGTTACAGAAAACACACGATTGCAGTGATTGCCTCAAATGTAGCTCAATGAAGTTTTAGTTCAGGAGCCACATCATGCTTGTTTGCTCGTTTTATTTTGATATTTCTGTTGACCCACAATTCAAAGTCAATGTCATGATTTTATTATTGTTTATTTGAAAAAAATATTTTATTATTACTTTTGTTAGTTTCAACTTATTTTACTGACTGCTGTTTTTTTTCCATCTTTAATGAGAGTGTGTCTAAACTTTCAGCCTGTATCATATGTAGTGCATCACCAACGTAGGCTGAGTCGAGTCAGCTGGACCGGGCTTAGTTTCTTAAAGACGCTTCATTTTCATCCAGAGGAGCTTCTTCAGTTATGATGAAGATGGTAGCGGATTTCTTTAAATAAACCTGTGAAGCCACAGTTGTTTTATATGATGTGACTGCTGCTGAGTCATGACTCCACTGAGCTTCCATTAGAGCAGGAATCACCAAATCAGTGTCCTGCAGGTTTTCAATGTGACCCTGCTCCAACACACCTGACTGAAATTAAGTGGATCCAGCAGCCTATTAAATTCTGCTCAGTGACTCATTTATTTCAGTCAGGTGTGTTGGAGCAGGAACACATTGAAAATCTGCAGGATACTTGCACAAGAGATCCAGATTTGGTGGATCCCTGCGTGAGAGCTACAACTTACCGTTGTTGTGCAGTTGTATCTTCAATGAACAGAGTGCACAAACTTAAAGCTCAGGGATGAGATGCATGTTGGGTTAATTGGTGATTCTTAACCGGTGGGTGTGGCTGTATGGGTGCATGGCTGTCACTTTGTGTTAGCTGTAGATCCGGTCTGGACTGGCTTCAGGCCGGATACGACCCTTCACAGGACAAAGAAGGTGTAGCGGATGGAAGGACGGATTTTACAATTGTGACAAGATTATGAATTTTCCACCCCAAAAATCAGTCCGCTGCCTCTCAGCCGTCACAAAGCCTGACAAAGTTTGCAGCTAATTAAGCAGCTATAGCCATGCAGTAATGGCATTCACCACCTTGCTGATGTTCAGGGCTCTGCTGAGATTTCAAAGAGACATGAAAGCTTTCTGACATAAAAAAGATTGTTCCTTTTTTTTTTTAAAATACTGACTATTAAAGGAGCTGTATCATGCTTTTCAAACGTTCCAAAAGTCAAAATACAGGCGTTTATAAGCTAAATATGTTCCCATCGCCACTATAGAAACTAATTTGGTGTTAAATATTAGTTTTAAGACTGGCGACCTGTCCAGGGTGTACCCTGCCTCTCGCCTGATAATAGCTGGGATAGGCTCCAGCAACCCCCGCAACCCTGAGCTGGATAAGCAGTACAGAAAATGACTGACTGACTGGCTATTAGTTTTTTTATGCGTCTAAATTCCAACACGGAAGTAAGATGGCTGACTGTCCTGAACCACAGAAGCTCTTGACCAATCGCAGCATGTTTTACGTCCATTTCATGATGTCACCCCGGAAGAGACACTGATTCTGAAGGGTCACAGATTTGTTTTTAGCACCGGCTTCGTCACTCACATGGACATTATTTGTAAACATTGATGGATAATCGGACTCCGATCGATGGAATAAAATGGAGCAGCCTGTTATGGAGCTGTATGCGCTCGACCCAGAGTCTGATATGCAGTTTGAAGTACACGCAGTACCACAGAGACCCTGACAAGAAGTAAATTAGCAAACAAATCATAGGCTAAAAGTTAGCATTGAGCTGGGACACGTTTTCACTCACCAGTGTTGTTGTCTGTCCGTGAGGCGTTTTTATGGTGGGAACTGCGTCAGGTTTCAGAAGTAATCCCCAAGAAAAAACACTTTACTGCACGAGATTCATGAAGTTGTCAGGAGTGAAGTTCACACACAAAGTTGAGGTTTTTTTTTCTGCTCCTGAAGATAAAATCAAACCACTTCTGGCAAGTCGATTTGTCCAGTACAACAAATGAACTCTCACGCCGAACGCAACAGTATTTTTTTCCAACTTGCCACCCTCTGGAGCTTAAAAAAAAAAGAAATAAAAAAAAAAGCTTTTCTTCTGAACTCTGGAACAAACGTCTGTTAATGCATGCGTATTTGTCGTTTCATGATTGGTGCCACCTCATTGCGTATACCGGTGTCAGTCAGTTATGTTAAGGAAGCTATAGCTTGGCCTGAATATTCATATATATTACTCACATATGCACAAATGAAGAAAAAACGGCTTAAATGAAGTTTTTAATGAGGAAATAACACAGTAACATGCTGAAAAGCTCTTAAAAGTCCATTTTTGATGATACGGCTCCTTTAAAGTTGAAATTCACACAATTTAAGACAATAAAACATTTCATGATGATTTTATCATCATTTTTCTCAGTCTGGCACAGCATTCACACACATGATGATGACTTTATTCAGATTCCTTTATCTTGTACTGTTCACTCAAACATGAATAAAGCAGAGGATTGGTGTAACTTGTGAACTGATTGCAGCTGATTTTGTGTTTCCAGATGAGATAAACTGGCCTGAAGGGGAGGACGCTCCCCCTCCCGACGCTCAGGAGCTCATCACCTTGCTTCTGAGGCAGAATCCACTGGAAAGAATGGGCACAGGTGAGGATTCTGAGAAAGTGGAACAGCCAGTGAACCTTTGATAACTACACAGGCACAATGGGCCACCATAAATTCTCATGTGCCACCTCAGCAACATTCATTATTCCAAGTCACCGGGGAAGAAATTGAGGTCATCCCACAGCAGAGCAGTTTATCCTGTGGCCTACTGACCTCTTCTCTTTGATCAATTGCAATTATTTCCCCGCTAGTCCACGGGTGTAATTCCATGCATGATCAGGCACTATCAGAGCGCAGATCTGCAGACTGTAAAAGTGGCCACGAGAGGCCACAAAGGCCGATGAGGTCGACGCACGTAGCCCGCTCAGTCCGGCGACAGCTGCAACTCCTTCATCTAAGCCTCCATTCACAAACATCGCCCGCTATTTCACTAAAGGTCACAGGCAGGAAACTGTACTGCATAATTTATGGTCATGCTATCGCTTTGGCCTGCAGCCACAAGGGAAAGGGGAAACGCAGTGTAAGCGTTTCTTCACCTCCCGTGTTTAACTGGAACTTTGAATATCAAGTGATTTGTGCACATTTTCCTCACATTTGTTGTGAAAAAGCTGTTTTAATGCCGCCTGCAGGAGGAGCTGCTGAGGTCAAGCAGCACCAGTTTTTCCACAACCTGGACTGGAACAGCCTGCTGAGGCAGAAGGCCGAGTTCATTCCACAGCTGGAGTCAGAGGACGACACCAGCTACTTTGACAGTGAGTTACTAGTTGTAAAGTTCAACCAATGATTCTGTTTTTCTGATAAAGGAAATGGTGAAACTTTCTCTTCCTTTATCACCATTTCTCTGTCAGGATTTGTGCTACCTGTTAGTAGTTTTGCAACACCCTGTTTATTTTTATTTTTTTGTTGCAATTCAAGCAGTTCAAGTTCAGTAATGATGCAAAGGTGAATGATGAGGAAAAGGTCTCCTGCACTGAAAATAATTTACATTTCAGAGTGATACAGAAGGCCTTCTTCAGGCAGCAAGAAATGAGTCAACAACTAAATCTGTTCTGCAGCAACAGAAGTTGATCTGGGTTAAATTGTTTATAATCTATTTTCTAAACTTAGCAGAAAATTTAGTTTCTCTTTTAGTCCGTGAACCAGACTTTGGTCGGTACCACCTGCTGGGGGTGAAGGAACTCTCATAGTGGTTTTTGTTTAGGTCTGCATCCCTAGAAATAGAAAATATATGATAGCAGTCCAGCGTTGGAGGTGAAATATGTGTTATCACTGGATTTATAACACTGAACAGCTATTTCTGAAAGGTGGTCAGTAGTTGAGGGCTTCGGGAATATTTTCATGCAATCACTCTAAATCACCATTTTTGGCTTAAATGTTGCCCAGGACATGCTAGAATAATTTGGTTCCATCCCTTTAGTCAGCAACCCAGTGGGTCATTATGGCAGCCGCCAAAAAGAGGTTTTGGCAGTAACTATTGAAGCATGTCAGAGCTTGATATGTGATTTTATGTTTTTGATCATGAGAAACACACTGGAATACCTATGTTTATGATTAAATGCATCTGGACCCTTAATTTGCATTATTTCCAAGATGATGGTGACCTGAAAATGAGTTTTACCACAAGTCTTTACTGCTTTGTAAATTTGGTAATTTATTTTATGCTTTTTGAGCATTAGTTTTATTAGTTGTGATTTTTAATTTGATTCAAATTCTAAACAATTTTGTGTCATTGTTTCAATAAGTACTTGTAAGACATCAGTTTTTGGTCCTCATCAGTTTGATCACCGTCTTCCTCAAGCTGGGTGAATTTAGGATAGTAGCCATATTGGTAATGTCAGTCAGAGTGCTCTACATGGACAGTCATAACTGGGTTTTTCATTTATTTTCTAAGAACCATAGAACAAAATCAATTAAGTGCCAGGTGTCATATGTCCACTGGGAGAGGTGAGAGTTAAAGGTACAGCATGTAGGAATTACTGACATCTAGTAGTAAAGATGGGTGTTTGAAAGAACAGATGTTTTCTTTTAAATTACTACATATTCCAAGCACTATTTTGAATTTGTAGTGGATGTTAGTGGCCAAAATTCTCCCAGACAAAACTATGTTTTAATCTGTAAGTGGATCCAGTGATCTCAGGTGTAGCTCTGACTGTAATATGAGTAACAATTTTTTTTAATGTCTTTTCAGGCATTACTGATCCCAAACAGTCTCTAAATCCCATTCAAACAAAGCTGGAACAGCAGTTTTAAAGTTCAGAGGGTTCTCACTTCACTCACATTGTTCTGTCCATTTAGGGACACCGTAGTAAAAATGGTGGAACAAATATGGCAGCCTCCATATATACACCACCCAGCAAGTAGATATAAATGACTCTTTCTAAGAAAACAAACACATAACAGCTATTCTAGTGCAGCTATTACACATCAATAGAAACACAGTTTTGAATTATATATCACATTTTTTCTGCCATTGACCTTTGACTTTTTACATACTGTACCTTTAAGACTAACAGGTCATAACCTAATAATCATTAGGTTATTCTTATGATCCTCCAGATGTTCATCTTCCACATTCTCTGCAGTGGATCCCTGGTTCTGACAGTCTGCCAGTTCACATGTCCGTACACCTGAGGCCATTTAGCATACACAGCTTGGGAGTGAACATTTTTTTGTTGAGCTGTACTGTAGATGCAGGACATCACTGGGTGCTGGCTAGCTTTCTATCCTGCACCACTAACTGTTCATCTGCCAACAGGGCTTGGCTCTTATTGGTCCTTCTCCAAACAACTTCTCTATATACCAGCCTGGTAGTAAAACTTTGAGACGATTACACAAAACTGTTTAGAAACTGTTTGAATAAAATTATAGATCACAACTAATAAAACTAATGCTCAAAAAGCATAAAACAGATGCAGTTTACAAAGCAGTGAATGAATACTTAGGGGCGCATGATCATTAGGAAATTATTACGATAAGTCCGATATCATGATGACTTGGCCTGATAACATATTGTTATAAAGATATTGCGAGTGGGAAAAAAAAAAAACTGCTGCTTCCAAACCACTTTCCCGTCTTATTTTAGACCTCACTACCCCCTACAGTTGGAATTTTTAAGATCAGACGTGCAGAAGTTGAAAATCCCAGTTTTAAGCTTGAAAAGTCTTTTTGGTTTTGTTAATAGTTTTATTGTCATGATTAGTTATGTGTTATGTGCATGTGTTATCGGTTATCAGTTATCAGCATTGGCCTTTAGGAGCTGAAATTTAGCAGCCATCAGTTTTAAAAAGTCAAAGTCAACTGTATTGTCAAATGTGCCACATTTTAGACATTCAACACAGTTGAAATTACAGTCCTCTCAGACCCACGGTGCATATAGTAGAATAAAATAAACTATAAGATCAAAATACAAAAATATAGGAATCTGCTCGGATAGCCTAGAAATCTAAACATGAACCTAAGTTTAAATACTAAAGATTACAAATTTACAAATGGTTTGGCAGTTATTATGCATCCCTGTAGGTACTTGTAAAATTCATTTTCAGGTCACCATTGTCTTGAAAATAACACAAATTAGTGGTTCAGATGCATTTAATCATAAAAAATAGGTATTCCAGTGTGTTTCTCATGATCAAAAACATGAAATACACACCAAGTCTGCATGTGGACCTTGCATGGTTCAACAGTTATTGCCAAAAACTTTTTTTTTGGGTGGCGGCCATATTAGATTTGGCTGCCATAATGACCCACTGGGTTGCTGACTTAGGGGATGGAACCAAATTATTCTAGCATGTCCTGGGCAACATTTAAGCCAAAACTGGTGATTTTTGAGTGACTGCATGAAAATATTCCTGAAGTCCTATTACTGACCACCTTTCAGAAATAGAAAATCAAACCTACACTGTGGGGAAGAATGTTTATTTCCTTTTAAAATGGAGCCACATTTGTAAGGAAAATGTATTTTTGGGATGAACAGCAGAGTCGAGTATGTTGGTTGCACCTTTTGTAAAGCTTATTCTGCTGTTGACTCTAGTTTAGTGCCAGCAGCCTGACAACAACACCTCATGCTGGTCACCAGCTTGGCCACACACTGCTGTGGGATGGCAGCCCATTCTTCCACCAGCATTTGTTGTGTTGGTCACTCTAGCGTGAACTGCACAAACTGATCCCACAAGTGTTCAGAGGGGTTGAGGTCAGAGCTGCAGACAGGCTGTTCCATCCTCTCCCAAATCCTGGAGGTAGTTTCTGATAAACCCTGCTTTGCTTGGGGTGACTGTTGGAGGATAAAGTTGGATTTAGATAGATAAGTTGCTTCCTCAGACTTCAATCATCAGGTCTAATAAACAACATTAAACAAGAGTCAGTAGCAGAATTCGCTGTTTGACATTTGCAGAGAAGATTAGGCTCAACCCACATATTCATGCTGCTCATCCCACAGTGGCGCCATTTGAAAGGGGAAATAAAAGCTTTCAAACAGGGTGAGATTTATGGCCAAATGCTTTATTAAAACAAAGAAATAATTTAATCTAACACAAATTTAATGTTTAGTTGCTAACACAACCCTCAGCCTAGTTTAGGACCATGCTTTTTGTGTTGTTAAAGATTTTCCAACTCTTCAGCGTGCTCCACAAGCAAAGCAATGATCTCATTCCTCGAGCGTGCTTTCCTCTTGACAGAGGAGCGACCTGTCATGACTCTGTAAAAAAAAAATCTCCTGAACTCTGAACTTCCCATCATTCCCAGCTCGCTCTGAGAGATACCATCACCTGGAAACAGAGGAAGAGGATACGAATGACGAGGACTTCAACGTGGAGCTGCGGCAGTTCTCCTCTTGCTCTCACAGATTCTCAAAGGTGTGTCTTAAATCCCCCCCACCCCAAAAAAAAAAAAAATTGCCAACACAGTGTCATCACTGCTAAAGACGTTAGCGATGTAAATGAGCCGATGCCCTCCTCTGACTGCTCCTGCTCTCATGGGAAAGAAAGAATGAGTGTTTCATATGGAAATCTGTCCAGAAAACAGGGTTTTCCTCATGCCCCCACCCCGACAGAATTAAACCTCGATTTCGGCTTTGCATAAATTTTTCGCTTGTAAATCAGATCTGTGTTTTTGTGGGTAATGTGACAAAGTACAATCGTACAAGCTGGGAGTCGTTGTTGTGCTGCATTGCAGTATGCTCCCCACTCACATCAAAACAAAACATTACAGTGAGTCTCAGACAGCAGCGGGGCGTCTCGGTGGAGGTGTTGCTCTCCCCTCAGCTGTGCAGAAACCCCCCCTGCTTGTGAGACACAATGAGGCGTTCAGAACACAGGCAGCTTTATGTGAATGAAGGTTGCAGTCACTGTGGAACAGCGCCTTCTCTCTGCATTTGTTTAAATATCCATGCACAGAGTCTAGTTCAGCATCTGCAGCCTGCATTAACAGCTTTGTTTGCCTGTGTTAGGTTTACAGCAGCCTGGATTTGTCCCGTGGACATCTAGAGGAGAAGGGAGAGACAGAGGAGAAGAAGAGTGAAAGCCCCCTGACTGTGGACTCTCTCAGCTGGACGCCAGACTTTGCTGAAATGTACGAGCGTCTCCTCTTAAAATCACAATGAAGAACAGATAACTGGGTTCATTCAGAGGTGGTTTTGCTTTACACCAACTGTTGATCTCATGAGAATCTGCTGTGTCCTTGAACCAGGCCCTCGCTGTCCCACTCGACGGACACGGACAGCATGAATCAGGTCCCCCGTTCCAGTTTGCTACCAAAGTTTGCCATCTCAGCCGAGAGCGAAGGGGACGACACCTCAGGCCTCGGGGACCCCAGCAAAGCCTCCTTCTCTATCGGAGAGCTGCCTCAGGACGAGCCTGACGCCACCACGCCTGGTAGCACTCACAGCGGAGCCACGCTGTCCGGTACGAACTACAGCAGCTGGAATCACATCATGTGCTTGGCTCACGTTCCAGAGACACAGAGAAACTATAAAACAGACGTATAAAACTTGGAGAAGCAGCAGCAGTAAATTCTTCTTACCTGTCAAGGTTTTACAACAGCTGTTGTTTTATTAGTTGGAACAGTTACAGGGAAAAATGTTTTATTTTTTTCTATTGTTCCTCTGATGAATGTGAAGAGCTATGTTTTGTTTTTCTTTTTTTTTTTTTTTTTTTAAAAAAGAGTCTCCGGAAAAAGCTGAAGAGAACGACGTAAGAGGAACAGGGCCACTGACGAAAAATTGAATAAAATTCTGTGGAAAAAAAAGTCACAATTCTGAGATTAAACTCAGAATTTTAAGTTTTTCGGAAATTGAAAAAAAACTTTTTTTTTAAATGTTCTGGAAAAAAAGTCAGAATTCTGCCTTTTTGGAAATTGAAAAAAAAAATTTCCTGATTTTTTTTTTTTTAATGTTCTGAAAAAAAGGCATAATTCTGAGATTAAAGTCATAATGCTGACTTTATTGGAAATTGGGGAAAAAAATCATTAATGGAATTTTTTTTAAAATGTTTTTGGAAAAAAGTCCGAATTCCAACTTTTTTCCAGAATTTTTTTTTCTTCAGTGGCGTTAATCCTCTTCCGTAGAGAACAAAGTCAGAACTTCTCTGGTTTTTAGTCATGCAGGGTGCCTAAAGGGTCCAAGTCAGAGTTGGTTTTGGTTTCGTTTCTGTAACCTCAATTCAAAAAAAAAAAAAAAAAAAAAAAGAAGAAAAGAAAAAAGAAAAGTCAGGTTTCTTTATAAAGTGTAAATAAAAACAGAATGCAATGATTTATAAATCTCATAAACTTAAATCTATTCCCAGAAGAACATAATCAACTTATCAAATATTGACACTAAGACATTTTACCATTTTTATGGAAAATATTTGCTCGTATTTTATTTTATGGCACCAGCACAGCTTGAAAAGTATTTCCAGGGTGATGTTTGCCACTGGTAGCATCCCCTCTGTTCTAGGGTTGTCATGATTTCAAATTTCTGTTTCAAAACCGATGACATTTTGTATTTCAATACTTTTTGTGAAAAGGTAACGCAATAGCTTGAATGCCATTGCTTTATTTTACTAAAATGTCTCTGTTTTGAAATTTAACATAAAGACATTATATGGAGATACATGTAGTAGAAAAATAAATTCAATATCTTATTATATAAAATGAATTAAAAATTGAAGGCTAATAGATTTTTTTTAAAGTGTGTTTAAAAGAAAATAATTTATATCAAGCTCTGCCTTATTGGCTTATAATATATGCAACATTAAATGGAAAATGAGGTAATTAGGGCCATATGAGATCTGTTTTATTTTTTTCAAAAATCTGTTTTAATTTGATGGTTGAAAATTAGTTTTTAAAATTTTATGGAAATTTAACACCAATGCAGTGTATAAAGTGTTTAAATATAGACAATTCATTCAGTTATTACTGAAAACTTAAAGGTACAGTATGTAAAAATTCAAAGGTCAATGGCAGAAAATGTGATATATAATTCAAAACTGTGTTTCTATTGATGTGTAATCGCTCCACTAGAATAGCTTAGGATAGTTTAGGATCAGTAATGCCTTAAAAGATGTTAAATATAGCTACTCATAGTACAGTCATAGCTACACCTGAGACCACTGGATCAACACTCACAGATGAAAACATCTTTATGTCTGGGAGAATTTTGGCCACAAACGGCCGTCATACATTCTCACAACAGGGCTTGGAATATGAAGTCATTTAAAAGAAAACATCTTCTTTCAAATACCCATCTTTACCACTAGATGCCAGTAATTCTTACATACTGTACCTTTAAATGCTTTCACACTTTTAAACATATTTAAGGTTAAAACATGGCACTACTTTTTCTGTGTCCAAAAGAACAGTTCTTTTTGTTACATTGTCAAATCAAACTTTTATTTTTGAAATAAAAATGTCAATTTGTAAGAAATGCATAATTCAGAGAGAGCTTTTCACCTTATACCGTGCAACCCTACTCTTTTTTTTTTAACTGTCTTGGAAGTGAGGAGACCAGCTGCTGGAGTTTTAGGAGAGGGACGCTGTCCTGTTCTGGTCTGATGCAGGATTTAAGCTGCAGTCTAGTGCATTAGTTATATAATTTTTAACCTTTTTAACCACATTTTCTTCTTCAGGTGTTTCTAAATGAGGTGTTTCTAAACATGCACTGTTTTATGATAATTAGGAAGTTTCTCTGAACATCTGGACCAGCTGACACCCAGAGGTGAAGGCGTGGAGAGCCCTGACAGCACCAGCCATGCCTCCACAGACCAGCCGACTCAGACCGCCTCCCTGCGACCGGAGAGTGCTGCAGAAAAGACCAGAACTGTTATGAAAGTCCCAAAGTCCGTGTCAACCGGAGCCCTTTCCCTCATGATCCCTGGAGGTGAGTCACAGAAACAAGAGAAAGAACGTACGCTGATAATGAGTTTAGAAATCTCCTCGAAGTACATCAGAACGATGATGGTCCAGATTTTAAATTGAGAGCAGAAAGATAAGAGCTCACCGCAGAGCCGTGAAAGATTGGCCCAGCGTGACACAGGCTGTGAGCATCATTTTACAGAACGGCTGTGAGAAAATGGGCGAATCTGAACCACTAACAAGCAAAATACCCAGCCAGGGTTGTAGCAGAAGGTCTCCACCGCTGGGAGAGAAAATCCCATTAGCTTCATCTCACAAGCTTCACAGCGGCGCCTCATCCTGACTTCTGGCTCCGCTCAAGTCTGATTGATTTAATAAAAGAATCTTCTCTCATTTTTCCAGACATCTTTGGGGTGTCTCCGCTGGCCAGCCCTCTTTCTCCGTACTCCCTCTCCTCAGACCCGTCCTCCAGAGACTCCTCTCCCAGCAGAGACTCCTCGCTCTTTACCGCCAACCCGCGGCAGCCCGTCGTCATCCACAGCTCCGGGAAGAAGTTTGGCTTCACGCTCAGGGCGATCCGGGTGTACGCTTGCGACAGCGACATCTACACCGTCTATCACATGGTTTGGGTAAGCAGCTGAGCTGAGATGCGTTGCCATATCTGCTGCAGATGAGTATGTCTGAATAAAGCTTTTTGGCATCCCAGTTTGAGCAAAGAATGTGTGATGATGCAGATTTTTGCATGAATTTTAAAGGATGACTTTCTTTTTTTCAACCTGGACCTTATTTCTAGGAGCATATACGTGCATTTACTCACCGGTAAAGTTTCTGCGTCACTTTGAGTCCTTTGGAAGATATTACGTTGGGTTGCCCTTCATGGCAGAGACGGAGCAGCCACTATATAAGAAATTATCTGCAGCAAAACTCCTTGATTTCCACCAATACTTTAAGTGGAATGAACGAACGAAAGACTTCTATTGTCCTGTGAGTCCAGATTAAGCTTTCTGTTAGTTATCAGGTAGTTCTAGACACTTTTCGGGGCCGTTCATTCACGATGCGCCCTTCCGTAGAACAGCTGAGAGGAGCAGCTCGCCCCCCAGACAACAAGAAACCTCAATTTGTAAAACTCTGAACTGAGAGGACAATAGCACTCATTCGTTCAATCTACTTAAAGCATTGATGAAATGGAGTTTTGCTGCAGGTAATGTCTTATATTGGGTTTACTTGGATACATTTTAACAAAGAATGCTGGATTCACTTCAACATTCAAACAAACAACAAGAAAGAATTAATAAAAGAGAAATAAAATTAATTTGCAAATATTAAAGTGAAAAATATACCAAGGTCATGCAGAATCAAATCACACCAAAGCAATGCAAATTAAATAAAATAACCATAGGAAAAAAAAATACACAGGGGGGGACAATAAAGATGAGGGGGAAGGGCTGGGGCTGGGGGGGTCCAGATGTGCAGTTAGTCACTCGTCCTCAGCTAGGGCGTAGTTACAGTAGGTCCGGTGAGAGCCTATTACTCCAACTCAAGTCCATTTTACTGCTTTACAGAATCAACAAAGCTGTCCCACGTACCATGGAAGTTCTGAAGAGCACCATTAACAGTACAGCTGATCTTTTCTAATTTGAGATTACACATGATACTCTGGATGAGATGCATATTGGTGGGTGGGGCAGAATTTTTCCAATTCAGCAGAATCAAACATGATGCAGAAATTTTACCGGTGAGTAAATGCACATTTATACTCCTAGAAATCAGGTCCAGGTTGGAAAAAAAGACAGTTATCCTTTAAGGGAAAAAGGTTTGACCAGCTATGATGGGAACATTCAGCCTTCATATGCAGGAGAGCCACTAAACCAGATGAGTGTTGGTCAGTGAAAGAGGTCATTTACCTGCTTCAAGCTTAGTTTTGATCTTAAACGCATCTGTTTAAAGCACCGGTAGGAAACTCTGGTCCTTGAGTGGCCGCTACCCTGCAGGTTTCTGTTGTTTCCCTGCTCCAACATGCCTGACTGAAATTAATGGGTCTTTGTGAAGAAGTTGGACAGAGGACTGGAGCTTTACACCCCTGATTTAGAGATGCACCAATCCCATACCTGGATCGTATCGGATGAATGAGGCCGATCCAGCATTCCAATTCTGTCATCTCTCTCTTTAAAAAAAAAATCAATATCATGATAAATCTACACTTTATTTGTTAACAAATAAAATAAGTACATTTATATGTGTTAATTTGTTCCCTTTTTTTTTTTTTACAAAGGCTAAATGTTTATGTCAAGCCTGGTCCCTTTAGTCACATTGCAAAGTGTACGGTCCATTCATTCAACAGTAGTATCATATCGGTATCAGGTATCACCCCCGATGAGCTCACCCCAGGTATCTGGATTGGATCAGAAAAACCTGGATCGGTGCATCTCCACCCTGTTTTAAAGTGAAGCTCCACAGAATAATTAGGCACCTGTAATGACTGTTCCCTAAAGGGGGAGGGCTAAAATGACCATAATGCTAAATAAATTTAAAAAAAATTTGATAAGGAAATGTACTCATAAATACGACAAACATAAAGAAAGGTGTATTTATGCAATAATAGATATTTTGATAACAACAGAAATAATAATTTTAACTATAATCGTTTAGCTTTATGTTCATTGATCTATTTATTTTGCAATTTAACATTTAGGCTTTATTTGTGAATCATTAATTCACATTTTTCTTTTTCCACTGTTTTATGTTTTGTCATTTTCTATTTATTTTTCGAAACTCATAGTTTATTTTCATGTTTAATTTAAATCATTGCACTTATTTTTTAATCTGTAGGATCTATTTAAAGTTATACCGTGTAACTTTTGGCCACTAAACCTGTAACTTCCCACAGGCGCCACAACTGTCTCAAAATTAAACTGTCTCAGTCTGTGTTTTGGAAAAGTGTTGCAGACACTTTAAAAAACTGATTTTTAAGTCATCAAGCCATTAATCAAAGTGCTCCAGGTTACATGATCCAATGAGAGACGGCCCGCTCCTGAGAAGTTACAATGCCTGGTTTTTGAGAATGACATCCCCCTCGGAGCAACGGCATGCGTCAAGTGCTCTATATTGACCTCAGAAATCCGCTATAATTACTTATATTAATAATAATGTTAGAATATAATGTATCATAATATTTGGCCAACACTGGGTTTAAAAGTTACACGGTATCACTTTAAGTTTCTGCTGTTTTATCTTTGCACACATTTCATCTGTTTTTTTAACCTGTTAACATTAAAGGAATACTGTGTAACTTTTGGCCACTAGGGGCACTAAACCTGTAACTTCCCACAGGCCACACAACTGTTGCAAAATGAAACAGTCTATCTGTGTTCTGGAATCGTGTTTGCACCACTTTGATCGGCTGATAGTGAATTCAGTGAGCCATAAAGCAAAGTGCTCCTGGTCACATGATCCAATGAGAGACGGATCCGCTCCTGCAAAGCTACAACGTCTGGTTTTTTAGGAGGGCAGCCCCCTCAGAACACCGACATGTGTCAAGTGCTGCATACTGACCCCAGAAATAATTTATTATTATTCGCGTTCGGCTGATGTTTGGGTCAAAAGTTACTCAGTATCCCTTCAAAGCTTCATTTGGCAAATGGGGGAGTAAATATGAATAAAAACGTAAATGTTTGTTGTGTCTGTTAATCAGAACGTAGAAGACGGGGGACCTGCACACAAAGCAGGACTCAAAGCTGGAGACCTCATCACTCACGTGAACGGAGAACCGGTTCACGGTCTGGTCCACACTGAAGTAGTGGAGCTCCTGCTGAAGGTAACTGTGCTTCAGATTTTACTACTCAGGGTAAAGTGATGATGTTTGTGGCGTCTCGGTTATTTTTATATCCATCAGAAAGTAGTTAAACAGTCCAACTTGAGGACTAGAAGTAAAAAAATGTCCAGTTGTGATGAGTTTCTGGAGTTATTCTATAGAAAAATGCATAAATGATTTTTTAAAGACAACCTTTAATGTTTTCATGTTAAACTACCTCACAGTTTAACAGCAACCCGACTGCAATAACCACATTCAGGAAAAATTCAATGATATACAAACAATGAAGGCTTGTAAATTATTGTGTATTTTAATGTTCTCTTGCTGATGTTTTTTTTTTTTTTTTTTTTTTTTAGAGGGGGAGTAAAGTGGCCATTTCTACAACTCCCTTTGAAAATACTTCTATAAAAACTGGTCCAGCAAGGAGGAACAGCTACAGGAGCAAGATGGTGAGATGTGGCAAAAAGCCCAAGAAGGAAAAGACTCCAGAAAGGTACAAAACTTTGTTCATTTGTTTATCGTTCTTGTGAAACCAGAACATATCTGTTGTCTGTGTTACCCTGTGACGACCAGTTACACCAGGTCTGCATAAAAACATAAAGCACGTCTGTAAATCTAACAAAGCAGCAGTTACAAGGATAATATGGCAAATTAGTTTTCCTCATTTGCTATTTTCTTCCATAACAGCATCTCCTTACTGTATAGATGTATTTAAATGTAATAAATAAATATATAAAGTCATTTCAGAGGTTTAACTTGCCGCTTATGTCATTTTCAGATGCTAAATAGTTTGTTTCTCTGTTACTTGGACTGAGCTTGTTTCTGTTTTATGAAATAACTCAACTGAATTTTAGCAGATCAGACAGAGTCTGTAGTTTTTATCAGAAAATGTCAAGAAACTTGAATAGTTCCTCTGTTTCTTGACCTCGATAGAAATATGTGAAAGATGGGGAGTAGAAATAAAGACTGGAGGCATCGAAATGCAGAAGCATTTCACTCGTTGGGGATCTTTCTAAGAGAGAAAAACTAAATATTTGAAGTGACGCATATTAAAGTTTGCACATGGGCTTATATCACCAAGAGTCAGGAGTTAGGCTCTGAACTAATTAACTCAAACTAATAATGGCCGAAGGGATGAATTTCTTGTCTTATTTTCAACTTATTTTAGCAGTCCTGCAGAGAAGAGGGATCAGATGAAACTCCTGTTTGTAGTCTTTGCTGTGTCTCCTGCTGTCCTCTAGGGGGCAGACAGATGACACTGAGGGAATATTTAAAAGCTGAATTGTTCTGTTTTAGTTCATAAAAACCTTTAATTAAATGCTAATTGTTTCTCCGTGTGTCTGTCTTGCAGGCGGCGCTCCCTCTTCCGACGTTTTGCCATGCAGCCCTCCCCTCTGCTTCACACAAGCCGTAGTTTCTCCTCCCTCAACCACTCTCTATCATCTGGTGAGAGTCTCCCTGGCTCCCCTACCCACAGTCTCTCCCCTCGATCCCCCACCGCCGCCTTTCGCCCTGCACCAGATTTCACTCAGTCAGGTGGAGATTTTATCTCATCGTGATAAAATCTTGAATTTGATTCAGAAAAAGCTTCAGCGTTTCTCTGTTTTGCGACTGAACTCCATTGTTTTTGTGTTCATGATTTCGTTTTTTGTGCTTATAAATTCCAGGTGGCAACTCCTCCCAGAGCAGCTCCCCCAGCTCCAGCGCTCCCAACTCCCCGGCAGGCTCAGGCCACATTCGGCCCAGCACTCTGCACGGCCTCGGCCCCAAGCTGCCGGGTCAGAGGCTTCGCCAGGGGCGCCGCAAGTCTGCCGGCAGCATCCCGCTCTCTCCTCTGGCCCGCACGCCTTCGCCCACCCCGCAGCCGACGTCCCCTCAGCGATCGCCCTCGCCCCTCCTCAGTGGACACTCTGTAGCACTTTCTAAAGCAAGCCAAGCCTTCCCCGCCAAGATACATTCCCCACCGACAATAGTGCGCCATATTGTCTGTCCCAAAAGCGCTGAGCCGCCTCGTTCGCCCCTCCTGAAGCGAGTCCAGTCAGAGGAGAAGCTGTCCCCGTCCTACACCGGAGAGAAGAAGCACCTGTGTTCCAGAAAACACAGCCTGGAGGTGACCCAAGAGGAAGAGCAGGATGAAGAGCCGAGGACGGGGGACCGGGATTACGCAGTCAGGCTGAGTGTGGATGAAGCAGCTGGTGAGCCGCTGGCCGTCACACGCGTGCGCCCTGTTGAGCAGGGATGCTTAAAGAGGCCGATGAGCCGTAAGATGGGCCGACAGGAGTCTGTGGAGGACCTGGACAAAGAAAAGCTGAAGTCCAAGATGGTTGTGAAGAGACAAGACTGGTCTGAGAGGAGGGAGTCTCTGCAGAAACAGGACGCCCTGCATGAATTGGACTCCTCGCCACTGTGTGGCGACGAGAGGGAGGAAGGCTTTCTGGTCCGCAGTCAGAACAAAACCCAGAGCAGCCCGGAGTCCGGCTCGCTGGAGGCTAAAGCTGCCGGCACCACCCTCAAAGACGTCTTATACAAAAAACTGTCCACACGTGCGTCCGAGGGCATCGCTGACGCATCTGGCGGCAGCTGTGAGGGCGAAGGCGCCCCCCGATCATCTCCCTGCTCCGTTCATCCAGAGCGGCAGCACTCGCGGCAGAGCAAAGACGGCATGAAGCCGGACAGGCTGGACTTCAAAGCCCCCAGCATCGAGTTCACCAGGAAGAGGCTGTCGTTCGAAGAGCGGGAAGACTGCATGTGTCGGCTGTCGTCCGGCCTCCATGAGAACCTTCACTTTGGTGCCATGAGGTCAAAGAGCCTCCAGCTGGACACGGCCATGACTCACGAGCACATGAAGGGGGCTCTTCACCCGAGCCCTGAGGGACTGGCCCCCAAGCTTTTCTCTGGGAGAGGAGAGAGCGCGGTGGAGAAGCTCCAGCTCATCTCTGCAGAGTCTCCTCTGAGAAAGACGTCATCTGACTACAAGCTCGAGGGACGCCATGTCTCCTCCCTAAAGCCTCTGGAGGGCACCCTGGACATCGGTTTGCTTTCAGGACCCCGACTTCCTAAAACAGAAACCTGTTCACCCAAAACCACCAACAACACAGGCGACACTGTTTCTGTCAGTCCGACCTGGCTTCAGAGCCCCCAAATGAAGACCGCAGACAAAGTAAGAAGCCCTCTGATTGGCTCGTCCGGCCCTGAAGCCGTTTCCTTTCTAAATAACCTAACTGGCTCCAAAGAGCCGTCTCATAACGCCGCCTCAGACATCAGAAATGGAGGCGGCGAGAAAACTCAGGACAGACCTGGAAAACCGTTAAAAGTGGAGGCCTTCAGCGTCAAACAGGAGAGCCGAACCGGAGCGAAGGCCACCTCCTCTCTCGCTCATGACCACCGAGGTCCTCGGCACAGCTCCCACTTCTCCTCCTGTGGAAAAACACCCTCCATACGGGAAGTGAGCAACGAAGATCAGGAGGATGAGGCGGAGCAGCAGGAAGTCGCATCGCAGAACACAGAGGCCTCTTTGACTTCAGCCAAGCTGGAGGTCGACACTAAAACTCCTACACAAGCAGAGACTGTCGCTGCAGCTGCCCGTGAACTGTTACCTGGCCCTCTGAGGCAGAGCACAAAGTCTGGCCTGGACACGGGTCAGCTTCAGAGCTGTGACAAAAGACAAGCCGCTGCACACAACTCCAAAACGACCTCGGTTTTTAACGCCTCGACTTCTGCACAAGCTCCAGAGAACATCTGTTCCTCAAACACACAGCCACAAATATCCATCACAACAGCAGCATTTGGTTCTAAATCCAGCAGCTCGCAGTCAGAAGACAGCTGCAAAGCAACCGCTGGCGTGGACGCTGTGCAGTCCAGCAGATCAGCTGTGAAGCCAACAGCACAAACAGGCAGCAGTCAGGCAGAAATCCACATACACGCCACTAAAATAGAAAAAAAGAGAGACGTTTGCACAGTAAACACGGGCAGCTCGTTAAATATCGCAACAAAAGACAAAGTGAATGTGAATAAAAAGGATAACACTGTGTCTGCTGGTGCAGCAGAGGACATACGCCAGCAGAGAGGAGTTCCCGTCTCACCAAAGAACACAGGCAACATGAAAGATGCGGAGCAGCTGCCAAAAAACTGTCCAGCTGAAAAAGCACAACACAAACTGTCCGGTTCAGAGCTGAAGAAAGAAGACACTGTTGTCAGGGCGAAAGAAAACACTGTGGTTCCCTCCATCAAACTAAAAGCTTCAGCATCAAGTGCAAATGAAAATATTTCAAGTCCCAAAACTAAATCCAGGCCCGACCTTCAGCCTGTGTCGCCCACATCTGCGAAGGAGGCAAAAGCACCAGAGGTGAAGTCCCACAGCACAGCTCCCACCCCAGGACCGAAATCCAGTCCAAACCCCAAACAGCCGAAAGAATCTGCAGCCGCAACTTTGAACTTTCAAGCAACCCGTGATGCTAAACGGAAAGAAGCCTCGCCGTCATCCGCCAGAGCCGACGCGAAGCAGGAAGAAGCTGCGCTGCCGACACATTCGCCCACCCGTGGAGATGTCAAGCAGAGAGAGGCTCAGCCCAAGAGCTCCGCAGCAGACTCCAAGCCAAAACCTGTTCCCTGTAAAACGGTCCCGTCGGCTTTAAAGCCCGCTGTAGCTCCAGCACCAGCCAGTAAGCAAAGTCCGGATGCCAAACCTAAAGACCACCTCCCCAAAAACCAAGATCGTGACTCTAAACCAAAAGACGTCATCTCAGCTCTCGCTACACCTCAGCTGAGGAAGGAGCAGCCGTCAGATGTTTCTCCTCAGCCCGACCCGCCGCCGGTGCTGCCAAAACCCGCAAAGAAGGAGCCAGCCAGCGCCGGAGCTGCCTCAGGCAGAGTCTCCAGCTCCGAGACGGGGGCCAAACCATCTAAGGACGCCCCCAAGTCTGAAACACTCAAACCGGACAAGACCCCAGATATCCGAATCACCACCTCTGACAAGCAGCCGCCCTCCGGCCGGAAGGAGCCAGCTGACAAGAAGAAAAAAGACGCGGCTCAAGAGGTCACATCTGCACAGAAAAACACAAAAAGAGACGCATCCAGGGCCTCCCCCTCGGCCCTCAAAGACGCTTCAGAGAAAGACGGTAGCAGGAGCAAGCAGAAGGAGTCGCCTCGGAGTTCCGGACACAAGAAGTGAAAGCAACAGAAAATCCGGATGGGATGAAACGTCTGAAACGATCTGTGCAAGCATCATCATGCCTTCTTTATTTTTGGTTTGTTTGAGGACCGGGCAAGCTGTTACATGCTGGTGTAGGAGTGTGTGTGCGCGTGTGTGTGTGTTTCTTGGTCTGAATGTAGGTAACCGTTTATTTCTAGTCAGTGTTTTACCCTCTAGTCAAGTGAATGTTTGGAAGTTTGTGTAATTGCCGAACGCTTTGTGCAATCATCATGGCGGGGGGACGGACTGTAGAATCAGTGCCATAGAAGATTTTCAATTGCACTCTCACTTCTAAGCTCGGAGGACCCGACGTCGAGGTCTTTTTAATGCAGTAGACCACACACACAATGTCTGCTCCGTTCAGCAGCTGTTGGATTGTTTCCGCTCTGTGTGATCCAGTTTATCTTGCGTTGGGTTTCGTGCACAGTCCTGTGCTTCTCACCTAAAATTTCAACTACAGAATTAAGTTCGTCAATTAGTGAAGGGGCCTTAGATTTATGGGAAATAAAACTTCTTGCTGTTCTTAGCAAGACGCGGTGTTTATTCACATTCCTCTGACATCTGTACATATGTTCTTGATTTTTATGCAATATGGTGTAAATATAACGTTGTAAAACAGGGAAACATGGGCTTACATGATTGTCGTTTGTATTATTTGTAAAGATTTTTGCCGTGTCATGTTTGTATGCTCGAAATGAAGATGTTCTGCTTGATAACTGTGTGGTCTAAAGTGAGCTACTGCGATGTTTCTCATCAGAGGTATCCTCCTCTTTGTGACTTCTAACATGTTTTCACATGTTCCAAAATTGACTTGAAAAGAGGGGAGCGGACATGAGGGGGGGGGCTATTTCTAAAAATGTAGCATTATATAAACTGTGAGGGCTGACGGCGTTTCCCAAGAATGTCTGTATTGTTGATGGTGTGTTCGCTGGCTAACGGGGAAATGAAGAATGATGAAATATTGGGTTTGATTGATGAAAGGAAGCAGCACTTCTAAATATGTTCGCCAGTGATTTACTGCAGTGAAATGAAATAAAAACTCAGTGGACGTCCATGCGGGGTTACGTCCACGTCCTGATATAAGCTTAATCACACGAGGAAGATGCGGTCGAAGAGGGTTCAAGTACATGAAGTGCTTCACTAACAGGGTGTCGGTGCTGTTTCCAGTCACGCGTCGGTGTATCGGACGGCTTAAAGCTTCACCTGAGCGAAGATCCGACCGGGAATCCAGAGTGTTTGCATCGCAGAGTTACATCCATACCATCCATGTAGTATTGGTTGGCAGATACTTGGTACTAGACCCATTGGCTGTCATTAACTTTCAGCTGTTTTCACACATTTCTTTTACATATATGCCTTTAAATTGCAAACCCTTAATGACACCCAGAGTAGCCTAGGTCTCTAGTGTTAGCAGTATTTGCTCTGTTGTGCAGGCTATATAAAAACAGTAGTCTTATATACTACATATATATAAAAAAGAGATTGAATTCAATTTGATGCAGTGTATCTCTAAATATTCTACACTGCATCTAAGAATTGACGAGATTTAAATAAATAATCCAATTTTACCTGCATTAGATATTGTAAATGTATTGTGAGAACCAATGCACCTTAATGTTGCCGACATGAGGAAATTTGGAGCTGAAAAGTGGATCCAGCACATCTTTTCCACCCGTTAAACCCCCCTTAACATCCTTTTTTTTTTTCTTTATTTCCCCGCGATTTAATTCATTTAAATCCTCAAAGCACATTCAATGTTTGTTTACAAAGCATCATGGATGTATATTTTGTATATTGTTGATTTGCCAAATCTACGTTCTGTGTCTCGGATAACGTTGCTTAGAGCCGTGTGGGACTTTGCTCCCTCGCCACCAGTTTGTTTGTGCAGTAATCGGTGTCTTTCATGCGTCGGGTTCTTCTTTGTCTTCTTGTCTTTTCGGTTTCCTTTTTTCTTCCTCTGTGCAAAACTAGTATTAGATGAACTTGCTCACCATGGTTTGTCTTTTAGAACATGTGCAATAAAAGTGTTTTGAGTTTTGTATTTTGCCCAAGGAAAGCTCTATGGATGTCATAGATGTTGTATATTAACAGATATTTATACTTCTAATGTTGCGTAATACTGAAAATAAAATGGAATTCTAAATGATTCTTGTTTGCTTTATTGGTTGACTCATTAAAGGTACACTGTGTAAGAATTATTGACATCTATTGGTAAAGATGGATATAGCAATGACTTCATATGCCATGCACTGTTGTGTGTATGGTGGCTCTCAATGGTCAAAATTCTCCCAGACATAAAAATGTTTTCAAGTTGTCTCAGGTGTAACTATGACTGTACTATGAGTAACTATTTTTAATGTCTTTTAAGGCGTTATTTATCACAAACTCACATTAAACAAAGCCAGTGCAGCAGTTCAGAGGGTTCTCACCTCATGTTTTGTCCTTTTAGAGATGCTGTAGAAAAAAATGGTGCCACAAATATGGCACTCTCCATGTATGTGGACCCACAACATGTAGATATAAATGACTCATTCTAAGAAAATAAGCCTATAAAAGCTATTCTAGTCAAGCAATTACACATCAATAGAATCACAGTTGTGAATGATATATTACATATTTCTGCCATTGACCTTTGATTTTGTTACACACTGCACCTTTAAAGTTCTGTTATTTAGGGTGAGAGTGTAAATACAAGTCAGCACTTACTAATAACCACTTTCCTTTTTTGGCCTGTATGGTTTGCAGAGGATTGATGATCTGCTTCCATTAGGGATGGAGTAGATGATCCTCTCTTTGAGTCTAGAGGAGCCATTTGGGTGGCTAGATGCCCACTATACCTTTATCTCCAAGGAGAACCTGCTCTACCATCCAAGGAAAAAAAAAAAAAACATGGGGATGGAACCAAAGGGAGGAACTGGGATTGATCCATTGTGGCAAAATTTAGAGTTGCTTCCACTGTGGCAGAAAAGCTGCAGCAATTACAGCAATATCCCCAAACTACCAAACTCCATGCTGTTATAGCTTTATGTATGGTTTTCTAAAAGTGTTGCGTTGTGTACTATAACAGTTGCAGCACAATGAGAGGTAACTGCACTGTGCTATATAGATATACAGCACAGAAACATGCAAATTATTGAAATACCACCTTCAGATATATTAATTAGTATGAAATAAAGTTGCTTATGAATAAAACATGTAAAGATTTTAATGTTAAATTGCTGTGAAATATGGGTCGGAAAGTAAACAATTACTCCATGGATATTAAGTATTTCTGAGAAATATTCAATTTATTATCTTTAATTGTTATAAATTTGTTGTTGGTGTAACAATTGAAAATAAAGTTGATTAATGTGTCGGTGAGGAAAACATACTTTAAACCATTTTTTAATGATATGGAAATTAGAATGTTGTTATGGGAGTAAGTTAACTGAATGGTTCATTCATCATCATCATCTCACCCGATTCTCTCAGTTTGAGGAATGAATTTTATGCTTTATCATGCAGCTCAGATTAACTCGAGTAAAGCATCTGGATATGTCTGTTGTATATATGAGGTGTTTATTGAACCAGGAGGGTGATGTGAAACCAGCAGGAGGCGATGTCTCGCCGTCTGTGGATGCTGCTGTTATGCAACATGTGCATGTAATGCAGAGAAATGCTGTGATAAGGCAGCATGTTTCTACCTGCTTCCACTCAGATCTAAACTCTTTTAAAGGACAGTGACAAGCATTCCTCCCCTTTATCAAAGTCTTCCAGATAATATCTGTGAGAACATGAAGATTTCAGGCATCTCTGGTTTGATGGGATCAGGACGCCTGCATGGAGCACGGCGCTCTGCTGTCCTGCCAGAAACAAACCCTGGTGGACTTCACTGTCGGCCTAACAGAACCCAGTCGGGTTAGCATCAATATTACAGAGCATGGATGGAAAAAGTGACTGCAGGGAGGGAGGAAGTGCTGCAGCAGTTCCTGCTGTGCAATGACTGAACATCATGGTGACTAACTCATTAAGATGAATTGCTTATCTTTTACTCACAACAGAGAACAATTTCCTCTTCTAAGCATATTCTTGCTAATATTTTAACCACAGATGAAGGCTTCAGTTTTCATGATTAGCGTTGTTCCTCAGATATTCACATATAATACCAGTTATACACTAAATGTTCTCCCAGCTTCCACTGGCACTGGAATAAAAATATTTGAGTCTATATATATATATATATATATATATATATATATATATATATATATATATATATATATACATACTGTATATATAATATAAGGAACTGAAATATCATTTTAATATACATCTGCTGTTGTACATCACAACCTCATATGGACGTTCTTTCACTCCGTTTATTGATCTAATATCTGCACCCTGTACTGATTTACTATGACCAAAGTGCTGCAAATGATGAGTTGATTAGTGTTGGTTTAATGAAACTTATCAATGTCATTATTGTTCATCTGAGCCGGACAATACAGGCTGGCTGCTGCGCCTTAAAAGATGTGGAGAGGGGGTAGAAATGAGTACAGCTAAATGGAAAAACATGATTAAAAGACACAAGATTTGCAACTAGATGTTAACATTAAAGCATTAAAGGAATTGTACACCCACAGAATGATGTGCGTTCATTTTCTACTCACCCTCATGCTGAGCAAGACTCTGGAGCACTTTTTTAACATCTCAAATGCAGCCTGAGATCAGACAGGTTTTCATTTTCCCCCAACTTTCATATAATGGAGGTGACCGGGACTTGAACCAAAAAGGTCCATAAAAGTCCACAAAACCTTGTCAATATTCCTCCATACTGCTTGTCCAAATGTCCTGAGTGGGTAGCGTCCGTAATTTACTCCAAATGACATCATTTAGTATATTCTAATAGCTTAAACAGTAGTACATGTATCTGCTGCAAAGTGCGCCCTTGTGTGTTCACGACGCTACGGAAGCTGCCGCGGTAGACGCAATGGCGCGTTATCCTTTTCTTTCTTTCTTTGTTTTAAATCAATAGCCGACCCCTCTTGTGTTTGTCCCAGTTTGTCCGCAGATTGTTCGCTCTTAGCAAACGCACAATGTAAACAGAAAATTTCTTCTTCTACGCTTGCATTATTGGCAGAGTAGGCGCTTCCATAGTGTAGTGAACTCGCAGGGACATTCTTTGCGGTAGCAAGATGTTCTACTGCTTAGGCTATAAAAATATACTAAATGATGTTGTTTCGAGTAAATTATGGACGCTACCCACTCAGGACACTTGGATCACATTGGACGAGCAGTATGTAAAGTCCACAAGTTTTTGTGGACTTTTCTGGACCTTTTTGGTTTGAGCCCCGGCCACCTCCATTATATGAAAGTTGGGGGGAAAAGAAAAACCTGTCTGATCTCTGGCTGCATTTGAGATATTAAAAAAGTGCTCCAGAGTCAGCATGAGGGTGAGTAAAAAATGAACACACATCAGTCTGTGGGTGTACTATTCCTTTAAAAGAAAAATGGAGAGACATTAAGGATGGAGACTTCAGTTTGACAATTTACCTTTACGGTGTGGTCTTCCCTTTTAGTGTTTTCACTCCTAAGTAAGATTTACTCTGTTATCCTGAGAGCAAGGAGATGCCAGCCAGCTTCCATGGCCAAAAAATGGATTTGCCACAGGAATGCAAAGAGTTAAACGAACGGCCACTTGAGACCATCTCTGAAAAGTGAGTCGGTACCAACATGGTGCTTTCAGACTGACACAGTTCTGGTTCTCCTCTTGGAATCAGCAGCAGAAGCTAAACGGCAAATCGTGTTATCTGTGAATTTTTTTTCGTTCTGTATGTAGTTGGCACACTGTTGTCATTTTGCTGGCTTAAACAACCTAGGTCATATGTAACCAGGTGGTAAAAAGAGCTTAAAAACGGGTTGCAGAACTATTTTAAATCCACTGTTTAAAAGCCTGACTAGTCTGGTAGTATACCGCTTTTGAGCAGCAGGGGGCGCATCGCCATCTTTATGGCAACGATTTCCGGGTTGAAAGGTGCTCCTGATAGAATAAATGCAGGAAGTGCAGCATAGAAACAGTCTAGACGGGAATGATGGCGCGTGTTAGGGAAGCGTTGATTTACTGAATGGGAACAGCACATGCATGCTGGAGATTGTTGCCGCTACCGTATTTTATTGCCCAATTTTATCTATTTGTCGAGCCATTCTGTTTTTTATTCTGTGTTGCCAAAAATTGCCCTTGCCCTAGAAAAATATAAACCAAAGGATGGAAACTAAGGCCCCTGTAAGAAAAGACTGTGTCCTGTGAGTCCTGTGTGCTCTTTTACCCGGTCTCACATACTTTGGCTAAATTGCGAGATCTGCCTGACCCCACTTTCCTACTGTTGATCCACTGTGTTTCCTAGAAACCTTAAAATATAGCAGCTTTCCCACTGAAAACAGCAGCTCCACATGGATTTCTCAAGTGCAAGTTGACCCGCTTATAATCGGCATTACGCTTCGTTCCCACAGGCAAAAAAGCCGGGTCTGGTTCCCCGCTGGCAAGCTGTGGCCTCTGTTCCCACCGCTGCGTGTTTGCATTGATGATGTCATCAATGCAGCAGAAATCAGGAAAGTAAACACTGGAGAGCGAGTCAGGCCGTAACCAACTGTTTTCTTGTTGCAACTTTGTCCGTTCTAGCGCAGATGGAACGTAGGCGAAGTGAATTTGTGGCTGAAGCAGAGTTGTTTTGGTACGTTATCACACGATGAACGCTGCGTATGTAAGTACACAGCATTCTTACTGCATGCCGATCGAAGCCGAGCCGTTCGTAGGCGATTGTAACCCGCGTCGCTTGCCGAGTCATTTGACGTGGGTCGTAAGCATTTCCCGTTGTCATTAAAAAGCCGATTTTTCGTAGGTTTATGCAGTCGGTTTCTTCTGAAGCCGAGTTCTGCACCTGTTCCTGCCACACTGACCTGTAGCACCACGTCCAAGTCCTTTTTCTTTGCTGTTTTGTTTTTTACTCTTGCATCATATTTCTTCTTCACTCTGCTCTTCACCGTACTGTGTAAATATATATACTATATATATATATATATATATATATATATATATATATATATATATATATAAAACTAAACAACAACAGTTAGGTACAATACAATTAAAACAAAAAAAAGTATATCAGACATTAGGACAAACAGGATTACAGTAAGGATAATACATTAAAATAAAAAACAAACAAGGAGATATTGAATAAGCAAAAAGAAATAAAAGTACACAAACTCTTTGAGACAGTTAAACACATTAAAATTGAGCAAACAAGTTCAGTCAGAGGATGGGAAAAACAATTCATAATGAGCAATAATTTTAATACTTTTGCTGTTTTCAATAAGACGTAGCAATTTCATTATAAAATTAAATTCTAAAAGAAAAGTTTTAAGATTGTTTTTGTTTGTAGATATGAAATCTAGCTTGAAGTATTACAAAATTCATTAAATATTCAAGGTCTTTGTTTCTCTGGCGTTGGGATGAACCCAGCCTTTGACCCCTGATGATGTCATGGTTCATAAAGAAGAACCAGTTTTCTGTTTCCAGTTGAGAGCCAAGTTTTACTCCTTTACTTGGTATAAACCTGAACGCTTTTCCGCTTTAGGAGCCGGCACGGAGGCCTGCTGATTCGTTATTTAATTTTTTGAAAAGTTTGTTTTTAATGTACATCTTAATGCTCTCTGCCTGCACCCTGCTGTGATACTTTTAAAGCAAAGCACAGTCTGAGAAAAACTGTGTTAATACAGGAAATAAATATGTGTGTGGTACACGAGTAAAAGAAAAATAAAACAGATTATTAACTTCCAGGGTTAAGGTATGAAGATGGGAGTGAAAAAAAAATGCAGTTCCTCTGATGGCCACTTGAGGCCGTTAGCTCCAAAAGCAAATCAATCCTCACAGATCCATCAACCAGCAAAGTTATGCATTATGTTTGCAAGTCGAACCTTTTAATAAACCAAGAAGGCAGCAAGAAAATGAAAAGACGACATCTATGGAGATCAGCCACAACTCCAAAATATCTCCTCTGAAATTTGGTGCAACCAAACTGGCTGGTTTACGGTTAAACGTAAAGTCCCCTGCACACCTCAAACAGCCAAACGTTTGGTGGCAGTAAAAAAGAAGTCACACAAGTCAGCAGACTTCCTCCTTCGGGAAATCAAATGTCTCAACCACATGTTGAAACCATTTACAGCAGAGATCAATCAGATAATGCCAAAAATAAAACACGATCACACTTTAAATTTGCTTTTTGTTATCCAGCAAAATGCTAATAAGAGTGAAATAAAGGTAGAGGGAGCAGTGGTGGGATAGCTGCTTGTTCCTGCACATGCATGCAATCTGAGACACAGATAAATCCACTCTGGCCTGTATTAACTTCGCTGCTGGAATTTGTTCGAGTACATTCTGTGACTTGGGGAGAAGCCAAAACTCCAGCCCTGCTCTCATATCTCATGTTGCAACTAATGGCTTCTGGCCGAGCTGGAGTCCTCAGCCACTGGGCCATCGCGCACACAGGGAGGAGCAGGCTCATTGTGTAGGAGTAAGTTCACTCTCATGTTCGAAATAATGACAAGAACACAGCTTCTGTTATAAAAATTACAGCCGTTCTCATGGTTTCTTCTGCGCAGCGTGTAAAACTCCTCACTGATCCCCGTCATCTCTGCCTCGCTTTATTAAAACTCTCCTGCCTTCAACATGCAACATTCAGTTACTTCATCTGCTTTGGCTCATAAAGCAAAAACATCCTTTCCGATTATGCAACGAACCGTCATGTATGTTCCCTCCCCAGCCAGTCCACCATGTAACTTATTTACTCCTAACATACTTGGTGGTGTTGATGCAGTCCTTTCTCCAGACTCGTATAAATGATGCAATGTAAACACAAGGTGAAGTGTGGCTTTGTGAGTGTGGGTGGTGCCTGCCTCAGAGTGGGTGTGTAAACACTAAAGTCACATTATAGAGGTTATGAAAAGGGTGGAATACTAATAAAAGAACAGTATGTTAAGAATTCGTGGAAGTGCTTGACAGTTAGATGAATAAATGGTTGTAAGTTTGAGGCAAATTCTGGGACAGATGAGACGTTTCTTTGTGCGGCAAAACAAAACGATTCCAGTGATTAAACCTGGGCGTCCTGTGCAGAAAGATGTGATATTGTGGTTCCCGTGTAAATATTAGGTGCAGGAAAATGGAGAGGGCCCACACCGAAAGCTCAACACACAACACCGGTTTTGTATATTGTCTTAAGGTTTATGCTCTTTTATCATCTTGTTATGTTCCTACAGACCTCAGTTCAGTTTATAAACTGGCAGGTGATGTCACTGTTTGCATTTTGGGTGTGGGCTCAGTGTGCGGTAAAAAAATAAGGAGGATAAACCCAAATTAGCTGCAGAGATGTGTGTTGATGGAGAGATAAGAATCTGATGTGGTCAGTTTAACCCTGACCAGTTCAAGTTAATGCTGCACAAAATAAACTTAAAGGTTGAATATGGGACATTTTTTAAAAAATAATACCTTAATTTTTTTTTTTTAATACCTCCATGATGAAAATACAGCATTTCCTTACTAATGGATTAGATTTATATCGCGCTTTTCTGGGCACTCAAAGCGCTCACAGTAGATCCATTATTCATTCACTCCTCATTCATAGCCTGGTACACCAGCCTGACCAACGCCATGTATGAGATACACGGCAAGTCAGTCTGGGCTCCCTCCACTGGGAAGTGGTTTCCACACCGGTAAAAAATTGACCGGACCAATCACAGCGCAGGAGGCGGGACTTTACCACACGTCTTTTTCAGCGACTCATTTCTCATCATAAACAGTCAGAATGGCGTCTGCAGAGGAGCGACTACATAACGATGCCCTTTCTGATGTCATAATGAGCTGCAAATGTCCTGAAAACCACAACGACTTGCTGCACTGAAGGCTTTCCTCCATGTTTTCCTCGTACAAAAAGATGTTTGCATCACTGTAACTACTCTGGTAACAAATAGTCCACGCTTCTAACCGATGAATCGGTTCTTTATTCCATTAAACCACGAAACGCTCTGTTTTGGTGCTTAACTAACAGCTTCCGGGTCATAGTCACATGACGTGCGACACAAACGCTTCCTCATATTAGTAGTTTCGCAATAAACAATGCTTACATGTAACAAAGTATTTACAATAATAAAGCCAAACATTCTATGTTAATATACATAAGAAAATGACATTAAATAGAGAGAGAAAAACAACGTTTAAATGCTGTCTCCTGGCGTCGCCATAGCAACAGAGTGCCGAACTATGCTTAAAGGGGAAGTTCAGGATTTTTGACATAGGGCCTCATTTACAAGTGAGCCAGAATACAACTTATCACTGAAGACAGTTTCAACATATTTCATTCCGTTATTCTAGTTACAGTGGGTCGCCAATGCTAATGCAAGTGCAAGTCAATAGGAATCTGCTAGCCTGTCATTATTAAAAACAATCTTATCCACTGCACAGAACATTCGAGGCAAATCATTTCTAACTTCAGACAATCTGTGTAAATGCCGTGTTAACAGAATAATGTTACAAATAAAGCTAACCTGCGTTTCGTTGCATTTTGATTGTTGCGGCTGAGAAACTTTATAAAGTTTTACTTCCTGAATTTGGCAGCAGAGTGATGTCATCTGCTGCTACATGCATGAAGGAATCTGATTACACAAATATAAAGTCTAAAATACGGCCACGTCTGAGAGGCATGAGGATATGTCCGATTTTGAAGATGATTTAGAACTTTTTTCATCACACTAACTGTCACCATATCTCTATGAACCGAAATACACTGGCAAAGGTAGTATGCTGGTAAGAAACTAGTTCCTCAATATGTAATGCAAAATTTGTCATACAAGGCTAATTTTACTTGTTTAACACATGAGTTTACTAGTTTAACACGGCATTTACACAGATAATCTTGCTGATTTGCCTTGGATGTTCTGTGGAGTGGATAAGATTGGTTTTAATGACAGGCTAGCAGATTCCTATTGACTTCCACTAGCATTAGCATCAGCAACCTCCTGGAACTAGAATAACGGGATGAAATATGTTGAAACTGTCTTCAGTGATAAGTAGTATTCTGGCTCACTTGTAAATGAGGCCCTATGTCAAAAATTCTGAACCTCCCCTTTAAGACCACCAGCTACAGTCACTTCCCTGTTTCTCTGATTGATTCTCTCCAGTTCAGTTTCCTCCTGTTCGTCCCGCCTCTCGTCTCGCATTGGAAACCAGTTTCCAGCGGAGGAACCCAGCGCCATGTATGTCATACATGGCGCTGGTCAGGCTGGTGTACCAGGATAGAAGTCTACCTCATTCATACTTGGTGATGGTAATGCCTCTAATGTCTCTTCTCTGAGATCTGTCATTAGCGCTGCAGTGTGAAATCAGCCAAAATTCAGCTGGGCTGCTATAAAATTACCTGAATGAGTCGTAGTAGTGAGGCTTTAACAAAACATGGCTGCCGGGTTTTCATCTCCATCCATGCATGCGTTGATACTCGTCCTCCCACAACCAAAAAAATGGTGTTAGGTTGGTTGATCTTATATCTTGACAGGTGATCAATAAAGTATTTCTAACTTCCTCGTTGGGTCTTGCGTCTCTATTCTGGCTTCCTGAATGAGACCTCTGAGATCATTTGGGTCAAGTTTACTTTCCATCCCAAGAATTCAACTAAACAAAGAGAACCAGCGTTGAGTTTTTCTGCACCTAATAGAACAAACACTTCTTTTAAATCAGACCATAACTTTTTACTTGTGACTGCTTTTCTGTGTTTACAAAGTTACATTATGACAAATCTAAGGAAAATGGGGAGTAGAAAAACACATCCGCATGTGAAATTAACGATCAGGTATTAATGTTTAAGATATCTAATGAAAACTAATTGAGGGAAAATAACATAATAATCCCGATCTGATCAAATTTGACCACATTAGAAGTTCATTTATCCTTTTTAGGCCTCAGAAATATGCTCCACATAATTCTGTGATTAACACTCGTAGACATAACCTTCTTAACTGATTAGCGATCATATGGACTCACAGTTCTGTTAAAGTCCTTGTTCTGATGTGCTCACCATAGAAGCAAAACCAGCCACATTATCTTGGTTTCTATTTGGTGTCTGATGAGCCAGTGTATATGACCAGTTGTAAGAACTGGTTATTTCTGCTGGAGGCAAAACCTTGAAGCTTGTGAGTTGATCTGCACGAGCAACTTCCTCCAGCTTACTGTTGGTCCCAGTTTCAATATCCACCTTGAGGCCTAATCACTAAACCTCACCGACTTAGCTGACATAACAGGTGTTGTGCCTTAAGTGTGAGTTCAGGAGAGTTCAGATGAAGAGTGGGAAACGTTGTCGTGACACTGCATTATGTCTGGAAAAACCTCATCACCGCCTCCAGAGTTTTATTTGACAGTTATTGCTGCAGGATTTCTGTATTTCGTGTATCAGTCACTCCCTGTTCGTGACATTGCGGCTGTCTGTTATGTGTTTTTGCCAAGCTAGCAAAAAGTCAGCAAATCCATTAGCATGATTAATTCTAAGTAGACGCTAGACTTAAAGGTGCAGTGTGTAACAAAACTAAAGGTAAATGGCAGAAAATGTAACTTATAATTCAAAACTGTGTTTTTATTGATGTGTAATTGTGTCACTAGAATATCTGTTATATGTTTGTTTTCTTAGAATGAGCCATTTATATCTACTTTTTGGGGTCCACATACACAGAGGCTGCCATATTTGTGCCACCATTTTTACTCCAAAAAAAATGGAGAATTTCGTGAGAACCTTCTGGGCTTTAAAACTGCTGTACCAGCTTTGTTTAATAGGAGTTAGAGCACTGTGTGGGATGAGTAATGAGTGAGGATTTGAAAGTAGTTACTCATAGTACAGTCATAGCTTATGTCTGGAAGAATTTTGGCCACTAAAAGCCACCGTACATTCACAACAGTATTTGGCATATGAAGTCATTGCCATACCCATGTTCACCACTAGATGTCAGTAATTCTTATACACTGTTTTTGAAATTACAAAAGTCACTTCATCCTGGTCCTCACAGACTTCCGTCCTGCAGGTTTTAGATGTTTCCCTGCTCCAACGCAGCTGGCTCAAACAAAATGGATCTTCTGAACAGCTTATCAAGCTCTGCACAAGCCTGTTAGTGATCACTTCAGTCAGGTATGTTGCAGCAGGGAAACATCTACAACCTGCGGGATACTAGCCCTCAAGGACCAGGGTTAGTGAGACCCAATTTACACCATTTTTATAACTATGTTTAAGCATTGCTAACTGCAATCTGCAAATGCATGAGCATGCTTCATGTTGTCTACATCCAAGACCTTCCATGGGTTGTCACGGCCTTTCAAGGTTATTAAAAGTTCATGCCATGGGCGTCGTCAACAGGAGTCTTCAAACTCTGGTTTTATATTTAGTTGATTTTCCTCCAAAGAGATGAACACAAAATTTATCAAAATGTAAATTTTCAAAAAACATTATTATTCCACCTGCCATTGTTGCCAACTTAGTGACTTTGTCGCTATATTTAGCGACTTTTCAGACCCCTCTAGTGACTTATTTTCAAAGAAGCGCCTAGCAACAAATGTAGCGACTTCCGGTGATC
Organism: Atherinomorus stipes; assembly: GCA_023101725.1. Classification (NCBI taxonomy): domain Eukaryota; kingdom Metazoa; phylum Chordata; class Actinopteri; order Atheriniformes; family Atherinidae; genus Atherinomorus; species Atherinomorus stipes. Next base: position 108,042 of record JALJCO010010912.1, read on the forward strand.
ATGGAGACAGATAAAGTTTATATCGCTCCACCCGCTCATCGGGAGCTCCCTGCCGTCGGCCCCTCCCTCCCTGTTTCCCGGCACTTACTCACTGCTCCCGCTGTCCCTTTGCAGGCAGCAGCCCTTCTGAGCTGCTGTGAGACCACGCCCCCCCATCCAGATTATTTCCCATGATGCCTTGTGGCACAACTGGGTCTTCTTTGCACCATGACTCAAATATGTACCCCTTCAGCACCCTTGTGAATCAGAAATTTGGTGTCTCACATGATAATTATACTGGGGACCATTAGTTGGTACTGCGCATGCGCAGCTGTGATTGACTGTCATGATGACATTTAACAACTTCTGGTGACTTTTTGGGCCAGCCAATAGCAACTTCTCTCTCTGAAGAGTTGGCAACAGTGTCACCTGCTTCACTAACTGTCATTAGCCACCAAAGGAAGAGAAAAACTAACACTTCCCCCACCAGTTGTGACATCATAAAAGATTTCTAGGTGGGCGTGCCCAGACCTCCACCACTAGTATCACTAGTACATTAGACCCATTCATATAACATAGGAAAATCACGTCTGATAAGATTAGCTTCAACATGACACTGATGCTGTTATCAGAAGGTGTGTGTGAGGCTTTCTGTGAACAACCCTGCACCTCGCAAGAGCTCATCAAGTGCTCCCATCTCCAAGGGATACAAACTGTTAGTGCATCTGCTGCATATCCCCAAATCCTTCATTCTGCATGAAGCATGAGCATAAAAGATGGAGGCCGTTGTGCTACCATAAATGAAGCCTCATTTGTTGTGACTGCACGGACTTATAAGCTGGCTCGATTCAAACATGCTCAGAAAAACCCCGTAGATGCTGCAACAAGAACAGAAGAAGGTGTGTCTCATTGTAGGTGGGCCTACAACTGTCCATTAACAGGTGTGTGTGTCCAAGTTTAAACAATGAAAAAGCACCTGATGATTCGACAGTGCGACTGAAACCAGCAAAGTTGCTTCAGAGTAGGGATGTATATTGTTATTTTATCGATACCAATACCAATACCAATATTGATACTCCTTATCAATACCGGTATCTATCGATACTCTTATTGATACTATAACGTAATTTAGAGTACATTACAAGATGTTAAACACTTGTTCAGACGGCATTGAGAGGCCTGGACATATAGGTGACGAACAGTTGTGAGAATAAGGGAAGTGTGTCTGTCTCACTCCAGCACCATGATTATATGATGGTTAGGTAGACGTTCAAAAAGCACCGATTACCCCGAAACTGGTATCCAACGATACTGGTACTCGGTATACATTCCTACTCCACAGTGTCCTGATTTCATGAGCCAAAACCAAATATCCAGTAACATCAAAAATCTACAATTAAAGGAAGTTGCAGCGGTAAGAGTTTCATTAGCTTAAAGGGACTTGAGGCAGGAATTTAAAAAAAAAACAAACATGCATGTCCATTTTTTTTCATACTAATGGGTGATGAAGTGCTAAATACCAAAAATAATGTTTCCATCCACGTTTCTCTCCATTACCTTGAACAGGCTGTGTGCTGCAAAATGCGCTGCAATTCGGTGTCCGAATTTCCCGCACTGCCCTGCGGACGTGACGCCAAATGACCTACATCCGCAGTTTCGATGCAGGAAGAAGATGGTCGCATTAAATTCAAACACTGTAAGCGATAGTTATGGATTCTTCTGCCGTCAGCAAACGATCCAGATCAACTGAAAGACACTAAAAAGTGTAACTATAAAGAAAAAGGTGAGTAAACAACATTGTAGCTTCAGTTTGTGCACGCTCCCATGACGGCTTGGCTCGTGGCTGCAGTTACCTGAAGCACCAGTCGTGAGTTTCGTTTCTTAATCTTGCCTCAAGTCCCTTTAACGGGTTATTCCAGACTGAGCTGTCATTCACTTCTTGTTTTAAAGCTGCACTCCTGAACTTTGGCAGCTTTTCCCAGTGAGATGCTCCCTAACAACAGCTATTTCAGCATCCATCTTGCATCTCACCACCACCCTCGTCTTGTCTCTCGCTCACATGATGGCTGTGTCCAAATTCAGGGCCTAGGTCCATCAAAGGACCCAGTCTATGTAGACCAGGCCCTCTTGAGACCGTATAAGGCAGAAATGACACGCTGTTAAATTTGGATGGTCTCGCCTCCTTGGCATATCTCTAGTTGCCTAGCAACTGTCACGGCGCTGAACCAAAGCAAGAATGGAGCACCAAAATATCAGCCTTACTGTTGTTCTGCGAATTTTAGAGGAGTCACAGCAGCTTTACCGTCGTCAGCGGCATTTTCACTCTGGCTGAGAGAAAATCAAATCCAGACGAATTTATTTGGCAAAGTTTACAGATTTCAAGAGTCTCATGCTAACTTTAGCTAATTTCCCTCAAGGTGTCCCCCAAGGCTCCATTCTGGGGCCTCTGCTCTTCTCCCTCTATCTGCTCCCCCTGGGGCAAATTTTCAGGAAACATAAATGTCCATTTCATCTGTATGCTGATGACACTCAGGTCTATGTCCTACTTAACCACAACAATCCCTCTGAATTAGCAGGTCTGCTAGCCTGTCTTGAGGATGTCAAAATCTGGATGTCTCTCAACCTTTTACACTTAAATTAAAATAAAACTGAGGTCATAGTCTTAAACCCCACTGCTCTCAAGCCTTTATCTGCTGATCTTGGTTCTCTGTCCGGTCATTTACAGACTGTGGTCACAAATCTTGGTGTCCAGCTGGACAACTTTCTTCACCTCGACAAGACGATAAAAGCCACTGTTAAAGCCAGCTTTTTTCAGCTAAGGCGTTTAGCAAAGGCTAAACATTTTTTAACCCGGTGCGACCTGAAGACAGTCATCCATGCTTTTATAACCAGCCGAATTGATTACTGTAATTCACTCCTCTTTGGCGTATCTCAGAAACACCTGAGAAGCCTCCAGTTGGTCCAGAATGCTGCAGCACGGCTGCTGACAAACACCGGGGGGGGGGAGCATTTTCTGTAGCAGGCCCAAAGTTGTGGAACTTGCTGCCACTGTACATCAGACAGGCCTCATCTCTGGCAGTTTTTAAGTCCCTTCTTAAAACTCACCTGTTTGACCCTTCATGAGCCACTTTTTGACTTTGTTTGTTGTTTTAAGTCTTATTTTTGCTGATATTTATACTGTTTTTACTGTTCATTGTTTGATTTTTCTTATGTCTCATATTTGTTTTAATGTTCTCACTGCGAGATCTAATTTCTGTTTTTATCTTTGTTCAGCGCTTTATCGGTAGCTGCTGTGTTTAAAGCGCTATTCAAATAAAGTTGACTTGACTGATTTCATAGACAACAGCAAATAAAAGACTGAAATACTAACTTGTACACAATAACAAAACCATGTAATAAATAAAATGTAAATGTCTCTTAAATTAAGAGGCCTCTGCTAAAGAATGTCACGTTTGGCCCCCAATGCATCTTGGGATAGGATTAGCCATGAAGGATAAGTCGGATCGTCCTTAAAAATCTGGGGGAAAATAAGGCCACATTTGAAGCAGCTTTCAAATCTGGACACTCTTAGTTGCATCGTAGTGATGTAAGCAGTCTAATTCGGCCTTGGAAGGACGTAGCCCCCAAATTTGGACACAGCCAACGTCTTTCATGCTTGTTTACGAGTCAAAGTGAAATGCTGCTGTAAAGTGATGCAACATCCCAGAAAAAAAAGTTATAAAGTGTGGGTTTTTCAGCTTCTGGACGCTGCTCAGCAAAGACGACTCTGGGTATGTAATAAATCTCAATGTGCCATCAAAACTAGCCAGAAACAGACTTTTTATGTTAAAAAATTGTATTATCCTACTTCAAGTCAGAACAACTACGTCCCAAACTTTAAATGCATCCTCAATTTTTGCATTAATATGATTGTTCTAAACAGTTTTGTACTTCTTTTAATAGAAAGGTCATAAAGACTGTAAAATATTGACATCTTTGCAGTCAAAGTTGGCCTTCTCTAAACTAGATGGCCTTCAGTAAAAAATCCAAATGAAATGCTCAGATTTAGTAATCTTGTCAGAGCTTTATTGATTCTAATTAAATGGAATGGTAGTCATAAAAATGGCAACCCAAGCACAGCTGATTGACAATCCCCGCTGAGGATGAGTGCGAAAGGTCAAGCAGAGTCCCAAGCTAAGAGTCAGCGGTTAAGAAGAAATGAAAGAGGATGAAGAGGAGGATGGGGGAGGAGAAGATCCCCCTGTCAGACACAGAGCTGTGGTCTGGGCTCAGATGAGTGACATGACCCCGGTGTGGTCCCACACCGAGCGCATTATTGAGCGTCTGAGAGGGATTTAAAGGCCAGGGCTTAGCACAGATCAGGCCCCGTTTCCCAGCCTCGGGAAAAACCAGGACGGGGTTTGAGCCAACGTTGGAGGTGGAGGAGTAATCACTGCGAGACCAGGAGTGAGATAAAACTGACCGTAGCTTGTCGTATATTGTCATTTTCTGCTCCTCTATTCTTTCTCTCCCCCCATTTCTTCCCATTTTAGAGAAAAATGTCTTTGTTGGAGCAAAAGTTTACCTGAAAAAGTAAACATCGAGTCTCAGAACTTGATTTGTGAGTTTAATGTTTGTGTTTTCAAAATGTCCTCACACTTTCATGGAAAACTGGTGGCTGTTCAGTTCAGATGTTCACTGGAACTGGACTATGAACTTTACAATAATCTGCTCTCGGTTATGCACGTTGTACTCTGTTACTTAACTCCAAGATAAGCAAGGAGGTAGAGAAATAGGCTTCAATCAGATTCTTAGTAAATATCTGCAATTAATAAATTATCATTTTGAAACTGAACAACTAACATCTGATGCTCGGCTGTAGTTCATAACAAAGGTAGAATATAATAAGGTTAAAAAAGTTATTTTAAACTTCCTGGCTCATTATGAAAAGTTGAAAGTATGCAATTAAATAATAAAAAAAAAAATCTGTCTGCATACTTTAGACTTTATTCAGGACCTGCTGTGTGAAGTGAAATAGCCCAAATGAGCGTTATGTAAACACATTCCCTGCACGCACAGCCGAAACAGCCACAGCTGGCTGAACTTGCGTAAGAGAGCCTGGCTCAGACTCGGTGTGTGCCATCCGGGTTTGTAGATCATTGGAAATCTGCTTTAGTTCAGGCCTGTGTCACAGGCACCAGCTGCATGGTACTGCATCGGGGGATTAACATAAGTGCAGGATTGAGGTTGTCTCACATAACTAGAGTATGAAAAGAGGCCTTTTGGCCCCAGGGATTTCCGAAAAAAAAAAAAAAAAAAAACCTGTTCATGGCACTTTGTAGGGGTTTCCTAAAGGTTAGGAAATGAACTATTGAATGAATCAACTCTGAGGCTTTGCTGGAGTCACCTGAACATTAAATAGCTGAAGCCATGATGTAGAAACGGTGAATATCTACTTTTAGTTAAAAATGTTAAAGTTTAGCAAAATATTTTATGGTTCTCCAAAAACTAAACATTGAATCTTTGGCTGCAAAGGGAATTTAGTAATCGTGTGGCCACCATCAACCCTTGACACATCTTCAATCCAAGAACCTACGGAGCATCATTAACAGGAGAATCTGTGAAATGAGGGACAGTAAACCTTTTGGAGGTAATTCTACTCTCCTCAAATAAGATCCAGGCAGAAACTGTCTGAGGATTTTCAAGTTTAATAGATGAGTTGTTGAAGTGATATCAGAAAAGGACTCCTGTGTGAACGTGAAACTAGATCTGGAAAATCTTAAAGGGACACATGTAACTTTTGACCCCAAAATTAGCGAAATGTAAGTAATAATAGATGATTTCTGGGGTCAATATACAGCACTGGACGTATGTCGGTGCTCCGAGGGAGCTTCCCTCCTCAAAAACCAGGCACTGTAACTTTGCAGGAGCGGATCCGTCTCTCATTGGATCATGTGACCTGAAGCGTTTTGCTTTATGGCTCAATAACTGCTATCAGCTGATCAAAGTGGTCTGCAAAGATGATTCCAGAGCACAGATAGAGACCGTTTAATCTTGCAACAGTTGTGTGGCCTGTGGGATGTTACAGATTACACCATAAATTACACCGTATGTCAGGGATCTGGGTGTCTAGATCTGTTTTCCTCCAGGTTCCTCCAGAGGGCTCCATTGACCCAGTTGGAGGGTGGTTCTCCACAGGTGTGCAGGCAGCACACCTGCAGCTCATCTCCAATCACTGCAGAAGTATATCAGGAGCCGGTTGCCAGTATCTCATCGCTTGAGTGTTGAACCTCATGGTAAAACCCAAGCCTCCCTGTGAGTACTGAGATCCCTGTTGTCCTTGACCTTTTTGACTCCTTGTGTTTCCCTTAGAAGCCTACCAGACCGGACCTTTACCATCTTCATACTACTCCTGAGAACCGTCATTCCTTGTCAATCCCTTCCATACTGGCAACCATTTTTGGCTCCTGTGACACCATCGCAAAGCCTGCCCACCCTCCAATTGGCTACTCTTATTCCCTCCTGGACCTCAGAGCCCTCACCTGGAATCCCTCACCACCACCCAGGCCCATGTCGTCATCATCACAGTAAGGAAACCACCTCTCTGGATTCTCTCATCAATCTACCTTCCATTCACCCATCTTTTTCTCCGCAGAAGAACAGTCTCCTAAGCCCAGAAGTTTCCCGGATCACCAACCTAATGTGTCAATAAACTTCCTTTCTTGGAGCTCGTTTGCATGTGGGTCAGTTACCTTAAGAAAACCATGACACCGTATCCCTTTGACGTACAAAATGCAGATGCATATTTTCAGTTTTTTGCACCCAATATATCTTAAAACTGTTTTGCAGAATAATTAGAATTCCTTTATTTTAAGTGACTGACAAAAAATACTGTTATCACTGACAGTTTTGTTCGATAAAATCCAGAATATTATACAACCTTATATATTTTTTAACAGTTAAAAAGTTGTTTTCACTGTAATTCCCCTTGATTGTTTAGGGGACATGAACAAAACCAGAATATTCACTATAGTGTAGAGCAGTATGTCAAACCTGCCTCCACTGAAGGAGAAAGGAGCAGATCTCAGACCAGAGCTTAAAGTGTCACTGGCAAGAAATTCCCAGCGACTTTTGGTCCCTTTTTAGTCAGACTCTAAGTACCTTGATACTGTATGAAAGGATCGTTCGCTATAATTCAGCCTTGTCGTAAAATTGTAGGCGCTACTGTTATGCTACTGTTAGCACTGGCGTACAATGACTGAGGTTCGGTGGGCAGGACAAGAACGCGCTCTTGTTACCATGTACTTCTGTTGAATGAGTCTCTAACTACTAACTAATTACTACGTCTGTCATTACAACGCCGTTACCGTTACTGGCCTTCACTGACAGAGCGTTACTATTATGTGAGATTCCTTTTTGTTCCTGGTGAACAGAGGTTTCATATTTGTTGGGACTATATTGTGCTGGTGTTCTTGCGGAGAGGGGGTGGAGTGATACGGAGATACCTGGAGACACTCGCCCACACACTCAGCAGTAACCTGAGTCTCCAGGTCTGCAGACACGTGCCTCTCCACACACTCATGTTTGAGCAAAAAACAGTTGCTGTGTTCTGTTGAATGCAGCTGCACGTCAGGCTTGAAGAAGTTCGTGTTGAGCCTTTGTGGACCTATACAGGATGTACGGCGGTAACGGCATCGCCAACCTGACACAGACCATGATGCAGCGCAAGTATAAATCCAGTTTAAGAAGAAAACAGCATCACATTCCGAGCAACAAGTCTCCTACAAGGGTAGGAGATCCTGGAAAAACGGTTCTAGCAAGCTAAATTTGAAAAAATATACACCCCCCCCCCCCCCAACCCTGCCTCCAGAGCACAGGAACGAGTCCGCCAAAAGTTGTCGGCAAACATAACTGAGAACAGCCGAGTGGCTAGCTTGTTAGCTTCTCAGTAAACAGCAGAGGAACCATGTTTCCTAAAAGTGATAATTATCTCACCTCCGACTTCTTTTGCGGTGTAAAAAACATCCTCACTGCAAACACCAACACCTCCATGACTTAATCCACATTCATTTTTTTTTTTTTAAGAGCAAACAGCGGCATAGATAAGAGTAGCGAGCAGCCATGTTTGTCTCGTTTCGTCTGCACTGTGAGACGCCCACGGCGAGTTGCGCACGAGGAAGGTGGGGGCGCGACAAACGGCAGTCAAGTTTGATGGACATAATAATCATTTAATCAATAAGCACGGGCCGTTTGTAACCCCATCCAACCCCATCCAATAAAATTTATTTCATTGGATGTGGTTTTTCCAGTCCTGTTTGTTCCACGGGTGATACATTTTTTAAATTTTTGTGTCAGAACATTTAATTAATTGTCTGCAATCGGGGTGTGAAGAAGACTTTAAGCAATATAGTAAAAAATGCTCCTGGAAAACATCATCCACCCTGCCTTTAATAGTTCATACAAATGATATATAACACAAGCTCTGACAATGGATCTGTCTTCATTTGACCGGAGCGGTACAGAGACAGTGATGATGATGAAGATGATGAACCGTCATTGCAAACCCTGAGTCAATGTGCGAAACCCGAACACACGCATGCACAAAGGGAAGAATTATAAACTGGAATCATCACAATCATCAGTTTCCCTCAGAAATAAAAGACACGAACATGATGAGAAACGTTCATTAGAAACTATGTGTTTCTTCGTGGTGGCTGGAAGCCGTTATAACCACGCAGACCTGAAGCTCCTGAGGAGGAGACGGAGCTACACGGAGATGTTTCTGGTATTTATATCAGTCGGGCACATTCCTGCAGAAATGAAATCCATCCACAAGCTTTTCAGCGAGGAGGACAAAAAGATTAGTGATGTCCTTCGTACACCAGGTACAGAGCAGTTCTGATGCCAACTGGGCGCCATGATGTCGGTTTGTTGTCGCAGGTCTCGGAGGGAGGAACTTGGAGAGTATAATTTGGGGGAGGGAGTTAATTGGCTGGAAGTCAATGACGCAACATGCCGAACTGCCAATCAGCCCATTTGTGAATGCTAATTTCGCTATGTAGGCAGACACACCCAGGGAAAAAGGAAACACTTATCTATAATTTAACCCCTTAGGGAACATAGGCACGCTGGGGAAACTAAAACATATGATCAAAAACCTCAAAAACTGCAAATTTCATGGCAGGTGCACTTTAAAGCCTTTTGCGAGTTCTGATAAGGTTTACCTCCTGACTGATTTATGTCTACAAAGCCTTTGCTTTTCACAGTTTTTGCTTCCGGGACACTGCGTGATGTTGCAACTGAGTTTTACGCGTCGTATCACACACAATCACGCAGATATAAAGTGGCTGATTCAGCAAAAAAATGCAAGAAGATATTATTGGAGGAGGAAAAGAAAATAAAGAGTTACTGCGCAAGAGATGAAATGACCCTAACCCTTATATCACACTGACTTTCACCGTCTGGAAAGATCTCAGAGTGCATTTGGACGCAACATACTTGGGGGATCTGTTAAGAGTTTTTCTTTAAACTCATATATACCATGCTTGTTTTTAGTGATGTGGAGCAGCACTGATTTAATTTTCATTGGTGCTTGAAAAAAAGAAAAATATATATCTAAGTACATACATAAATATCACTTTGCATGTGAATAAGAGTATTCAGTGTTATGGAGAAATTGGAGCTAATTTACCAGAAGCTTTTACCTTCCTATGAATATGAGGGTAGGTCATGCACTGACAAGTACAGCCATGCACTGATTAGGGAGTAATGCACTTAAGTGGAGTAAAGTGCTCCGCTTCATAATTGGAACAGACTGGATTTGCTTCACTTGATCTGCCAGCATGGCACAGCCTTAACAGTCACAGGAACACACAGCTTACAGCTGCTGATTTCATCAGCTCAGGATGTGGAACCACAGCAACAATGAGCTACTGTTTAACTAAAACCTGCAGGAAAAAATGCAGCAAATGTCACAACTTTACATGATTTATAGCCACATTTGGACTGGGGGGATGCATGCATTTAGTAGCGCACTTTTGCAAATTCTTGCTTCTTATGAATTATATAGGAATGCTGGGGCAGCTGATATGGCTGCTTCAGTTCAGCTTTTAACATTTACTTTATCAGCCTTGAACACATATGTGTTCAGGTAAATTAATTAAGGTTGCAGGTGCAGATGCATAAAAGCAATAAAAACTAAATAGTTTGGGGTTGAGCAATGCATGACATAAAAATGCATGTAAAATGTTGCCAGGTGCAACATAACCACAACTTTTAACCAGAAACTGAAACTATGATTCATTCTTCCTGTTACCCGACAGGCCAGGCTGACCAGTCTCACACTAAGCATCTTAGAAATGTGTTGAACTTACATTACAGTGTGTCAAAGATTAATCTGAATTTGACCTAATCACGGTGTTTCTTTCCGTCTTTATTTTCTACGAACCTTGCCTGTATGCTGAAGCTGAGCAGTATGGGTCCAGCAGAGGTCATTCTTCCAAGTGAAAGTAGACAAATCTGCTGTTGGCAGATTTCTCATGCTGTGGCGACCGGTGGCGACAGACTAGTCAAGCTGCAGATGTTTGCAGATTATAGGCTTGTGCAATAATCAGCTTGGTGCTCACTCTTTCATTACCAGTGGCCTAATGTTGCACACAAAGAAATGTCCCTTTTTCTTCAGAAACTGCACGAGTGCAAGTTTATTTTTAACGTGGAAGCATGCAAATAAAAGCAACCGATCATTTGCGCATTTACACATTTCATGCATAAAAAGGTCTTTAAGTTGAAGCAGTGCTCCCAGGGAGTGTTAAAAGTGTCTGGCGCTTGCTCTGGGTCAACAGCTCGATAATCACACACTGAGAAAAGCACCTTTCTTCAAAGAGAAGCAGGATCAGGTCTTGTGAGGAAAGAAAAACTTGCACAATAAGTCTAAATCAAAGCGGTGAAATGTAGCACAGCATACCACCACTGTAACTATGACACATGCTGTGTTTCTTGCTTCTCTTTTGCATTCCTACCCCGTTCATGAGGTTATTCGTGCCTTAGGACAAACACCAGCAGCAGTTCAGAATTAATGACTAAAAGTAAGCACTGTGAAGTTAGCATGTGACGCCCAAACTCCTGAATATATCTATTCATTTTGGAGGTCAAACCAGAACACCGCTTCACCCCAAACTTGCTCCGGGTGTATCTAAATGTGTAATGCAAGGTCACTTTTCAGAGCTATCATCAGACTGTAGAGAAAAGCAACACGTATGCAGGATATTAAAGACAAAACAGAGTGGTTAAAATGCTCTCTGAGTGGACTGATATATAAACACACAGGGATATCACAGCTATCTCAAGGTCTCTGATAAAAATACTCTCAGGGTTTGCATATATGTGTAACTGAAAAGATACGAAGCTTGTACTGAAGCATTTATTTGAAGAGATTCCATGAAAAGTCTTGGATAACCAGTACAGCTAACAGCTGTATTAATGGTCTATTTTGGACGCGGATTGCAGGAAGTACGCTTCTTTAATGGATGATTCATCCTGGTTGTTGACAAGAACATGGGCCAATGTTCCCAGAGGATTTGTGCCGAAAAGCCTCCCACTTGCATTATCCATGTTAAGGCTCAATCAGGAACCAGGTTATCAGATGAGAAAGATGCCAAACTTATTTTTGAGTGAACTTTTGTTATCTATTTTAAATCCATTTGGCAAAGCCTTTAAACGAACGCAGCCTTGTGTCTCCTGAGGACAGGGCAGCAAAGTCTATAAGAATTGATTTGGGCTTCAGGAGTCATTCAGAACTCTGGTAATCAGGTTTAACATGGAGGCATCTCTGTGTTGCACTGATTTAATAGCATTTGCTGTGGGGACACAGGCAGCGTACAAGGAAATAGGAGGCGGTGGAAATGCAAAGGATAGACCGCTTTACCATTCTATACAATAAATGCAGGAAGTCAGCGTATTTCTAAGTAACCGAAATGCAAATCAATATCTCCATTCCACTTAGACGTACAATGTTGCAGTATGACAGCAAAAAGCGGAAAACTTGCAGAAACATGAAGGTTAACGGCTGAGCGTCAATATCTGCATGTTTTCAAGCAATATACCTGTGATTTACTGGCTAGTGTTTGCTGGGTTTTATTGTAGTAATCCCATTCTGTCATTGTATATTTGTGGAATGACAACAAAAAAAATGTAATCTAGTATTTAAAAGATACGATCAAACAAAAGGTCAAGACTTCAATTATAGAAGCAATGTCAGAAACCCGCAGCTGTTAATAACCAGTATTTTTAGATGTGACCCGTGGTTGGATGATCCAACTCTGTCCACATCATGTTTGACTGGTTGGGTCAAGGGTTAGAGGTTAGTGGCTTTTAAAGTAGCATGAGCAGCTGAGCTGATACATTGATGTGAGTGGGGCTAGCATGTCCGACTGCATTCAACATGGATTAATTCGGGTCTGGGTTTTTGAACAAATGGATTTATTGGAAAACTTCTGCAGCAACACTGAGGGAGGCGACCACAACGTTTTCATTATCTGTAAGTTTATTTATTTTCTAGTTGCTGCCTCATCTGATAAACGTAGCTCGTAGTGGATTTGGTGAAGTGCCCATGTTGCTAACAGATAGCCTTTAGCTAGTTAGCCTAGTTTCTCTAAATAAGGTCATTGCCAAATAAGGTGTAACCAATCAAAATTAAGTCAACTTGGTCTCTGGGTAAAGCTGCATATCATTACCACACCCAACCCTTTTACTGACGAGGGAGGTCTAGCGTGCCAAAAAAATCCCCCGCTGTAAAAAGTGGTGTTTTTTTTCTTTGGAGAATGGACATATGCAGCAATATCAGCTACACACTAAGAAATGAAATGTTGTGGATTATTTACTTAACCCAGTTACGTCAACCGGTCCAACACAACTGAGTTAGTTTGAAGTAAAATGCAGGATGCCTTTAATTTGGACAATAAGTTTTAAAGGGACTTGAGGCAGGAATTTTAAAAAAAATCAAACATGAATGTCCATTTTTTTAATGCTATTGGGTGATGAAGCGCTAAATACCAAAAATAACATTTCCACCCATGTTTCTCTCTGTTGCCTTGAACAGGCTGTGTGCTGCAAAATGCGCTGCAATTCGGTGTCCGAATTTCCCGCGCTGCCCTGCGGACGTGACGTCAAATGACGCTACATCCGCAGTTTTGATATAGGACGAAGCCGGTCGCGGTAAATTCAAACACTGTAAGCAATAGTTATGGATTATTCTGCCGTCAGCAAACGATCCAGATCAATTGAAAGACGCTAAAAAGTGTAACTACGGAGAAAAAGGTGAGTAAACAACATTATAGTTTCAGTTTGTGCACGCTCCCGTGACGGCTTTGCTCGTGGCTGCAGTTACCTGAAGCGCCAGTCGCGAGTTTAGTTTCTTTATCTTGCCTCAAGTCCCTGTAAGTAAATCTCAAATACAAAATAAACGAGCTATGTTGTATTAGGTCAACATCATAATGTTGATTAAAATTGACTAACTTGAATAAGCTTTACTCAACCAAAACATGCTCTACCAACACAGTAAAATTACGTTGCTGTGACATAGCTTAATACTGTATAGCTTTTGTTTAATTAACTGATATGGGTTTTGGTGGATTCACTGAAATTAATCTTGTTCTTTCCATTAGATTTTGTTTTATTTGACAGACAAAATCATAATCTGTACCGAATTATTGAGATTAGGGGGTACTGATAAAACCAGTTATTCAGGCGAGTTTACTGGCAGAAACATTTGTAATTTGTTCACCTGCACCACTGCAGCAAAAGGACTTCAACCCTTCCACTGCAGCCGGTTCTTTGTGGTACAGTACTAAAGCATTTGTACCTGAAGAAAACCTTAAAGTATCACATATGCACTTAACTTACGGTGTGAATTGGAACAGCATGATGGGAAATAGTCAAATGAACCCACCACAGGACCAATTACACAGAGTTGTTGATATGAAGTAATAACCTTCATTGGACTAAAGAATGCAAATCTTGTTCATCCAACTTTTCTTTGTTTTATGTTTAACCAACATTATTATGTTTTAAATCAACAAGAGGTAATAATTTGAAAACAAACACAAGTTGTACATGTTAAATGAACAAATTTCTATTTAATCAACCAAACAACAGTCTGTGAAAATACTCAGTCCTGTTAAGTTGTATCAACTCAAGCAGCTTTGAACCCTCAGCCCATTTTTCTCAAAATTGCAAACTTCAATTAAAATGCATGTATCTCTGCAACCACGAGGCCTATTTGAATAAACTTGGTGTCAAATTAAAGAAAACACTTGTGAGATTTATGGAGATGTGTAAATATAAGTATATTTGTTACTGATGAAGAGTAAATGAAGATGGCACAGCAAAATTTCAAACCTCGCTTTAAAAAAAAACACAATTTCCACATTAGCAACTCTCTGAAATGATGCTTTATAAGCTATTAATCACTTCCAATCCAAAGTAAAACATGTTGACATTGTTCCTCCCCTTCTAAGGTAAAGCAGAACAGAATTACAGTATATTTTTACAAAAGTTCAGGCCAGGTTTCCAAAATGGCCACTTTGGCACAATTTGGCACAGTTGGCAATGTTATTTTCCATCATGCCACAGTATTGTAATTCTTCCATAATAAATATCTTTTAAAAAAACAACAAAAACAGCTTCAAACTGGCTTCTGTTTCTGCACACGCCCTCACAGCGTCCTCACCTGGCTGTTTGTGGTTACGCAGGCCCATAACTCCACAACGGATTGGTTGATTTTGGTAAATGAGACATCATTCAATTCATTAGAGCCAGTAGAATGTATCTAGACCCCCATGGGAAAGATTGACAGTACTTTCAGCCAATCAGAGCCAGCAGAAGGTGGTGATTCAGTATTGGTTGGCACCTGCATCGGTGGATTGTGAAGCTGTCTGCTGGGTCCTAAAGACCTTTGTCTGAACCGAACATGTTTCATGTGTTTCCCCAGAGATTATTTTAAAAGAACCAAGTGTGGATTTTACGGTAAAAAACTAGTTTTCACGCAGAAACAGCAAAGGTAAGAGAAATCTTTAAAACTAGTTTGTGGCTGAGCGGTTTCTGCTGTTGCTGCTTATTGGCTTCTATCTCTGTAATGTTTGGGTGTAGAGGACTGTGGAGCACATGTTAGGATTCTGCAGTCTCTGCTTTCATTTGATATGTAATTTGTGCTGGTCTGATGCAGGGTTATGGCTGTGGAGATAGAAATGTTATGTGTAGGTTACTTTTATGCCGTGTATTTACGTTTTACATTTTTTATTTCATTTGGAAACAACTTTAGTTGTGTTTTGCACAATTAAAAAAGATTTGTGCTGGCCTGTAGCCTAGCTTCTGCAGTTTAATTTGATGTGCCACATTGCAATAATCTCCGTTATTAATAACCATAAAGGTCCATAAAAGTCCACAAAAACTCCTCCATACTGCTCGTCTAATGTAATCCAAGTGTCCTGAGTGGGTAGCGTCCATAATTTACTCCAAACGACATCATTTAGTATATTTTCAAAGCTTAAACAGTTGTACATGTAGCCGCCGCGAAGCGCGTCCACAAGAGTTCATGACACTACGGAAGCCACGGCAGATGAGATCGCACGTTCTCTTTTTCTTTCTTTCTTTGTTTTAAATCATTAGCCAACCCCTCTTGTGTTTGTCCCGGTTTGTCCATTGCTCATTTGCACTTGGCACAATGTAAACAGCAAATTTCTTCTTCTACGCTTGCATTATTGTAGACTTTTATGGACCTTTTTGGTTCGGGTGCTGGTGAACTCCATTATATAAAAAATTCGGGGAAAACGAAAGCCTGTCCGATCTCTATATTAAAAAGTGCTCCAGAGTCTTGTTCAGCATGACGGTGAGTAGAAAATGAACGCACATCATTCTGTGGGTGTACTATTCCTTTAAAGACTCCTGTCCCCTCTGCAATAATGTAACCTGATGCTGCTGTTTCCTTTCTTTCTTGTTAGCCGTTGGTGCAGAGATGGGTTGGGGATGGTGCGGCAGTTCTTCTCGTTAATCATATTTAACCTTTATTTGATTCTGTTTTTCTCTGCTCTTAAATGTTTATTATTAAAACACTAAATCACTTAAGTTGAATGCCTGTGTTCATGAGGATGGGGATGCTATAATCACGGGGGGCTCCTGTTATATTGGAAAGGAGTTTGGCACGGAGCTGAAGGAACAGGAAGTCTGCTTCTAAACAGGGACTGGAACCATCCAATATTCCTCGCTCTAAATCAGATATAGTCCAGTCCCAAGAGGAGGCTGAATCAAAGGCATTATCTCTGCCATGGGTCTCCTAAAGCATAAAACCCAAATGTGTTTGTAAACATGGAGAAAGCCTCAGTGAGAGTTACAGGAAATGACAGCATTATATACGATGGAGGCGATCTGGAGACCAGCCAAACACGCTGGTGCCCAAAGTACATCACTTCAGAATTTCACATCTCTAATGACTTTTTAATGCTGCGGAGATCTGTGGCTCTGTAATTGCTCTTATTAAAGTGTCCTCTTGGAGCACTTCATTCCCAGCATGCCCAGTAGATTGGCATCTACAGAGAGAAGGTTTTCAAACATGGCTGCTACAAATCAGGGCCGAGGACAAGGTGGTATCTCTGCAGCAGTGGCGGTGGTCTGCAGGAAACCTCACACATGCTGCAATGGAAACATGCATGCTGTACAGAGGCGACGGTATATGACGTCAGTCACTGGCTTCAAAACAGAGATATACACAAAAAACACTTTTAACCAAGTGTTTCTCTGCTGGAGAAAAGTGAAGCCCAGGAGGTAACCTTGGAAATTGCAGTTCACTCCTCATCCACTAGGGGCTGGTTTCAAAACAGAGCAAATCCCCCCCAGACTCCCATGTTAAAAAGACCAACTTCAGCAGAAATAAACATGTTTACAGCCTGGTTCAAGACATCATTTTAGGTTTAATAGGTCAAGTTTACCTTCATGTAGGGCTGGGAGATACATCGAATATACTCAAGATATCGAGGCTAGTCCCTTGTGGGATATAGAAAATGGCTATATTAGTCATATATTCGAGTATTTAATTGCTTTTAGATGCGGATGGGATTTTCTCACTCCTCCTTGTCTTTCTGCATCGATAAATATCACCCAGCCCACTTTCATGCCAACTGTGAGGGGGGATTTTTTTTGATAACTCATCCATTTAGATGTTACTTAATCTTAAAATTACACATAATTAGGGGCGTGTCCTTTTGATTGGGAGGCGGCAGATCGGGTGCTGATTTTATCCGTGGTGGCAATGTAACCAAGTTAATAACTTTGTCATTCTATTTAGCAAGTTTTCAGACCCCTCTAATGACTTCTAATGACTTTTTTTTTTTCTTAAAAGCAACTAGCAACAAATCTAGCAACTTTTTCTGGTGGTATTGGAAACTTTTTGAGACTGATGTGAAAGCATGTATTGTTTACTCATCTTTAAAAGCCCCTTCCTCCTTCAAAAACACCGAGCCTTGGCCCTTACATATCAGCCGTCTCTGCTCCCAACTGCAGAGTCGGAAACATGCTCCATGAACCAGACTGAAAATTAAACGCTCAGAGCTGCCACTGGCTTACTGTTGGATATTAATGCTTATTGTGGACAAAAAAATACGACAATATTTCACTCTGCTGCAGCATCCATTGCAGTTAGTCTGCCGCAACCTACTAGGCTGATTATGTAAATTAGACAATGACATCATCGAGCGACTTAAAAAAAATACTTCCACAAAATAAAAGTAAAAGTTTTACCCCCAAAATCTTTATTGCATAAAAAATTGTTGTGAATAATTGTTTTATTAATTTTGACGGGTCTAAAAAGTAAATATTTACATCTGACTACTATGCCCACATCTGGAATTTTTGCCGTTAGCATTAGCTCCGGTTGCTATGTATAGAGATAGCATCCTCCTTGCCTTACATTTCTCAAATTCAAGCAGACAAAAAAATGAGGCAGGATGAGGGTGAAGGTAGCAAAGGGGCTCAAAAGTCCCCTGGAGGTTACTGCATTCCTCCTTGACATGTAAATTAAACATTTGCTAAAGCTAGTAAATGGTTAGCTGGTTCTGCAACATTGCTAATGCTAATTGAGTAGGCGAGTGCGCCACCTACTGGCAGGGAGGGATTAAACTTGTAGCTTTCACCTTTAAAATATTCTTGCTCGATATGCATTTCCCATCAATCCTTGTTTTTGCACAGTAATGATCTGAGCAGGTCTGACAGCCGAGTTAAGCTAGCTTCATAAATGAACCTGGATAAACTTAATTTAATTTCTTGTTACAAATTGAAGTAATTTGTTCAGTGAATCAACATAAGTAAGTTTTTATCACTAACCAAAAGAATAGAGCAGTTTATGTAAAAATTGTGCTTCAGATAAACTGCAGCCAAAATGTTTTAGAGTACTTATTGATGCTGTTTATATTTTAATCTCTAATAGATAAATGCCAATACAGTATTGTGTATATTTTACATTGTAAAATAACATTAAAACCCTGATTAAAGTTAAGTTTGAGTGCATGAAAACAAAATATTTGTCATTTATGTAACATACCAACAGAGTAAAATTAAATTTCCAGTTGTTTCTAGAAACAAAAGTACGGATTCGCTTTGGAAAGATTACAGATTTTTTTTCACCATTATTTTCTATGGATTTAGATATAGAAAGAATCCATATTTGCTGGCTTACTGTGGGCTCTGACGCCCAGGCAATGCTGGGAAGATGTGAGATCGGTGCCCTGAGCAGACAGGGAGAGTGAGCCGCAGTATTTATTTTTATATCTCTTCCAGGAATGATGAAATGCCTCAGAGCTGTGTTCATGAATGTCAGTCATGCCCTGGCGGAGAACTCGGCTGCTGAATTAATATTATATGTCAAACAATGCTCAACCCAGTTTTATTGCTCTGTTCCGGTTGCACACAGTCTGAGCCTCTAGTCATGCAGACCTGTCCCAGCCTGCGTCGTAAAGCTAGAAGAGCTCTCTGGTATTAGACTTATCATTAATGGATTACAATGGCAAAGCTTGAAGATCTGTCCAGAGAAAACAATCTGTCTGCAAAAGCAAACTTTCTCTGAACTGCTACTTGAATTTTACCGTGTAACATCTACTAATAAATAAAATTCAGCATGAGATGGCGGGTTTATGATTTCAAATTTATGATTTTCTTGGTTTTAATCTTTTGCAAGGTTGTGTTTCAGTCTAACTTGAAATCATGACATCCTTTAATTATTATGATAATTAGACATGCAACTAATAACTTACTAATTATTAATTCTGAAGATTAATCAGTTCAATATATTTTAATAAAAACACATAGGACTTAAAGTAAAGGATGTAAAGTAAAGTATATAAAGAATTATTCCACAATAATAAAGTTTGTGTGCATGTTGTTGGTGTCAGGACCTCATATAATGTTTACCAGAATAAAAATCATGTGTCTGTTATTTTGTCCATGCTAACACATGTGATTCACATGTTTTTCACATGAATCACATGATAATGTTCCTACACACATTTGCACATGTTTACTTCATGGGTTAACTTGCATGTAAACATGTTCTTCATATGTGGATCACA
The DNA here is from genome assembly GCA_023101725.1 of Atherinomorus stipes. Lineage (NCBI taxonomy): Eukaryota > Metazoa > Chordata > Actinopteri > Atheriniformes > Atherinidae > Atherinomorus > Atherinomorus stipes. Next base: position 127,610 of record JALJCO010010912.1, read on the forward strand.
TTAAATTGTTCCAAAACTACGTGTTTGAACGTTTACTACATGTAGCATGTAGTTCACACGTGTGAACATGTGATTCACATGTGCACGGACATGTGGTTCTTATGTGCTTAACATGTTATTCACATGTTCTTCACATGGATCACATAATAATGTTCCTGAACCACATTTGCACATGTTGACTGCATTTAGTTCACGTTTTTAACATGGATCACAATAATGTTCTTATACAAGTTTGCACATGTTTACCTCTTGGGTTCACGTGCATGTAAACATGTGCTTCTCATGTTCTTCATATGTGGATCACATTAAATTATTCCAAAACTACCTGTCTGCACATTTACCACATATAGCATGTAGTTATGTGTGAACATGTGGTTCACATGTGCACGGACATGTGGTTCTTCTGTGCTTTACATATTCTTCATATGTGCATCACATGTTCTTCACGTGTGGATGACATGAAAATGTCCCAAAAACACATTTGCCCATGTTGAATGCATGGAGTTCACATGTTCTTCACATGTTTTTTACATGCATCCATGATAATGTTCCTACACACATTTGCACATTTACCTCATGGGTTCACTTGTGTGTGAACGTGTGCTTCATATGTTCTTTATATGCGGATCCCATTAAATAGTTCCAAAACCACGTTTGCACGTTTACCACATGTAGCATGTGGTTCACATGTGTGTCAATACGTGTCTCACATTTGCATAGACATGTGGTTCTTATGTGCTTTACATGTTCTTCATGTGTATCACATTTTCTTCACATGTGGATGACATGAAAATGTCCCAAAACCACATGCGCGTGTTGACCGCATGTAGTTTACATGTTCTTCATGTTTTTAACATGGATCACATGACAATGTTCCTACACACGTTTGCGCATGTTCACCGGTTTATTTGCATGTGAACATGTGCTTCACATGTTCTTCATATGTGGATCACATGAAATTGTTCCAAACCAGATGTTTACACGTTTACCATTATGTAGCATGTACTTCACATGTGTGTGAACACATGGCGCGCGTGCATGGAGAGAGATAGATAAGATAGATAGATAGATAAGATAGATAGATAGATAGATAGATAGATAGATAGATAGATAGATAGATAGATAGATAGATAGATAGATAGATAGATACTTTATTCATCCCCAAGGGGGAAATTCAGGTGCCCTGTAGCACATAGTACGTGTCATACTTGCATCCATACATACACAATAAAAATATTAAACGAATGTATTAAAACATAAGTAGACACGTTAAAAGATGAGGTTCTTATGTGCTTTACATGTTCTTCACATGTGGATCTCATGAAAATGTTCCTTAACCACATGTTTACTTCATGTGGATGATATATGTGTCAACATGTTTCACATATTCTTCATGTGCTTTACGTGTTCTTCACATGTGAATCTAATTAAAATGCATCCAAACAACATGTTTGCACATGTTTACTACTTGTACTTTACGTGTTCTTCGTGTGAATTACATGAAAATGTTCCAAAATCACATTTGCACATTTACCACAGGTGGTTCACATGTGCATGTACATGTGGAGCACGTGGTTTTCTGTATTGGTAATTTTGTCTCCAGTAACTGATTAAAGTATTTTTAGTACTGAGAAATTAATAATGACAATAAGCTCAATTTAGAAAATACTTTTTTGTCCCAACTTCATTTTTCTTTTTTTTTTTTTTTTTAGCCAAACTTATGTTTTTTCTTTCAGTCTTTTTCACAATTACATTATACAGAAATACTAGAGCATGGCATAATTTAAGCTACTTTATGCGTATAATGGGTTTAAGTAACGTCGGGTTACAGCAATATTAGGTTTTGGTTTGATTATACCACAACTCTTTTTTTGCACTGTTGTCCATAAAGAACATGTAGCATCTAGCACATTTTATCACATGAAAACACTGGGCTTCTGCTTCATTTCCAGTTAGCATGAATCTATTACTCTGATTCCAGTGCATAAAGCAAAGATGAGACAGAAATTAGACGGTCGAATCAAGACTGAACATTATTTACTCATTTACCTCCATTATTAGCATCAAGCAGCACACATTCACATTTGGTCACATTCACATTTCCATCTGCCTAATGTTCATGCATAAATTATGACCACCCAGACTACAAGAGATTTACATTAGGAGGCTTGTAGTGTCGCCTTATTGTCCAGGATTTTTGTACCACCTTCTCACGCATGCTCATGCAGCTGGGTTATTTCCTGTTAAAGAATTCATCACCCGGAAATCCGACTTTTTAACGTTAAAACATGTGTATTGGAACAGGACCTCAGTTAAAACGTGCCAGAAACTCCGGAGAGTGAAAGTGGCTTCGTCTTTGAGTGCGGGCTTTTTTTTCTCACCAGAATCGGCCACAAGAGCACGCTCTCCACAGTACGCGGTTTTGTTTTTTTTCTCCGAATGACGTGATCTACAGAGGCTCCTAGCTGCTAAGCTAGCCTCTTTAGCACCACCTGAAATCAGCTGATTATCTGCCACGGAGTAGCATTTAATGACCAGCTTTGTCAAAGAGGAGGACGACGATGAGGAGGACGGGAAAAAAATCTGCGGTGCTGAGCTGCTTCAGCAGTTTTCAGTGCTGTAACAGGACTGCACATTCAGTGAGAATGTGCGGTCGGTAAGTGTTGCTGCTTGTGTAATTATTATCTTTTGTGTAAGATGCCAGTAAACAATGGCAGACAAACGGTGACAAGCTGCTAATGTAGCTACAGAAGCTAACACTGTTTGGTTAACTTCACGTCAGACGTCCGCTCCTTATATTCATCAGAGTCCAGCCCTTTCACTCCACGGATCCTCTCCATCAACCGTACCGTTACGTTTTTATTACATTTTTCTCTGTTGGGACATCATTTCATTCACTTGGTCTGTCCTGATTAAACTTTGTTTTGGCTTTGACGTTTGCCTCGTGAACACGCTTACAGACAGGTCTAATTCTCGTGCGTATTCTCACGACAAACAGAAGTTGGGGATAAAAAGAGGTTAAAATGAGCTCATTAAATTTTCCTCCCACCCAACTATATTTAAAAATTAATTTGAAGATCATTTAAGAAGGATTGTGTATGTAAAACACTAGGTTATGACACCTTTAACAAGATGCTGAAAACCCACCTGTTGCAGTTTCTTTTCAGCAGATTGAGACTCGCTTAACCTTTAGAAACATGTCTAATGAGTCCAGGAAACCACTGCTTCTGTCAGAGCTAAGCTCGCAGTTTTCAATCTTGTGCACAGCTAGCATAATCAGTCCTTGTCAGTCATGTGACTGACACGCCCCCTGGCACCATTTTCATGGTGAACGGACATTTTCAGTCCTACAACGGAAAAGAGTAAGAAGACTGAACGGATACCCTTTCCAGAAAAACTTTCCAAAGCTGCCGGGGAACAATATTTCACCAAGTTGGCCTCCATAAACAATATTGATCCTTACCAAGTGAGGGCTAACAGTTGGAGATCCGATACCAAACTCCTACCTGCAACTAATTCTCTGGATATAACGAACTATCTGGTACACGGGTAGTACACGGGAAAAGCGCTTACACTCCTGCAGAAAGAAAGGAAATGATTGCACATAACTGTTAGAAAGTATTCCACAGCGATGGCCAGAGATACGAAGGTTGTTCAGGTGTGATGGAGTCTTTAAATGTGCTCATTGTAAAGGGATCAAAGACCTGCTGTATCTCTCCTTCACACGGTGATAAATCATTTCTATGCAGCATCATTGGTTGCTTTGGGTGTTCGATTTAAGTAGACATGATCTTATACAGAGAATGCATTGTTTATTCCATTTTAGCAGTCAAAACAAACATCTCACTTTCCGATTCTATTCCACAGCATGTTTCAGTAGGTTTACATAAACTCCTGCAACTTTATAAGCAAACCATTCCAGCGTGTTGATTTCTATTAGTGCATATTTTCAGGACTTACTTTTGTAAAAATGCCGAGAGCAAACACGAGCATGAGGAGATATTTGCTGGAATGTGATGCCTTTCCTTCTCACTGCAGCGACCCATGCAGCCCCACGTCTCTTTGTTATGTCCTCTGTCTGCGCTCTGTGTTTTCTTTTCCAAGTGGGAAATGCGAAAGAACGTAAACCACTGTCTGCAGTCTAATGGTTGGAATTACTGTTACATCCTTTGACGCAACTTTATTTCCAAAAGAAGCAACAAAAATTCCTCAACTCTCCGTTTTGTGTATTGTTTGCTGTTGCTGTCTTTCCCCACGAGAATGGCGCTAACTACCCAAAATGCATTGCGCTTCTGCGGCCGTGACATACCCAGTCAAAGACCGATTGACCACTTTCTTGGTAAATAGTTATCGATTTTCTCATTCATCTCTCTGTAAAAAAGGTGCCATACCTGAATGTGTAAATCAACAAATCCACAAACGGGTGAAAGAGTTAAGAAAAAAAAAAAAAGGCATCATTTTACAACCTCTGACCAAACTGTTGCTGAGGCAAACCCACAAATCACTCCTGACAACTATTAATGAGAGTAGCTTGTGTTTGTGTGATGCGATGGCCACGGTGGGGCCTCCCTGTTCCAGCTTTGCTGCACGGTGCCAGATGGTCAGCCTTTTACACAATGCAGTGCCCTTTCCTTCATGTCCTGTACTGATACTGGAGCTTGTGGCGGGAACTGAATGTGTAATTGATTAAAGAGGCAGCTCGTTGCTCAGACTACTTTAACCGGTCTCCAGAGCCCAGACCCGCTTATTCAGTGACATATTCAGACCCTTGCTCCTTTTCAGGTCCTTCTGCCATTTTTGATTCTTTTGCCATCTGTTGTGAGAGTTTAGCGAGCCTAATAAATCCCAGTGTCGCCTTTTCGTGTTATAAAGTTGATGACTTTATAGTAAAAATATTACGGCTGCTGCTGACAGATCCTAAGGTCATCAGCAGCCCTGGACTGGTTCCAAACTACTACATTTGCTTTTAAATACAGGAATCTGACAAGTCTGTGCCCATACTCTGTTCTCTTTTTTCTTCCCTGCTCCCCTAAAACTCTCTGCTCATGCAGGGACATGCCCTCCACCATGTTTAGATCCTACTCAGACAGAGGAACAGCACTTTTATTGGCAGACGTAAAAAATACAGTCATTACAACAAGCTATTGTTTGCTTTGACTTTATCGTTTCACAAGACATATCTGTAAATATCAAATTACTCCTGAAATTGAGCAGTAAAGAACCGCTTCCCAATCCAGAAACCATTTCAGAGACATTTCCTGTTTTATTTCCCCTTTGATAATACTCTCTAAACCTTCATCACTTTTAGACAGAGACTTGCAGTTTTCACCAGAAACACCTCCATATAAGCTGTTTAATGGGAAACTGACCTTTAAAAATTTGACATCGTTCTGGATAATTAAAAACCCCTTAGATAAGATTATCTGATCTAAAATAAAGAATAAGATCACTTTCATGTCATGAAATATCAATAAAATATGTTCAGATCTTTGAATTTAGTCTTTCTCTCCCTGTAAAGTCAAATTTTGCAGAAGTTCAGCATATATTTTAACCAAAAGACAAAGATCTGGATACACAAAAGCTGCAGGAAACGTCAGTGGAAGTGTTATTGAGTCTTTCCAAGAATGTATTTTACAATCTCAAACCCCCCAGCGTCAGTGACAGGCGGACGGATGACTATCTACCAGGAAATTCAATTTGCAGCCAGATCTTATAGCCCCCTCATGTAACTCAAATCGACAGTTTGAAGTCCTCGCTGTGTGTTGATGACGAATTTGAAATACAGGTGAGAAATAGCTGGACAGATCCTCTGTGTCAGCGTAGAGAGTCGAACAGAGCAGCATGTGTTCTGCCCCGACCACTGAAGGGCATCCTGCAACTATCCACACAAAGGTTTATAGGCCTGATGTACTTGTGTATGAATTATGCAGCACGTGTTACTTACAAATATTTACACCCCACACCTTAGCTGACAAGTTCATGTTCTGCCTCAAACACCCAACCCTCAGTGTTAAAGGTGTTGAAGCATTACAAGCATTTAAGCTGGAGATGTAGAAAATAATACAGCTTTTGTCAGAAATTAAGAGAGCTTGATGGAAATATGATAACAAGCCTATGATTAGCAGGTTTGTCCAGCTCATCAACTCGTTTCAGACCATTTTTTTTTCATCCTGAATAGATTTCAGCTGCATCTGTAAAAATTACGGTATGTTTTTGCTTAATGGCCAAAGACTGTAAAAAAGAAAATGGACGTAGTATCCAGTTACATCTGAAGAGGGAAAAGTGAAGCCAGTTGGACGTTTTCCATAATCGCAATCTTGTTGTGTTGTGTCTCGTCACTCCTGGAAAATGCTAAAATGGGCAAAGACAGGGCCGCTCCGAGCTGTCGGGCAAGTGATTGACAGCCAAGCTAATGCTAACTGAGCTAATCCGAAGTGAACAGGAACGAACGAAGATAGGTGGTTTAAAGGTAAAACACGCTCAGACTTGCTGTTAACCAGCTAGAAACCGCCGTTGTGCAACTCTGCTACAGGCTGAGGCCTTCCTGGGAGCTAGCAGGGAGCTAACTATTAGCCATCACGGCTAATGCTGCGTTCTATTTGAACTCGGAAATTCCCACTTCCAAGTAGGAAGTTTAAACTGGAACGGCCCCCCAGGTGGGATTTCCCACTCAGAAAGTCGTACAATCCTGCCACTTCTGAGTAAAGATTTAAAGATGGCCGCACCCAGTGTTAGCAGTCGGGTTAGCAGTTGTAGAAGCTTCTGTGATGTTACATATATCTGCATTTCTATTTTTTTGTTGCATTAAATCACTCATATACATGGTATTGTTTGATATAGATGTAGGGGGAAGCTGCTGTAGTGTATTCACATTTTTCATATGGTATATGCTAATTACAACAGCAGTTGTGCTAACAACGGCTAATAACAATAGCCTTAGCAAACATGTTGTTTTGCTAGGCATCTTATTTTCCGACCAGTGAACTGGAATACAATTTGGTCAGATGTGACGTCACCCCCCAGTTCCCACTTCACGGTTCCACGGTAAATGAAACACAGCATAAAACTGGCACCCGGTCTGCCGCCTGTCAATCAAAAGTACACACCCCTAATTATGTGTAATTTCAAGATTAAATAATATCTAAATGGATGAGTTATAAAAAAAATTCACCCCCCTCACAGTTGACATGAAAGTAAACTTGACCTATTAAACCCCAAATGATTTTTTTTTAAGGATTTTTTTTTTTTGGGCACTAGTGGCCTTTATACAGCAGTGTGTAGTGACAGGAAAGGGGCAGAGAGAGTGGGGAGTGACATGCAGCAAAGGGACCTGGACTGGGAATTGAACTGGGGCTGACTGCGCTGAGGAACTGTAGCCTCTGTTCATGGGGCGGCTGCTCAACCAACTGAGCTAATCACCGCCCCAAACCCCAAATGATTTTTGAACCGGCTGTAAACATGTTTATTTCTGCTGTGAAGTTGGTCTCTTTAACATGGGAGTCTACGGGGATTTGCTCTGTTTTGAAGCCAGCCCCTAGTGGATGAAAAAAGAACTACAATTATTTAAAGTACTTCCGGTTTTCAATGTTGTCCAGCGGCATTTGCCCCTTATTAATGCAAATGGTTTTATACTGTAAATTTAGATGTCACATTAACAAGATCTGTCATTTGTACAGAATTGTACAGTAAATTTTACAGTAATTACCCACTTTTGACTTTATGCTTTTTCCCCATTAATTTTACCTATGTGAAAAGAAGTCACAGTAATATACTGTATATTCTACTTAGTTTACCTGTAAAAAATTAAAGTTGGAGACCATAAATTTATCTATAGAACTTTGATGTATTTACTACTGTTTACTACTATTTACTGTTTTTTTTACAGACTTTTTTTATACAGTGAGCTTTCGAAGAGGAATGGTCCACCAAACAGCAGAGGAAACATGTCTGAAGAGAAAATCTATTACATAAACTCCATTTCATTGTGTCTCTGTGGCTGTTTTTATCAATGTCAAAAGGAAAAGCTGACACCGGGTCGGCCCTCCTCGGCCAGTCGATCTCTGTGAATGATCCCCTCCTTCACTGGAACTCTGTGGCAAACACATCAAACAAGATTACATATTTAGAGCAAGGGTATATTTACTCCCCTCTGAGACATATTTAATTTGACTGTTGCCTTGGCAACATGAATCTCACAAAGACAGGCCGTGGGGTTGGCTGTAATTATAGAGCAAGGCCTCTTCATCAGAGGCTTTAATCAGAAAAATGAATATGCTCAGGCTGTTGACAGGCCCTGTGGCAACAACTTCCACATGACCTTAAGATACTGTGTAATCGCAACCAGAGGAATTACGATTCATTATTGCACTTCAGCTTGCAACCCTTTTTAAGAAACATCGCGTTTAATTTTAAAATAATGGGGCATTCGATGTCGATATTTAATTTAGTGTAATACAAAAAAGGAGGAGAAGCAGCTGAAGGGTCACTGGGTTTAATGGTTGTTGACTAGAAGGGAAGTCCAATGCATTTGTCTCACACTGGGGGGAGAATAAATTATTGAGGCCAGTGGAGGCATTCCTCCCCGCACAGCCACTTAGGAAAGCTGCTGTAAAGAGACTGCATGGGGGTGAAAAAACCACTCAGAACATGTTCTCTTATACACACTCACAGGTTGAGTTTTATTTCAGGGATTGAGGATAACAGGGTTTACATGTCTGGATGTTAAAAGAAAGAAAAAACATTTTTTACAGCCTCTGTTGAGAATGTTTTAGTGGCTGTTTTTAGGCCCAATCTGCTCTGAGAAACAGCTTGAAGCTCTGACTTAATAAACCAGTCAGGAAGGCTTTCTTTACACTTGAGTATGAGCATCATAGTAGAAATGCAGGAGAGGAGGACATTACTAAAACTTAAATCCATCATGGACTAAACTTCTCATTCCTCGTGTGACACTGGGGGGCCCTCAGCAGCTCAGACTGCTGCACCAATGATGAGAAAAAAGGATTAAAGACTGCTGTCAGACTCTTTTAACACCAGGATGACAAAAGGCTTTCACCTGTTTCTCCCCTGCACACATTTTCCTGTAGTATTACCCATTGCAGGTAGAGTGTGTAACACATTGATTTGGAAACACTTTACTGAGATATCAAGTGGCATTCTACAAATAGGGAGAATATACAGATTGGACAATGGCATCATGGGAGGGCTGTGAAATTAATCGAAATTTGATTGCAATTTCAATTTGTCCAACGCCCTTCAAACCCCTATAATCAAGTTGAAATGATTTGTTCTCTTTTTTTTTTTTTTTTTTTTTTTTGCTATTTTTCTTTACACAATTTCTTGAAAAGTATTCTTAAGTTAAAGTTAATTTCAGTGGCTTCCACCCAGGCAATTTGCTGGGTGTCCTCAACAGAAATGTTAGACTTAGACTGTTCTAGCATTGCACTAAAGCTTCACAAAGTTTATTTTGGGATATATGTGTATATATATATATATATGTATATTTACACAGTTGTGTGAAAAAAATGTTTGCCCCCTTCCTGATTTCTTATTTTATTGCATGTTTGTCACACTTATATGTTTCAGATCATTAAAGAAATTTAAATGTGAGACAAAGATAACACAGATAACACCTTCACACCATTGTATACAGGTACATATTTGTAGCCTATGTATTTTCAGTTTGAACATTTTGCATAACCTTTCAATTAAGTGTTGTTTGAAAGAGAAAGAAATTGTAAATAAATGAATTGTGTAATGATGTCAATATTGAGGAAAATAATTGTGATAATGATTTTTTCCATTATCAAGCAGCCCTACATCATGGTGCACTGTAGGAAGTCGTCCCTACATCAGAGCATGAGCGACTTCACGACCTTTCAGATCATTCCTCTCCTCCATTTTTGGCCATCATTTTGATTGTGTTAACACACATGAGATGATTATTTTGTAAGAGGGCGTTTCTCTTGCAGAAGTTTGAAATTCCAAATGAAATTTTCATTAAAGGTCAACAAGACACTTTTGGGTCATTAGAGAACAAAGAAGTCCTCTCCCAAACACTGGGTAGCAAGTTCAGTAAAATGGTTTATATTTGCACGGTTCAATATGCAGTGTGAAGTCTGTTTGTAGCCCATTTAAGTCAGAACATGACTTAATTACAAGTCCAAACAAATTCTTACAAAAAAACAAAGCACTTGTTTTGTGATATGAGCCAATAAATAGTTAAATCTTGGCATTTCTCTCTGTGATGTGCTGCCTTTTGAATATTTTTAAACCAATGTTGATCTTGGGTTCAGCACTTTCCATCAGGAGAGTACCTTTCTTAACTTTTTCGTTCAGCTTAATTACAAGTCCATTCGAATGCATCAGTTTAGTCAAATTTATTTTTTGTATGCACATAAACTTTTTTTTTTTTTTTAAGTACCACAGGTTGGAAACCCAGCAGACTGACTCAGAGCAGCAGTCCTGAGCATGCCGGGCAACACTGAAAGCAGAGGAAACCCCCTTTAACAAATAAACACCTCCGGACACCAACACAAACGGAGAAACTTCTGCACACAAGTAAAACAGTTATAAGAACTTAACACGTGCATCTCATGCAAAGACAAAGAACCAGAGAACTAGTTGGTTCTAGGAACATAGAGGTCTGACGTATAAGGGACACAGAAAGGGCTGGCCTAAGCCTTTATGTGGCCCCCATCAGAATTTAATTTGTGCCACCCTCAGACTACCACTGGTGCTTAACTTTTACCAGTGCTCGATCACTTCGCTGCAGATGCACCTCACCCGTTCATTGGCATTATTTGTAGATGGCTATGATCTTCAACCATAACGGGGTAACAGAGTCAGAAAAGGAAAGTGTGATGAATGAAAGTTCCAATGAGCTCCTATTTGAAAGTAAAACATCAGCAGACCACGCCAAACAAATTTAGAGTAAACAAGATAGCCGGTTTAATGACTTTTGTTTTGAACATTTATGTAGAACACATACAGGAGTGTGAAAAAACCTGATATTGACTTGTTGTAGGAAACTTAAAAGATTCTACAGCACTCTGCTGCAGAGAAAACTGCACATGCACGACGTACCGTAAGCAGAGGCAGCAGGAACCTAAACCAGAATCATCTGCATGCAAACTGACATTTTCAGTGTTAACATGCAACCATGATTGAAATAGTATGAAACTGTTTTTGTGTGTAGTACTCTCTTTAATCTAAATTATTAAATTTTTTATTAATGTTTTGCTTAACTATGAAATTTTTTTAAATCAAGATATTCTGGCATTTCAAGGCACCCTGGATGCATGGGGCCCCAATCAGCTGTTACTTTGCATATTAACCGGCTCTAGACACAGATATAAAGCTCTGCACAGTTATCTGCCTCAAGGCTTTGTTTTTGTCAAAGCAATGTTATATTTTATTAATAGAAATGAGGCCTTAGCTGTTAACAGATTACAGCACTGATTTGAAGTTGTTTAGTCTGAATGGAGCTGATGACAAGCTAACCAGATATATAACCATATATCAGACGGGTGTTGTGAAATAATGATAAATTATTAAAAGCTGTGATGAAAGCAGTCTTGCAGCTCGTGCAGATATACATTAGTGTACTGTAACTCAGCCACATTGAGAATTATAAATTATAATGTGCTTTCAAGCAAGACAATAGAAGCAGATGCTACGTTAAGGTAAAAGTTTCACAGTAAAACAGTGAAATAACAAACTGACAATCCGGTCAAAAGTTGTCAAGAGCTACAGGAAACCAAACATTTCCAGCTTTCTGGTAATAGTTGTAGATCAAGGCTGTTTAATTCGGTCCTACGAGGGCTGCAATCCAGCAGGTTTTCAAAGTCTCCCTGCTCCAACACACCTGACTCAAGTTAAATAGATCCAATAACCAATCAAACTCTACTCAATGACTCATCAACTTAAAGGGGAAGTTCAGGATTTTTGACATAGGGTCTCATTTATAAGTGAACCAGGGTACTACTTATCTCTGAAGACAGTTTCAACATATTTCATCCCATTATTCTAGTTCCAGGAGGTTGCTGATGCTAATGCTAGTGTGAGTCTATAGGAATCTGCTAGCCTGTCATAAAAACTAATCTTGTCCACTCCACAGAAGATCTGAGGCAAATCAGCAAGCCTATCTGTGTAAATGCTGTGTTAAACTAGTAAACTCGTGTGTTAAACAAGTAAAACTAGCCTTGTATGACAAATTTTGCATTACATATTGAGGAACTAGTTTCTTACCAGCTGCGGAATGATGTACTTGGCTTCCGGGTGTTGCTACTTTTGTCAGTGTATTCCGGTTCATAGAGAGAGGGGAGGAGAAGAAGGAAGGAAAGAAGATAGATGAAAGGGGAAGGGATAAAGAATCAAATGAAATAATAAATAGAATAAGGAAGGGAGAAAGAGAAGGGAAAAAGGTGGGGGGAAAGTAGATAATAAGGAAAATTAAACAGAGAAGAAAAACAGAAATATAAAAGAAAAAGGATAGGTTTCCCCAAGGAATGGGAAGAGGGAAAAACAAGAGGGAGAGGGGGGGAGAACGAGATATAAAAAAAAAGACATGGTGACAGTTTGATGAAAAAAGTTCTAAATCGTCTTCAAAATCCAACATATCCTCATGCCTTTCAGACGTGGCCATAGATTTGACTTTGTGTAATCAGATTCATGCAAGTAGCAGGTAGCAGCAGATGACATCACTCCGCTGCCAAATACAGGAAGTAAAACTTTGTAAAGTGTCTTAGCAGCAACAATCAAAATGCAACGAAATGCAGGTTAGTTTTATTTGTAACATTATTCTATTAACATGGCATTTACACAAATAGTCTTAAATTATAAATGATTTATTTTCGGATGTTTAGTGGGGTGGTTAATATTGTTTTTAATGACAGGCTAGCAGATTCCTATTGACTTACACTAGCATTAGCATCCGCGACCCCCTGGAACTAGAATAATGGGATGAAATATGTTGAAACTGTCTTCAGTGATAAGTAGTATCCTGGCTCACTTGTAAATGAGGCCTTATGTCAAAAATCCTGAACTTCCCTTTAAGTCCTTCAAAATAATTTTTCATGAGCAGTGAGGGCAACGTATTTAGTTTTCATTCTTAAATTCAATAAAAATCAACACAACAAACACCACTATTTAACACGGGTGTTAAAGGGGCCCACAAAAAGCATGTTGCATCGGGCCCCCTCAAAGCTAGGAACGGCCCTGCAGATTGCAGGTAAGGCTAAAAACAAAAGAAGCAAATAAACTGCTGCAGGACTCCAATCTCAGACAAATGTTCTGGGACTTCTTCCACTTGAAAATGGACCTCTGTATTTATTCATAATTCAAACGTGTTTCCTGAAGCATTATCCTCAGCATTAAATATTTCTGCATCATGGCAACAACAAAAATCTAATGTAACTGGGTTGCAAGCTGTCACCAATATTATTAGGATTCATCATTTTTGTACCTCGGATATTTGAGCCAGATGTTCAACAGATGAAATCGATCCTTTGGAGACATTGCAGAAATCTAGCGAGCAGATGTTTCAGTCTGGATGAAAGAGAATGAGCTGACAGACATTTGAGGCCACTCCTATCACTCTCCCAGTGTGTCCAAAATTGTAACAGAGGTAAAGACAGAGACACGAAAGCAGGAAAAACACTCGGGCCGACCGTATGGAGGGTTTTTCAGGTTCCATCCAACAAGAAACATGTCTCGTTTCTTGGAGTGGTTTCAAGCCCAAGTGCTCCAAATGAGAGGGCCCTGGAGCAAGGGTGCAATCTCTGCTCGCTAGCTAAATCACTGGCCTGTGCTCATCAGCCATAAACATGTCACAGCTGAACTGGGTCATCCCTCTCAGTGCGTGCACATCAAACAGGGGGGCCTCCAGTGCAGCATTAACTGGCTCGGCAAGTTCTGCACTGCACCTCCACATAATGTGGCCCATTTTTTTTCCCTTTGTCTATGTGACATGTCGCCACGTCTGGCCCTCACGGCATGCATCGAAGCAGAGACGCAGACTAACAAGTGCTTCGGTCAGGGATGGGTTAGCAAGAAGAGACGATAAAGAGAGCAGATGTATCACATAGATTTAGATATTTCTGCATTTGATCCAGTTTTTATGTTTATTCTCACCATTTCTTCAAACTGGAGGAGATTCAATGTACGAAAGTGTTCCTGTAATTACTTTGTAAATGAATCTGGAATTGCTTCTGCATTCATTTGTGGTTGAGATGTTTTAATGGGCTGGCATGCAGCAGCAATACGTGGAATAACTGCGAAACTGTTTTTCTCCCAAACGCTCACGTTAAATGACAGTTCAGGTTTGTTTCTGTGTTACTGATTTCCCAGAAGTCTCCGCAACAGCTTGCCAACATTATTCATTAATCACCTTTTCGTGCTTTGTTTTCCAAGATTTTTTGACAATGTAAGGCAGAAGTTAGAGTTTATTTTCTTTTTAAATCTGTTTTTTAAGTGACGTGACAGTTTTTAAAAAAAACAAAAACAAACTATTTTTAAGTTTACAGCTGTATTTAGTGGATTATTTGCACCGGCTTTTGTTATGGCTGTCAAACATGTCAACTTTGCTAAGATTTGGTGTAAAATTCAGGTTATTCACACAGAAAAAGAATGAGAGATCTTTAACAGAGGGCGGCTGTAGCTCAGGTAGAAGAGCAGTCTGTCAACTGGGGGTCAGTTGATAGTGCCCTTGGGCAAGGCACTGAACCCTATGTTGTCTCCCAATGTGTCTGTCTGGTGAATGAATGTGTGACAGGAAAGCACTTATAGTGTGTGAGTAGGTGAATGTGACATGTACTGTCGTGTAAAAGCACTTTTGCGTGATCAACATGTGACTGGAAAAGTGTTTTATAAGTATAAATCTGTTTACCGTCAGTAGAACCATCTTTTTAGGGCTCAAAAGTACCCGGACAAGTTATCATGATCATGAAGAAAGGTCTGAAACTGGAGTTGTTTCCGTACCGATACAGGTATCGGGAATGCCTCAGATACTGCCAAAAATGCTGGTATCGGTATCGGTGAGTACTTGAGTTCAGGCACTGATCTGATACCATGTAATTTATTAAAACAGGTATTTATTTACTGATTAGCTCGGTTAGCTGTGACATAGTTCTTCTTCGCTGCTCTTAAAACAGTTTGTTGTCTGCAGCTTAGGGTGCATTCACACCAGGGAATTTCAGGAAAATTTTGCACTTTGCTTTGGTTCATGTTCAAACTGCATGAACTGAAGCAGACCAAACCACCTGGTTAAACCACCACAATTAAAACAACTGCTTGTTAGGGGGCGACGCTTCCCAATGCAACCACTGATGACAATGAAGAAGCAGGAAGAAGAAAACCGGACTCTGTGATTAAAGTGGAAATCTTTCTGCTTCTTATTGTTGGGCAATTCTACACATTTTCCAGTTGTTTTTCGTTGTTGTTTTGACCGCAGCTTCTTCAAACGCGCTGTTTGCTTTGTTTTCCTCCAGCCCAAACGATAATCTATCCCACTTCCCTCTACTTCTTCTTCTTCTGCTTAATTGCGGTCGACAAACGTCACTTCCATTAAGTGCTCTGGACAGTCCGATAGTCCGTTTGCAAGTGAACCGAGACCCCCGGCTTTCAGGCTTTGATGCACACCAGAGTACAGTTGGTGTTCAGACTGCACCAAACAAAGCGGACTACCCGTGGAATCGGACCATGGTCCGTTTAAAGCAGACCAGTCAGAGTGCGAACGCACCCTTAGAGGGACAAAGAAGACCTGATCACTTGACACCTGTTAGATAAGGAGCTAGCTAATCATGATGGCAGTATTTAACACTGGATTCTCCCACCAGCAAGACTGCGTTTCAAAATAAATGCTCCTACATGTTTTACAAAAAGGTTTAACCTGAGCCAGGCCTTGATGATCACATCACAGTCATGCAGGTGTAATATGACATTTTTTTTATAACGTAGTGGTATCGGTACTCAATATCAGCCACCCACATCACAGGTGTCAGGATCGGTATTGGGAGGAAAAAAAATGGTTCCGGAACCCTGAAGCCTTGCTATAGAAGGTATTTCTTATTTTAAAGGATTTACGTGGCCTGTTTTGCAGCTTTTACTGTTTGTCTTTCTGCATTTAGTTGGGTTGCCTTCAGGTGACGGGCTCAACCACAGACTTTCAAAAGTTCCTGCTTTGCTTTCGCTGCACATTTTAGGTCTGTAACCACCTGCATTGTGAAGCAGCGTCCTATCAGCGTGAGTTTTCCAGCACCAGGAGACGTTATTATCCTGCAAACTCCAGCTGCTTCTGTCTGCTGTCATATCTAAATAAAAACTGGTGACCCAGAATGATTGAAACTAAGTGCCTCCATTTGTCGCACAGATGATGCTGGATGCTTAGTCTCATTTTATATTGCCTTCCTTTTCTCATGAATAGTTTGCACCTTGTGGTGAACCCTCTTTGAAGTGTTACGCTTGGATGAAAACACGCCTACCTCCCGGAGAGCGTGATGCTGTGAGGAATGTTTGTGATAAGCCATCACTGTCATCTTCTATGGCCATTCAGGTCTTTTAATGTTGGTGAGCTCACCATTTCCTGTTGTGGCCATTTTCTGAAAGAACTGAGTGATGTCACATTCATGTTGCTTTTCTGAAAACAAGATTCACTGACTGATAAACTGTTATTTATCATTATAAATATATTAGAATGAAAATATGCTGACTAATAGAAGCTGAAGGGTGTGATGTGTGTGACTGATTCAGAAAGTGCTGTCACCTCTTTTTATGCAAAGGGCAGCTGTGATGCATTTCCAGAAATTCTCCAGTCAAAATGAGTAAATAGATTGTTTGTTCATACCCTTAATTTAACCCATAACAGCGAAGACCGGCTCCTTCGAGCAGCAGGAGGGAAATGTGGCTCATCTGAGCATGTAAACACTGAACTGAGCTTCATTCTCAAGTCAAATGAAGACAGAGGAGCGGAAATTGGCTCATTATGTGAAGCACTTTCATCTGTTTGCATGAAACAACTGCATTAAACAAATGTTCAAAATCATTATAATTCTAATTTGACATGTTTTGTGACTTCCTGGCTGGGTTTTGTGAAAACATGCCATGGTTTGAAGTAGAAATCGAAACTATTTGGAGTCAGAAAACATCAGTTGTTTCAATGATGATAATAATCTTTACTTGATAATGATAATGATGATAATAATCATCAGGATAATAATCGCCGCTGTGGGCCCACCAGAGACCCAGACTCCGGGTTTCAAGCCTCTGTAACCACGAAAGCTCCCCAAAAGTTTGAAAGCATGATTGGAACCTTCATGGGTGGCATTTTGCTGGTTGCCATGGTTACATGAAAACACAAGTTATGATGAAATGTCACTTCCTGGTTGAAATGATGCAATAACATCATGTAGTTATGGCTAGAAGTAAAACCAGTTGGACAAGCTTAGAAAACTTTATCAGCTCACTGAAGAGTCACACGGGTCATGTTGACCTGCACGGACACGGGGTCGTGTTTGGGAGGACTGGGTAGAAAGCCTCCCCGTCTGAAGGCTTCCCAGTTTGGAAATCCAACTTCTCACAAGATGGACCATCTTACCTGGAATTCAGCTGCACAACATTACAATTATTCCAGACCTTTAACCTGTTGCATTGATCGAGTAATAAAGTAATGAAATCACACAATAAAAGCCTGAATCTTTTCTTTGGTTTGGAAGTTAAAAATGGTTTAATTACAGCTGAGAGTAAATGAATTGATATGTTGATGTGTTGTTTCTGTTTCACATCTAAATGTATCCCCTGCCCCCCCAGATTAAAAGACTTGCGGTATTAACTGCAGCGTATTGACGAGCAGAATCATTTGAGCATGTTTAAGAGTTGGGGTTATCAGTACTGCAGCCACAAAACACGCATTAAGATCACACCTACCACATCCTGGATGTTCCATTAGTCTGTTAGTTAAACCTCTCAGTGCACAGAAATACTGTGACACACGTAGCTTCACACAAATCACCTGCTCACATATTGCACAGCTCAGTCAGTATGGTCTGTGTCGTTTATTAGAGCCCCATTTTTATTTGTTTTAGTCAATCTCTATTATGTTTCTCCTGTCCTTGACAATTGAAACCATGTTTTCTTCAGTAATAGTAAAGTCAGATTTATAGTTTCAATATGCTGTGAATTGATCTGGTGTACATGCACATAAATTTAACATGACTGTAATAGCAGTGCACGCAGTAGAAATAAATACCACATGCAAATCTGTAATGCTGATGCTATTTTGGCCACACATAGCACAGCTTTAAGGGGCTGTATTTAGTATTTATTTTGTGTACTGTTTGCAATGCATAGTGCAACCGAGGCCGGCTGGAGCCTTCTTGGGGCCCCAAGAAGAATTTGATATGGGGGCTTCCCCTAGACATCCTCAGCACCACTGGTTTCACTGGTGCTTGCTTATTTCATATACTGTTAGGAACACAAACATTTATTTACATTACATTATTATTCTGGCTGTTTTTAACTTACTGGAGTAGCAAATTCAGATAAATGGTCCACAGTTAATATGCAGATTATTTATGTATGTGGCATACTGAATTTGCATATGACAAGGAGAAAACATCAATAAACGACATTTTTATGCATTTTATTATTTCATATAAATGTTATATTGTTAAAACAAACAAACAAACAAACAAACAACAAAAGAGTGAGCTTTTTGCCATGTTTAACTTCCCTTCTGGGATAAATAAAGTATTTTTCATTTCATTTAATTTCATTTATACATATGCAGCGCATGTCCAATATAATGGAAGTGATGGGGCAACCGTGTGCAGCCTCTAAATAAGGCATTATCTGCCACAAACTCCTTCATTTGACCAATGTTTTATTACAAAACATTAGTCGGACCCCCCCTGTGAGCTTAAAGTGGCTTTTTTGTGGTGTTTTGTCCTTATTTACAGACATTTACTTGTTATGTTGTCCCATAATAGTGACGTCATCAAAGCCGCCACAGTAAAAATGTCTGTAAATAAGGACGAATCACCACAAAAAAAAGCCACTTTGAGCTCAAGGGGGGGGGGGGGGGGGGGGTTATCGGACTAATGTTTTGTAACAAAACATTGGTGAAATGAAGGAGTTTGTGGCAGATAATGCCTTATTTAGAGGCTGTGCAAGGTTGCATCATCACTTCCATTATATTGGACATACATCGATCTGGAGTGGATCTAAATATCTCCAAAAGGAATTCAAGTTAGACTAAAACTGTCTGGGTGAGTAAATTAATGTATTTCATCCTAGAAAACAGGTCCAGATTGAAAAAAACAAACTTCCCCTTTAAGTTCGCAAACGACATGACTGTGGTGGGTCTCAACAACAACGATGAGACAAACTACAGGAATGACGTGAGCCGCCTGGCCACGTGGTGAAAGGACAACCATCTGCATCAGAACAAGGAGAAGATGATGGAGATTGCGGTAGACTTCAGGAGAGAGCCTGTCCAGCATGTTCCACTGATCATCAACGGTGCTGAGGTGGAGCAGGTGAGCAGCACCAAGTTTCTGGGTGTCCACATCTCCCAAGACCTGTCCTGGGACACCAACACCACGTTCCTGGCCAAGAAAGCCCAACTCTACTTCCTGAGGAAACTGGGAAGAGCAAGAGCCCCGTCCCCAATCATGCACTCCTTCTACAGGGGCACCATCGAGAGCATCCTGACCAGCAGCATCACCGCGTCGTACGGAGCCTGCACAGCATCCTGCCGCAAGACCCTGCAGCGCACCATGAAAGCAGCTGTGAAGATCGTCGGTCCAGGGGCCAGAACCAGCAGGCTCAGAGACAGCTTTTTCCACCAGGCAGTCAGGACGCTCAATCCTCTCCCTGCTCTGCCCCCCCCCCCCCCCCCCCCCCCCCCCCCCGATCCCCACTGACTCTGCCCGCTCACAAACTCACCTACCTCAGGACTACAAACCTCACTTTATCATCACCATGGCACCAGTTCAACAATGCAGAACATTGTTCTGAATGGCACTACTACATATTGCACTATTGCATCCATCAGGACTGCTTCTCAGTTTACTCTCACAAATGCATTATTGCACTATTGCCACTGTACTGTTACATTGCTAAAACCTTACTGTACATGTACAGTTACATTGTTTACATTGACTATTTGCACTATTGTCCATCAGGACCTCTGCACTGTTACACTGTCAAACTTTACCGTTACATGCTACAGTTGCATTGTTTACGTTGTCATTGCACTGTAAAAAATGCACTACTTCCTACATCAGGATTGCAATACCATTCACATTGTCTACTGTCAACCAATTTGTAAATTTGTTATCTTCTTTAGTATTTAAAATGAGGTTTCGTGTTTAGATTTCTAGGCTATCCGAGCGGATTCCAGTGTTTTTATCAGTCATTTTCTGTACCACTTATCCAGTTCAGGGTCGTGGGGGTTGCTGGAGCCTATCCCAGCTATTATCAGGCGAGAGGCAGGGTACACCCTGGACAGGTCGCCAGTCTGTTGCAGGGCCAACACACAGAGACAGACAACCATTTACACTCACATTCATTCCCAGGGACAATTTAGAGTGATCAATTGACCTAACATGCATGTGTTTGGACAGTGGGAGGAAGCCGGAGTACCTGGAGAGAACCCACGCATACACGGGGAGAACATGCAAACTCCACACAGGAAGGCCACTGTTGGAATTGTTCGAACTAGCGACCTTCTTATTGTGAGGCCCTATATATATATATATATATATATATATATGTATATATATATAAATATTTCTATCTTATAGTTTATTATATTTTATTATATGCACCTTGGGTTTGAGAGGACTGTAATTTCATCTGTGTATGGCTAACATGTGGCACATTTGACAATAAAGTTGACTTTGAAATGCAGAACATTGAAGTGGAAGCCCCCAAGCAACCGCTTAGCTCGCTTATGTCTATTGCAACAAATACCTTTTAGCACTTCCTTCTTTATGAATTTAAATAAACTAAATAAATGCCACAGTATGATAAAACCGCAAACCACTGACTGGCTGGAAAGAATCATCACATATGGATGAACTGCAGCATCTCTGCAGCAGTGTCAAGCACCTTTAGACATCTGCAGCACTCTTGAAGACGTTGGTTGCAATAAATCTGTGATCATGGGTGGCAAATCTGACAGGTTTCATGCACAAATGGCTCTCCAGAGAGTTTTGTAGCATGCAACTGCAATAACTGCTTCAAGATATCCAACATATCTGCTGTGATAGAAGCCACAAACTTCCTTTGTTTCTGTCATGAGGTGAGACTTACAGTAATAACCAATTCTGCACATGTTTAACAGTTTTATGATAAAATCGGCAGCTGATGAGACAGAACTTGCATGTGACAAACATGCAAGTTTAAACATAATTCACACATAAACTCATTTAGGTGTTTAAAATGTGTAAACAAGCAGCCAGTAACAGCTGGGTGCTGATGTAGTCTGGGGTCCATAAACACCGGGATTGTGGTTAATGATAAAAACAAATGAATTACAGGCAAGTCCAGTGACTGAGGTCATTGTGTGCTCTCTGATGAGCTGACGGCTAAACAGAGGGATCTTTTATGCTACGACACTGATGTGAGTGACAAGCATGCAAGCTGGCCTGCACTTTCATGGATTTCATGTAAGATTCGTGGAATTGGTGGCATAGAAATCTTCAAGTGGAGACAAATGTCTCAACACATTCTAAACAATATGATATTATCAGAAGTGAGCAAGCTAACGAGCTATTCACTCGACTGTTGTGAGTTTTCTTTGCCAACCTGCTCCGGCGCACACGTTCCTGCGCTCTGAAGGCGTGGATTCGGGCAATGTGTCTTTTTTAAAAATGTAGCTTGCTTGAACCGTTTTTCCAAGATTGCCAACCCTAGCTTAAGACCAAAATACATAGAAAATGACCATTTTTAATACACATATTTAGTAAGTATTTCTTTGAAGTATTTTAGTATTTAGCTACATATATTTAAGTCACAACATCGCATTAAAGACTCATGTGCATATAAGAAATGCTTTACAGCTATGAGGTAATGGGTCACCCAGAGACTGTTAAAAAAACTAACTTTCTTTTTTGATGAGCTAAAAGTGAAACCACTTGGGTGTCGCCATCTTCGTGGCATCGCGTGTGTCGTCACTCCCGGAAAATACAAAAATGGGCAGAACGCGGCCTCTGGGAAAATGATTGACAGCCAATGTAGCTACTGTACTGCTAACGAGCTAACTTGAAACTAACAGGAGCTAACAAAGATTAGCCCCCTGAGCGGCAGGGGTAAAGATAAGGCATGTTTGGACTTGCTGTTAGCTGACAAAACCACTGTTGTGCTACTCTGCTACAGGCTGAGACCTTACCCAGAGCAAATAAGGAGCTAACTAGTAGTCGCCAACTGGCATCCGGTCTGCTTCCTGTCAATCAAAAGTGCATGCCCCTTATTATGTGTAATTTCAAGATGAAATAACATCTAAACGGATGAGTTATAAACAAACCCACCCCCTCACAGTTGACATGAAAGTAAACTTGACCTATTAAACCTAAAATAATTTTTTGAACCAGGCTGTAAACATGTTTATTTCTGCTTTTTAACATGGGAGTCTATGGGGATTTGCTCAGAGAGATGTACAATTATTTTCTTGTTCCGCTAGCTTCACAGTTGGCCTTCGGAGCTGGCTTCTTGGGGTCACCTCACCAGGATGACACCGTTGATTAAACTTGTTTTCATGTTAATTCGGGGAAAAGATTGACTTGCATCAAATAGAGTTAGAGGTACATTAATCTAAAAATTTTACAAAATAAAGGAGGAAGAAATGTTTGACAAAAAGTGTAAAAGTCAGAGGCTAAATTAAGGTATTCCTGTGGCAAAAGGGAACCAAAGCACAAGGAGGAAGTATCTTTTTTTCCCTTTTTTTCAAAGAGGAAGTGTGTGTGTGGAAGGGGGGGTTGTTTGAAAAGCCGTTGGCGGGTGATGTATTTCACAAGTTCATCTTATGTTGGTGAGCATGACGGGGTTATCTATGTGAAACTTCTCAGCTTGTTCACAAAGGTAGCTGAACCGCACCTGTGGATATGGAGGGGGAATATAACGGAGACTAAAATGAGCCGGTTTATCAGAGCTCTGACATCAGCTAGTTAATGGATTAAGGGGCCCGAAGCTGGAAAAATAATTCTTTAAGAAGCACGTCCACTGTTACAACATGAAAAAGATCCAGTGGCATTTACCTAGAGCTTAACATCAACATCTGAGAGTCCAGACAGCGCTCGACCCCACAAAGCCAAATCATCTTTGTCAGATTACGGATGATGAGAGAAAAACATTTTCTTACATATGTAAAAAAAGCTGCAGTCAAGCATCTAATATTACAATATTTAGCTACCATGTTGACTGACAGACTGTTTTAAGGAATATTCTGTAACTGTACATGGTTTAAGCGCATTTACACCTTAATAACTCAGATAAAAGCTGAGATACACCTTAGGTGAAGTGTATGTGTAGAGGAAGTGATCAGCTTGTGAATTATTCATGTAAACCTCTGAGCTAGTTCAGGTATTTAAAATGATCAGGATTATATTAAGACAGCACTAAAGCTGGCAGCACAAGAGCTAAAGATCTAAAAATGCATTGTCATGACAGTTTTTAACCCTTTTAAAAATCATTTTTACTCCCTCCTTTAATGGAAGGAGCGTTTACCAGATAGTCGTTCAAGGAGTGATGCTGAGATTAGTGGCAGATCCTCCTCTAGAAGGTGTGATCTTTTCTACTGTTTAGCTCCATATTTTGATTTTTTTTTTTCAATTTAAACTTGACTATTGTTTTCACTTGCTGTTTGGTTAGGTGTTGACTTTTAAATGCACTTGGTTAGGGAAACATTACAGGAGTTAGTAGGTAACCTTGTGCATCGGTAAGCTTGTGGTGATCAACTTGGTTCAGGTGCAGTTTAAGTCCCCTGATTTATGTAATGCATTATGAAAAGCACATGATTACCAATGTGGTACATATAAAACACAACTGTGGTACATATAGAGACATTCCACACACAGACAGAAATTCTGCACCGCAAAAGACAATAAAAGACTTAAAGGATAACTTTCTTTTCAACCTGGGTCTTATTTCTAGGAGTCTATACGTTCATTTACTCACCTGTAAAATTTCTGTATCACTTTGACTCCTTCGGAAGATATTACATTGAGTCGCCTTTCGGCATGCATCCATTTAATGGGAGAGACAGAGCAGCCTCTATATAAGGCATTATCTGTAGCAAAACTTCATTTCACCAATATTTTGAGTAGAAGGAATTAGAGATGTCCCGATCAGGGTTTTTTGCCCCCGATTCCGAGTACGAGTCATTTGATTTTGAGGATCGGCCGATACCGAGTCCCGATCCGATACTTCTATAATAAAATGAAAATTTAAGAGAAAAAGACAGTGTTTCCCCTACAGCAGTGGTCTGTAGGGGAAACACTGCTGCCTAAGCTGATTCTGAATCCTATCAGCTCGAATGTGCAATTGGGGAATCAGGAGGTGCCATATTTGTTGTATTTTTTCGTTTTATTGATTCTTATTTTACTTTATTATGACACCTCCTCTGATCAATTACATTCTTCCAGCCATATTCTTAAAAAGAAAACATATTTAGCATACATTTATATACCAAACTAACGTCAAATTAATGAGTAAGTAATCATTTATGCATGTCTGTGGAAATCACAAAGGAAGCTGGTTATTTCTCCATTTCTCTGAAGCTTGGAAACACATGATTATTTTTGGACAGCAAATAAAACCAACACTAGATTTCAAATAAACTCTGAAACAACAGATAGGCCTAATGTAATGTGTGCTTCGGTTTTACTCCGTTCATTAATGGCAAACAAAGTTTAAGCAGCTTTCTTTTCTTTTTTCTGTCACTTCTCCGCGGGTCACGTCAACCAGCAGCCCTGTCAAACCCGCAGCGATGCACGCGCTGCACAACTAACGTTAAACCAGCACATTGTCACGTTGCTTCGCTAAATATGAACCACGTGTTACACGTTATGTTGACTTATTGTTGTTTGTTTGATTAGTGGATCAAACTTTTTAAAAGCGGCTCATCAGTTCAGCTGCAGCCGCCTTCCCTGTAGTTATGTCTGAGTGAACAGGCTGCTGCCTGCTGGTGCGTTACATTTAAACTCCTGCACTGCCCGGTGATGCTGTAAACAGCACTGAGCTGCGTGCAGGACGGGGCGGTTCACATAAAACCGAAACTGAGAGGAAACCACGCAGAGGAAAAAGTGGAGCAGCCCGCTGCTGCTGTATCAGTAAAGGAAACATTTAACCGATCCCTGATCGAGAAGTAACAGCCGATTCCGATCGAGTCTGAAATCACGTGATCGGGCCCCGATCCCCGATCACGTGATCGGATCGGGACATCTCTAGTTAGTACAAGCGCCAACATTTATTCAGAATAATCCTGTTGGACATGTGCAGAATGATGTTACGTCACATTATTTATTAAAGATGTTTACATTGTGCGAAGAGTGCCTGAGCTATATACGGACAAACAGAAGAGGGGTTGGCTATTGATTTAAAAGAAAGAAAGAACGCGCGATTTCATCTGGTTTGGTCTGCCGCGGCATCCGTAGTGTCCTGAACTCGCATGAAGGAGCATTGCTGAAATACGATGTTCTATTGTTAAATAATGTTGTTTCGAGTAAATTATGGACGTTACCCACTCAGGACACTTGGATTACATTGGACGAGCAGTATGGAGGAATATTGACAAGTTTTTGTGGATTTTTATGGACCTTTTTGTGTCAGGCACTGGTGACTCCCATTATGTGAATGCCGGCGGATAACGAATCCGGCTGCAAGAGTCTTGCTCAGTGTGAGGGTGAGTAGAAAATGAGTTCACATCATTCTGTGGGTGTTTTATCCCTTCAAGCAGAAATCACATGTGCCATATTAAAAACAGTAATGTAGAAGAAACATTAAAATATACCATGAATAATTTTTTTTTTTCTCCAAACATCCTTAAAAAACATCCAAAAAGCATCCAGACTCAAGACTTTGTTAACTGTGTCTGAGGGAATGCTGCTGCTGCTCCAGCAGCATCACCCTGAGTTTTTCAAAGTGTGAAACCACAATTTTACAATGATTAAAATCTGAAACGGTAATACTAACCGTCAGCAGTGTTGTATAAAGTACCCAAAAGCCATACTTGAGTAAAAGTAAAAGTACCTCACTGGAAAATGACTCAAGTAAAAGTGAAAGTCGCCTGCTAGAATATTACTTGAGTATAAGTAAAAAAGTAGCTAGTATTTACTGTACTTAAGTATCAAAAGTAAAAAGTACTGTTAATAAAACGCAATCTGAAATTTGAGTTTAACATTTTCTTTATTTCTGTTTAATTTAGTTTTTAAGTTTTAATTTGCAAAGTGTAAAGGAGTTTCAATACCTCCTTACATAAACCCAACCACATAGAAAAATACACACAAACACATCATTGCAGACCTGCATGCATGCCTACCAACATTCATACCAGTGTGCATTTAATATAAAATCATTCCTAATAAACTCTTGGTGCTCAGAGGTGATGCAACAAACAAAAAACTTGACCGGTTGAACTTTAACATGACTGCAGTGCGACAGCACTTGAACTATCCATCCAGTCATTACTGAACCCTGAAAAACTTTTTGTTTAACCTCAAAAGAAGTTGTTTCTCAAAATGACGAGAGCTCAGTCTCACTCTTCTTGGACTGAAGACCAGACCAGCGATGCTGAACAGCCTATCGCATGCTGCTGATTCAGGTAAAGGTGTGTTTAGCTTCAGAGACGGCTGCACAAGGCTGCTATAGTAGCTACTAGTCCCACTACAACAAAACAAAGATTGTCCAGTGGCTATTACGCTCCTTGTTATTTTGTAACGAGTAACTAAGATGCTCAGGTAAATGTAATGGAGTGAAAGTATTGATTTTTCTCTGAAAATGTAGTGAAGTAAAAGTAAAAGTCATCAGAAATAGAAGTAGTAAAGTAAAGTACAAATATAAAAAAATACTACTTAAGTAAAGTAACAAAGTATTTTAACTTAGTTACTATCAAACACTGATCGTCGGGAATTAAATTGCCACATTTCTAGTTTTATGTAGGCGAGGAGCTCATTCCTGAGTTTGGTTGCCGCTTAAAAAGAGAGAAAAAAAACTAAAGCAGGAATTAAAATCAGATCTGCAAAGATTTTCAGGAGAAAAACTGCCTAAACTCTGAAAGAAGAAGAGTGTTAGAAACTGTTTGCTCATGGATGCAACATGTCTTTAAACTGAACTAGAACTTAGTCTAACATGAGCAGCTCATCTGTAGTGTGTTAATTTTAGGCCTCTGCACTGTTATCAGTTAATCTGGTAGACACTGAATGTGCTGGTGTCACCCCTCTTTCATCACTTTTTTTTTTTTTTGCGTGATCTGAGTCCGTGGGTCTTACTGGCATACTTTATTGAGCTTATGATCAGCTTCTAATGGGAATCTGAACACTTGTTTAAGTAAATAAACATGATGTCTAAACATTTTTGTGATTAAGCTGCAGCACTGAGTCATTTTTTACGTCATATGTGGCAAATGAGCAGGAGAAAATCATCGTCACTGTTTATGAGCTGCAGCTTCCGCTCTGTTTGATTAAATGTCACTAGTTGTGAATCACAGATATCAGAGGGGTCTGCTGCATTTACAGGCACGTCTGACTGACAAATAAAGAACATCAACACAAAAATTATCACACAAAAACTTAAAGCTTTCTAAGATTTATTTAGTTTATACTGTAAAAGTTCAACAAACTCATATCCTAGTTCATTTTACATTTTTTTGCAATAAGTTTGTTTATTTTATTTAGTAATGCAACTTGTTATATTTTCCAATGCAGTTAAAAACATCTGCAGCAAGGGAAATATAAATCCTATCATTTAATTAAATCACTGGTAACTAGTGTAGATGGATGTAAGAAACAACATGATAATGACTGATGTTTTGCTTGGATTAGAGTTTTTAAACTGCAGGTATACTGGTGGTATTATGGGCTGTCCACACTTCCTGCAAATACTGTAGCTTTGCACACTCCTTTTCATAGCCTGTACTGAACATATGAAAAGAAGCATTGCAAATGCAAAAATATTTTTAGCATAAACAAATATAGTATCTGTTTACTTACCTTTTTGAATGAGAGAGCACATTATAGACGGATGCTGGGCTCATTTGTATTAAAAGTTCTTTGATTTTGCATGAAGTGTGAAAACAATCCCTAAGCTATGAAAATATTTACAATGGTTCAAACTATTCTGATGTGAATGACACACAAACAGAAGTCATGGAAATATGTTGAAATATTTAGAAACATAGTGGAAAAGTGTTTGGTAAGTGAACGTGACCTATTAAAGGTTTGAGTTCAGGACTTTTCTGGTCATGGATACTATATTTTCTTTTTCTTTTTTTGGCAGCTGTGGGTGTTAAAAACATTTAATGAACTGCCTAATTTAAGAATAACCATTTCCTTTAAACTTACACAGAGCAGATTCACAGTGGCTTATTTGAGAACATTTAGTTTTGTGAACAGGCCAAAAAGGTTTTTAGACTAAATTAAATATATTTTATTTATTTTATCTGATCCTAAACTGTCTAGACAATATTATCAAAGTTTAATCTGATAAATGTTTCTGTCTGGAAACAGCCAAAGAATCAGAGTTGCAGTTTGTGTATCTGTAGGACAGCAGATGGGTCACCAGAGCCTGACTATTTAATCATTTTGGAGAGGGGGGGTGAACCGGTGCTGGCAGAGACAGGGATTATACTGTATGGTCTGGTGGTTCAAATATTCATCTCCATCATCTGTACCTGACTTTAATATTCAGTTGCTAGTCTCTCGGCACAGTTTGGACTAGTTTGGAGTAGTTTATAAAATTTGCAACATTTCAGCATTTTTTCCAGTGAAACAAAGTTGCTATGACCCAAGGGAGGACATCTTAAGTGCATTTTTTCAGTTTCCCAATGCACCACATGAACATTTTGAAGTTCCTATTTTTTACTGTCAGTTTCAACACCATTGATGCTCTTGCCCTCCACTCTCCTTCCTCTTTTTTTTTTCTTTTTTAGTTATGATCGCTGCTGGTGTCTGAGTGACTGGGGAATACTTAAAGGGGCATATCCTTGCACAAAGCTGCTTACAGTCTCTTTTAGCACAGCCAGGACAGTAAAGGGGATTTCTGCAAGCCAGCTCTCTTTCTCAGCCATAATTAGGCCACCCACATTCACAGTCATGCGCCTCACATGGTGACTCTGTTACATTTGCAGACCTTCCATGCTGAAAACATGTAATGATTTATAGAAAAATAGCATGAAAACATGGTTACGTGCAGTTTGGACTGTATCTTCAAATAAGACATTTCCTTTGTTCTGGTTGTTCTTTTCCCTTAACTCATAAAACCAATCTTCAGGACAAGTAAACAACAAAGAAAAAAGTACAAACAGCTAAATAGGCCTTATTCAGTCCAATTTTATCTGAATTTTTACACCATTTCACTACGTTTGGATGATATTTATGTAAAAGTAGTCTGCTCAGTTCAGATTCACTCATTATAAAATATAAGAGTCCATCAGGTCTGCCTGTAGAAGTTATGTAATTTCCATAGGTGTTTCATGTTGCAGGCAAAAGTACATGGAAAGGCGAGTGTATGCCCCTTGGGAAACATGATTGGTCCAATTACATGACGTAAATGATTGACAATAGCACCAACCAATCCGCGGCCGTACTGAGTATCGCCCCTTGCTGGCCGTAGGGACGACGTTCAAGGGAACATTTGTTCGGGACGGGGGAGGCTGCGGTGTCATGTCGATTGACCGTGTGTCGTAACACTTTGTACTCAGCCTTATATCGGATTTAAAGTCTTGCAGGGGATTTTTCTTTTAATCGAGCGGCGAAAGATCTGTTTTGGTTTGCATTTGACCGATGATTTAGCAAAGTTGAACGAAGTGGGATCAGTTCAGTGTGAAGGGAAAGAAGCGGCGTTGGAATCGTTTGTGGATCCGTGCACACTCGGTAAGTTACTGCTGTTCGTCTCGCTAACTTTTTATAGCAAAATGTTGACGCCCTGGTTCCTAAAAATGAACCCGAATCCTGCTTGTTGTAAAGTTACATTCATGACGTTTGATAGTTAAAGCTGGGGCTTTTTTGTGCTTTTGTGTGAACTTTTAGTCGTTTCTTTATGTGCTCTTTTCTTCTCGTCCATTCTGCTAACTTGGCTAACTGCTCCCTCGACATTTTTTCCCCACTGTTCGGTTATTGCTTCAGGCTGGATTCATTACATTCACCAAGCACGTTTCACAAACTTTAACATACTAATGAAGTTTCTCATTATTACCAATGGAGTTTCTCATTATTAGGTTGTATAACGGGGAGTGTAGCCGGTGATAACGGTTACTTTAGCAGCCATATGTTTGTGCAGCCGCTGTGAGCCAGAAATGGTAGAAAAGTACCATAAAAACCGGCTCATATTACTGGAGTCTTGAGCTGTGAATTATTTACTTTTATCTTAGTTATTGAGTTGCTAGCTGATATGAGCTCTCTTGAAGGGGTAAGTTTAGTGATACAATAAACTAATGTATATTAATAGTTAACCTTCTTTTTATGCAAAAAAAAAATCATTGGGATCTTCAGACTTCATTACTGGTCCAGACAAAATAAAAGAAGACAACTTTTAGGTGTTTATTTTACTCTTTGTCTGCCTGATTATAATATAGATGAGACAAATCATCAGTTTAACATATTTTAGAAATCATTAAATTTATATATAATATTCACTCCCAATGTAATATTTCACTTTGCATAATTACTGTAAATGTGTGTCCCCCTTTCGTTTCTGTTAATAATATGTCCCTTTTAATGATTATTTTATTTTATTTTCTTAGGTATTTATCCAACTCTGTTCACATGTGAGCATAGCATGTGGTATAGGCAGCAATTGTCTTGAGCAGTGAGTAGTACATGGCCTCTCTTCTCATCTTACAGGTCTGAATAAGCACTCCAGATCACAGCTGCTGGCCATTTACCGATGGGTACATACTGCGAGGCAACACACCAAAAGACCTGCAATTTATTAAGAAGAGACTCAAACTGTGAAAGAATGAAGACAAGTTAGATATTTTTGTCTCCATAAAACCTTTGGCTGTAGCATTTGTTGGAATCAGCAAATGAGTACTTTGACTAAACGCATAACCAGAGAAACCTGAAAAATAACACAACCAATTGAAGCTCATCTTCGAGAGAAACACCTTTACCCAAAGTATTCAACATGAGTGCCGAAGGATATCAGTACAGAGCGCTTTATGACTACAAAAAGGAGAGAGAGGAGGACATTGATCTCCATGTGGGGGATATACTGTTGGTAAGCAAAGGCGCTCTGGTGGCTCTTGGGTACACTGATGGTCTGGAGCAGCGGCCAGATGACATTGGCTGGCTACCAGGCTTTAATGAAACCACTCAGGAAAAAGGGGACTTCCCTGGGACATATGTTGAGTACATTGGGAAGAAATGGATCTCTCCTCCGACACCGAAGCCAAGGCCCCTCAGACCCTTACCGGTGGCTCCAGGCTCCTTCAAGGCAGAGACAGACTCCGACTCAGAACAAGGTGAGTTTAACAGGAAGTCATGCATAAGGATTACTGATTGGTATCAGATCAAGGAAGAATGTTTTTTTCCTTAATCGGAAAAGAAGTATTTGTTTAAATCACCAGTGCAATGTGAATTCCCGAATCGGTAATGGATAACAGTCATTTATTGGAATAAAGCACTTGTAGTATGTCATTTATGGAAATATTTCTTACATTTCAAAATCCCCCCTCCCCCCCCCTGGCATTTGAAGATGTGATAACAATCATAAATAATTATGTTAGCTGCCATCTGGTTACCTGGCTGACATCCCACAGCCCTTTCACATGTTGTTTTTGTGCTTCTAGCCATATGTCCTGGCTTTCATTAGCAAATGGAGTTGAAACATTTCTTACAGCAAGTAAATCGCATCCATTTTAATTCAAATGGATTCATCCAAATCCAGATCCTGAAGTTTGGTGAAGACGCTGACATTTTAAAGTAGTGATAGTGACAAGTTGCTTTGCCCAGTGCTGCCCAGCTGCACTGACTGTGAACCAAGCTCAGTCCCAACGGACAATGGCACTGGTGTTTATTCAGGGTACAGTACAACAGTGTGTCTTGTGCAGGCCATATGGTACCAGATATCATCTGTTTTTCTTCTCAAAATGCATCTTAAGGGAATTATATTCCCTTATCAGTGTTGAAAAAGATGCTTAGATTCTTATTTGCAGGTACTGAGAGACATGGTGCAGCAGTTAAGCTAGCTTTATCAAATTGGGGTGTAATTATTTCCTCCTAGCTCTGTTTATCTGCCGCCTATATGCCTTATGTGATGTTGTTTGTCATGAAGATAGTCATCAAACCCTTGGTTTTGCTTTAGATCTTTAGAAATTATTTCCGTAAGCGTTGAGGCATCATGTTGGTTACACTGAGTTGAAATCTAAAGTGGTAATTATCACGTCAAACTGAGCATATAGCAAAAAAACATATAAAAAACCAACAACTAAACTTTTTCCTCTGAATTTGCATTTTAATTGCAATAAAACATTTGTTAAACCACAGACAAGAACCCCTTATTGTTTATCTGATAATAATTGTGTATTACTTTGATTATGTGGGGGTATTTCCTGAGGTGGGTTTCATGCTGAAATGTCTATTTATATCTTGCAGGTGTTGCTCAAAATACAACACAACCATTTTTTTCCTCAAGCTATAGCAACTACTGTTTTGATAAAAGCAAACAATCTTTGTTCCCCTTTTCTTGAGTTGAGCCAGGTCAAACACATGATCAGTTTCTGTACTGAACTGAAAAAAATGTTCCTTTTCATTTTTCTTGGATTTTTTTTTTTTAATTTTGCTCCTGTATAGTAGAAAATATGGAATAATGTGCAATTAGGATTTTATTTATTTGTTTTTTGCATGTTTTATTCAATAACTTAAAAAATACCCTTTCAGTCAGTCACAGCTCAGACCACAGCTCATGAGCAATTAAAGCTGGCATCTTTTTAATGATGATGCAGCTTCCATGATTATGCCCGTAAAACTCTCTGCACACCTAAAGAGCAGCTGTGACTGCCAGGTTTCTAATTTTTGCTCTTTTTGGTACAGCTGTGAAATTCTTTGCTGTGGTTTGCAGGGTGAGCAGAGAGCACTGTGAGGGGGGCATGTACTGAATGGCTATGTGGAGGTTTAGTGGCAGCAGCGTTGAGCCTGGAGCGAGAGCGAATGTAGCAGAGGGAGAAGAAAAGTCTCTGTGTCCTGGGCTGTGGGAGATGGGAGGGGAGGGAGGCCCTGAGGATGTGGGTAAGGGAACGAAAGCCCTTGTGCTCGCTTGAGGGTTTGTGTAAGGGATAGTGTGCAACGGGATCAGGGCTGGAGCAGAGCTGGGGGCTTGGCGGAGGGGCTAAAGTAGGGAGCGGGTAGGTGGGGGGGCCTTGGGAGGAACCGGGGATCTGCATGCTCAAGGGGGCTTTGAAGAGGGTCTTGTTGCTTCCAGAGTGTTTGTGATTTATTGCCCACCACCAAGGGATCTAACTCCCTTCCTCCTACACTGCAGCTTTTTTTCTTCCTCCTCCTCTGTTTTTTTTTTTTATGTTTTGATAGTTCCTACAGTTAGCTCTGGGAGGGCAAAAGAGGTGGAGAAATGAGGCTTGGGAAGGGACCTCTCCTCTCTGACGGAGGGGGGTGTGTTACATGAGTGCAGCAGATGTGGAGAAAGAAAGCAAGAAAAAGAAGAGGGCAGGGCTGGGAAGCTATTCCGCCTCATTCCAGCTCTCAGCCCTTTTCTTTTTTCCTTCTTCTTTTTTAAACATTTAAGTCTTCCTCCTTTGCTGGGCCTCTCGGTTGAGAGAGCATACATGTGTTCAGGCCTGCCATCAGGAAAGAAAATGGAGCACATTTCTACCTCATACAAATACAGAAGTGATTTTTAAACTTTCCAATTTTCTGCCCCCTTTTTAAGCAGATTGTACTAGTTTTATTTTGGGAACTCAACTTTTTGTACTTTGATGTCTAACACTATTGAAGCTTCATGATGGGCGGTTTTGGAGAGGCGGTGCTCGGTTACATAACTGTTTTTTTTTTAAGGGCCAATTTTCAGTGTTTTTATATTTTTTGGGGGGGGGGGGTAGGGTAGGGTAATCGCTCTTCATCTTCAAGCAGACAGTCTGAATGGCAAATGCGTATGACTGTGTGCTGCTCTGCATGTTCTCACAAGGTTTAGCCTGCATGCTCAGTCATGTTTAAAGAAATATTTGATGCCATCAGTCTATCTGCTCCTTCAGCCTCATCGCTGTTTTCTGCAATCACGCTCCGTTACAGTACGTGGCACACAAAAGCAAGAGTTTTCAGTGGGGCATTAAAAGAATGAAGAAAAATCAGTCTTTGCATATTTTATAGGCATCTTTCAAATATAGCCTTCTGAGTGTAAACACACTTTTTTGGTATCCCTAAATGAAAAATGAAGCTTTTACAGTTTCAGTGGGTTTAGATATGAAGCTTCTTAAAGGTTTTTTTTTTCTGTGTATGAAATATAGATAATGGATACTAAAAAGGGCCACTGGAAGGAAGACAGGAGGCTGCAGAGAAGGGGACAGTTGCACTGAGAGTACTCTGCATAGCTGGAGATTGAGATAATACAGCTCTCCTTCTCTGGGCCTCTTTAGCACTCAGGCTGACATCTGCTCTATTGAACACTTTTTCTGTCAGCACTGTCATTTTTTTCTTACAGCCAAGACTTCACTTTTCTCCTAAATTATGCATGTCACTTTTGGAATGGTTTCAACATTTTTCTAGAAAAGATGCCAACAGATCGCTGCATCCATCCGAGCCTGCAGCGGAGCAAACACAGCAGAAGTTTATGGTGTGATAGTGGGCTCTGATGTCGTGTTCCTCTGTGGGACTAAAGGCAGCTGAGGCCTGGAATGCGTTGGCGCTTCTTTGGTGAAGCGGTGCACGCAGACTGCATGGTAGACTGATTTGTAGCTTTGTGATGAATCAGTATTGTGCTAAGTGCTGATTGCAGTAACATGGCGCACAATGTAACTGGACAATAAATGGCCGCATGCTGAATAGCTGTCCCAGTGATTGCTGTTTTACACCGTCATTGTTATCTGCGTTCATGTTGCCCATGTGAGGTAAATTTCACAGATTAGGGCCACTGAATGTTTCTAAAAATGCATTTCTTAAATTTGTAGATTATTGCTCAGTTTTCAGCTTGTATTCTTGGAAAACCATTTTTGTGCCACCTGTTTGAGTTACTATATTAGCTTTGGTCGGGTGGTGAGTGGACAGCGGTAAATCTGCTGACTGCGAACATCAGCCTCAAGCTGGATTAAAATGTATTTTTGGCTCATCATAGTTTCCAAAGTCTATGTCACAGAGAGGTGTTTATTAATGTGTGTGTCATCTTTTCATTATCCCCGTATTTACTTCCGGGGATCATGTTTAAATACAAAGGATTGCTTATTGCAGTATTAGCTGCCCTCTTTCCAGCATTAATGTGGTGACACAGAGTTTCATTATGTTCAATCACATAACGATGATGAAGATGAAGTTTATCTGTATCTATAGAGACATAAAAGTCTAAACCTGCTTAGAAATATGCTGAATTGTTTTAATTGGCTGTGACTTTCCATAAATTGTGGAAACAACACAACTGGGACTGCACAATATATCGCAAATATATGGTCATCGCAATATTCCCCTCCCACAATATACAGTCGTCCTCAAAATTATTCATTCCCTCCAATTGAAGAAGGAAACAAATCAGCTGGCAGCGAAATAAGTTAAAATTGACCAAAGTAGTAATAAATACAAATTTTATGAAAATCATGACATTGATTTTGAATTGTGGTCCAATAGAAATATTAAAAACAAACACACAAAAAATAAAATAAGTAAATAAGCATGATGGGGCTTCAAAGCTAAAATTTTGTTGAGCAACGCTTTGAGGCAATCACTGCAATCAGGTGTTTTCTCTTATGTCCAAAAAGACGTCTACACCTGTGGACAGGCATGTGGGTCCACTGTTCATGGAAAGGAGCTCTAATATGTCTGGGACAGTTTTGTTAGTTTTTGTTACTATTATTTTTAACCACAATGTAAAAGCAATATTTTATTTCAGTAAATTATAATTTTGTAAATTTTTATTAATTCTTAGTTTTTTGTTATTTGAATTACTATTGTGAATTTAGCATGTCCTGTAATTGGAGGGTATGAATAACTTTGAGGACAAGTGTACATTTCTTAAAGATGGCCTAAATCGCAACATCTAGTGGGGCTGTGCGTTATATTATATATACTTTGATATATCGTTTTATATATTTACATGAGAGAGATATGATATTTACACATATCGTTATATCGCGGTATAAGTTGTGCAAATTTTTTGCTTTATTTTTTCGCAATGACCTGGCGGCACCTTGACTGACTACAAAGGGGTCACCTGCTTATTTGATAAGGGTGTGAAAAAATATCGATACACTGAAATGGCACGATATTTTTATATGCCGATACCATATCTATATTTAAAAACGTTGTATGGATCTATTTTACTAATGAAATCTTGCGAGATATCGTTTTGTTACGAAATCTCATGAGATTTCGCAAAATACCGCGAGATTCCGTAACAGAACGATGAAATCTCGCAAGATTTCGTAACAGAACGATGAAATCTTGTGGTATTTCGTGAAACTGCATGAGATTTCGTCACAAAACGATGTCTCACAAGATTTCATTAGTAAAATAGATCACTACGGCGTTTTTATATATAGATATGGTATCGGCATATGAAAATGACACAATGTTTTTCCCATCCCTATGATTTAAACGGTCTGGAAGACAATCCTCCCCAAGACATTTAAAAAGAAATCATAAAAAAACAGCCAACTATCTTTAATTACTTAGATTTAAAAACCATTTTTATCCAGTGTTTTGTCAGTTCCATCACTGCAGTGGAGTGATACCTTTACGCTAAACATGTTTCAATCCTAAAAAACAGGTGTTTGATATGAAATTAAACTTTCAGATAAATATGGGTAAAAATACCGGCGTGTGTGTGTGTGTGTGTATATCATATATAGTCATCTAAAATAAATTTATCGTGATATATTTGGTGCATATCGCCCAGCCCTAATATCTAGTAGTGTCCATGTTTCCATACATGTATATTTAAAAAAATGATGTTATAATGTTTCAGTTGCAGCTGTACATTCTTGCTGTGTGTATCAGTAACCAATCTAGTGGACTCTAGGTTAAACAGTGTTGCAATGGAAATTGTCTATTTGTTGTTTCTTGTAATCTCAGTAGGCTGCCAGCTACCTGGTGTCTGAAAGACACTGCATATCCAAGTATTTGATTTATCATGAATCATATCGTCATTGCAAGTTTCAGTGTGATTGCATATTGCAAGTTTTCTTAATTTTTTGCAGCCCTAAACACAACCTCCCCCAGTGTAAATGTTCAGTTATATTTGTTTTCTCATCTGTCACCAATGCCTGCTTAGAAAACATCAAAACATTGACTCTCAAGTTGTACCTGCTGTTTGTAATTTTGGAAAAAA
This sequence comes from Atherinomorus stipes, assembly GCA_023101725.1. Classification (NCBI taxonomy): domain Eukaryota; kingdom Metazoa; phylum Chordata; class Actinopteri; order Atheriniformes; family Atherinidae; genus Atherinomorus; species Atherinomorus stipes. The sequence continues at coordinate 165,305 of JALJCO010010912.1, forward strand.
AATTGACAATAATGCAGTTTCACAGCTCAATAAAACAAACGTCACAATTAGATATATTTCCTCCCAGCTGCATTAGTGTGTAAATCCAGTCAGATTGCGTGGAGTTGTGTGCATGAGAGCGTGCATAACTGTTTCATTACTTGATTGTGTGCAGAGACTAAAGTCTGAATTGGCAAATCTTCTTTACTGGAGTCAGGGCATGTCTGCTGGCAGGATTAAGACACAGTGCAAGAAAATGAGACACAGACTGATGGTCTTGAAGTGCAATAAGATAAAGGTGAGATTACAGAGAAACACTGTGTCAAGAAAGGCAGAGAAGGTATTTTTAAATATGCGATTTATTGAGAGAGAGGGGCTGACATCGTGGATTTACGTGTGTGTCGAGGTATGTCGTGATGGAGAGGTATGGCATTGCATAAGGCTTTGCTTTTAACAAAAACATTTGCTTCTGTTTTATCAATTTTACTCGAGGCTTTACCCTCCTGGACTGGCTTATAATGCTCCCCGGTTTTCAACAAATACCATTCTGTACCTTTAAGTGTGGATGAACAGCTCAGAGCTGTTACAGCACCTAGTTTCATATCTTAAAACCACTGTGGTTAAACGGCTATCATGATTTGTCCCGCTTCAGCGCCATCAGAAGCAAGAAATAAAGATGGTTTCTTTTGAAATTCACAAGAACTCAGATGCTTTCATACAAACCAAATTTGTTTTTGTCATCTCAAACTTTAAAGTCTTGAATTTTTTTTGCATTTTGTGCGTTTTGTCAGGCTACTTTTGCATCTGAGGACAAAACTCTTGTAAAAGTGAACAACCGATTCAGGTCAGTGTCAGTTTTATAATACAGGACAGTCTGCAATTTTCAGGAGATATTGCAGGTTAAAGATGGCTTACTCTGACCAGACGTTACAGTTGTTGGTTCTTTTTCTCTTTATTTCAGTCAGCTTCATCATTTGTGAAAGTTGTGTCCTGCAGTGTTAGTTGTGGCTTTGGAAATTGTGGTCATTTGGGTGTACTTGTGATACACTGACGGTCTCCCCCATGTAGGGTTAATTGTTGGGCTGTAGCAACAGTCTCCTCATTGGCTGTTGCTTACTTTTGCACTGCATCTTTCAGCCAGTAGGAGGAGACATTGCCTGCATGTTTTCTTACTTCTCATCAGAGCTGCATCATTGATTTACAGATTGTGTTAAAGCATGTTTAGTGCTGCCTGTGCACACATGTTCATAGAGAAAAATCTTTTAAATCCCATGCTATTAAAGTACCAAACTATGGTGTCAGCACAATTTTCTTTTCTTTCTTTCTTTTTTTTTTTTAATAAATGATCCTGATCAGATTTAGCACATATTTTGGAGATTGGCACTTTCTGAATCAAAAGCTTTAATTTGTTTTCATTTTTGTTATGATTTTCTTTAAGTTGTACTTGTGTGTCTTAGCTACACTTTCCTCAGACAAGAAATGGAGTAACCTGTAAGCGTTGGTTACTTGAGCAGGCTCTCTAAATTTATCTGAAGTGTGTGCTATCTTTAGTGTGTCCACGGTGCCCCGGCCCCGTCCTGCCCACAGTCTGCGCTTCGTTCGGTTCAGACATACCATTTGAGCCGGTGAGATTGTCCCCCACGCCGCAGAAGCACCAGTGGCAGCTGCACGGACTTCCTCAACCTGCGGTCGTCTAACTGATTTCTGACTGGTTGAGGCCTTTTGGGATATCGTGAGGTCTGCCAAACACGCAGGCTTGTTGAGGCACGTCCAAGGGGCCCCTTTTTGCCTCAGTCGTCTATCTGAAGTTACCACAAAAACCACCTTGCATTGAAAAGTTAGTCTGGTGGTGTGCAAGACTCAGCTCTTCTAAACAGAGGAAAACATTTGAATATAACTTTAGTAACACCACTTAAATGAAAATAGATTCATATGAGTTTTTGTTGTTACATAGAGGCACATCGATCATTTGATCTCACGCCAAGGCATCTCAGAAATCATCACCGATGGCTCGAAGCATTTCTGCCATATTTTGTTTGATACTTGATACATTTCCATTGGTGCCAAAAGTGTCACATCGTTGACAGTACCAAGAAGCAACTCTATCTCCAGCCTGCCTTGTGTCACTCATAGGCCAGCCATGGGTAGAGTAAATAAACATAAGTGTCTGGATCCCCCTTGAAGACCTGTCTTGTTTTAAGAGTTATCACCAGGCTGTTCGAGAAATGCAAGCAGATGAATTCAAACCTGTTTATTGGTAAAGTTTCTTTTAAAAGAATGCATTTTCAAATTGTTGACTAGGTATGGGATTCAACTGTGTAGCACCTCATCGTTTTTTATTGATGAGGAATATTTACTGTAGTCGTTTTCAGGCTGTTGTTTAATTTTCATAGAAATTATTGGGGGGCGGGGGGGCTGGGTTTCATTTAACTTCTGGTTGTGAATTGAGTTTCTCAGAAAAGAGGTTGGCCCTTGTAGGACAGTCGTGTTAGATATCTTGTCTTGGAGAAAGCTTACACTTCCAAGGTGTGTGATGGCAGCACTGCGTGTCTAGATCTCTATTTTGGGAAACTTTGTTCCATCTCAAAGTTCGCTGCTTCTGAGAAACTTCCCCTCCTGGTTTGCAGTTCCAATAATGTCTTCCAGATGACCAGTTGTCCTACATGGATATTTGTGTGTTCTGTGGTTGAAAAGACTTTGGTAATGCAGTTTCTTCACACGCAACATGCTAGCCTAAACACTGTCGCGGCCATAGCCTGGATTTGGATGAAGCGGTTCATTGAATGGAAGAGGGCAGTGCTTTGATAATAATTTGCATGCACCAGTTGGAGCTGTAGTTGCAGGTTTGAAGCCTGACTTTTAAAAAACAGTAATCATTTTTAAGGTAGCAAGAAAGAAAAATATGTTTCCAAGAAAGGTTTCATTCATGGTTTCTCAACATTTTCAATCTGCAGACTTGGTGTTAAACAGTTGAGCCTTTCAGAAAAATACCTTTTCAAAATACCCTTTTGCGAGTCCAAATATAATCCCTGCCAACTCCTTCATCCTTTCATGTCCACACCTGGGCGCAAAGTTCTGAAGGCAAAATAAGTAAAAAAGTAAGACCTGGCTTACCTCATGTCACAGGATATTTGCTTAGTTTCTTGGCCCACCAAACCCTAACTTTAGTGCTCAGCACCTCCTGTTCTTGAATCAGTCTTTTATTAATACACACCTTTTTTTTCTACCTTTGAAAGCGGTTCTTTGGTCGTGTACCTCCTTCCTTTGATGATCTGAGCAGTTTATTAGTCAAACACTCGGTCTTTACTGGTTCAAGTCCCATTAGCAGTCATTGCAGTGGGGGTTAGATTTAGATCAGCAGGACAGTTTCATTTCTTGAATTCTGCTTTTGGGTTATTGACAAATTATTTGGACCGACACAGAAGCAAAACAACTTTGTGTAATTATCACATTTTTTATATACAGTATCTTCTTACAGAATGAATAATGGCTCACGTTAATTGAGGAAGTTATCAGAAAAATTGTTTGTTTTGTTTTCTTTTTAGTTTTAAAGGTATTTGAGGTTCATTCCAGATTATGGTTCACTAAATGAACTGGTGGCTCAACTGAAGCCGATCACGCTTTTAATAATTACCTTTTGTTGTCTGTCGTAATTTCCTCCAGGCTCGTCTTTGCCGGACTTGACGGAGCAGTTTTCCCTCCATGAGTCCGCTCCACCCATGCTGACCAGACTTTTGGACGCTATCGAGAGGAAAGGTGAGCTCACCTGAAAATACCGTAGCTTATCAAACTTTATGTGCATTTCCACATTTAACTGCTTATGTAACTTGTTCCAAAGAACCACGTAAGGTGACCTGTGTTTTATCTGCAGGTGTGGATAACCCCACTTTATACCGAACATTTACCGCTGGTGCTGGACTGGAAGTCAGGCAGTTTTTTGATTGTGGTAAGTAACCTTTCAGAAATGGTCTTTTCTTTTCTCTGTTTTCTTATGTCTTTGTTGGAAACCTATAACCATGCAGTTAGTGAGACTTGCACACAGATGAGGAAGTCAAAGGGGGAAAAATGAGATGCAAAGTGTGAGGAGTCTAAAAATGATTTCTAAGTGCTCGTATCTGACATTAGAAGCTGTGGTTCAGTCATACATGAGTTTCTTTGCTGTGTTGCACTTTAGATCCTCCCTCCACAGACCTGGACCAGCTGGAACTTCCAGTCCTTTGTGATGGTCTACGTAGGTACCTGCAGGATCTTCCACAGCCCATCATCCCCACTGCAATACAAGCTCAGATGATCCTCACTGCTAAAGGTAGGAGCGCCAGCACAGATCGTGATCATTTATTTACTGTACAGCTGGTTTAAACCAAAGTGCTGATGTAATGTGCCCCTGCCCTGCTGTACATCGAGTACTTAAAACCGAAAACCACAATATCTCGTCAGAACTTCTTGGTTCCTCATTGTTTAGTTTTTTGTTAAATCTTTTTTTTTTAAAAATCTCTAGTTGTAGATTTTCTTTAAAAAGTGAATATTTGCATTTTATTGCTGCTTTTTACTTTCTTTTTTTTCTGTTTGCTTCTTGCAAGCAGAGGAAAAGTTCTCATTCCTCTCTGCTCTGCAGCTCTGCATTTTCTTGATGTCACATGGCCAGAAACAGGATATCTGTGGTTAATAGGAACTAAAACAAGCCTGAAAGTTTATCTCTAGCATCTCTGAGCAGCCAATCACCTGCTAGTGTACCTTACACTCACTGTCAACCACACAATCTCTCTGTGGTTGACAAGACTAACTGCACATGACGGCTTTTTCCATCTCTCCATTGTTTGAAGAAATGGCTTTCATTTTCTACCCCTCTTCAGCCGAGGAAAAGCCTCTAATGCTTTATCAGTTTTTCACATCACTCTGTCTGACCCTTGGCCGCTCTCATCTCCTTCAACAGAGGTGGTGAACCCTGAGGAATGTGCCCAGCTGCTCCGTCGCATTGCCAGCACCCCGAGCCTCCCTCCACAGTACTGGCTAGCTCTCCACTGTCTGCTCAGACATTTTGCTAGAGTGTGCCAGAACGGCTCCAAGAACCTGCTCAGTGCCAGATTGCTGGGCGAGATCTTCAGTCCTGTCTTTTTCAGACAGCAGCCCACCAGGTGAGTGTTGGAGCTGCGGCCTCACGCCTCACTGTTGCACGTTCTGGTTTGTCAAAGATAGACAGACAAGTGTGCAGGCTCAGTCATGCAGTGCTGACACACACAAGCCCTCAGTCATGCACATTCAGAGGAGCACTTAGAGCGTTCAGTCTGTCAGGCACTCATGGGTTTTAGCTGTACACAAATATAGGTTAGAGCTTTTCTTCTTACCAGCTGTGCAATTAAAGTAGCTAAGCCTGAATCACCATCAGATTGTGACCAATGCAGAGAAACCAAAGCAACAGAAACTGCCACCTGGGCTGTAAAACTTTGATTTAACTCGCTTTTTTCCTCAAATTCTACAGTTGTGAACCAAGTCTGGATGCATTCATCAAGATCATTGAAGTTCTGGTGACCAGCGAGTGGAGTGAAAGCCAAGCTGCTCCAGGTAGTTAAACTTTATGCTCTTCTTCCCAAAAGCAACTCGGTCATGCATTGCATTGCTGCTGTTCAGAGAAAACCTGAGAGATTTGTGCATTATTTATTATTGGATGCAGAACATGAATATTAAGCTCTGCAGGGACTGAATTGCTGCACAACACAAACTGAGGCATGAGCTATTAATAGTATGTAGAGAGGCGTTGAGACTTGCAACTGCTGCACTTGTACAAGACCACAGAGAAGTCTGTGGAGGTAAACTACCTACCATTGCAAAACTAAAAGAAGTTTGTTTTTGTTTTTTTTAACGGTACCTGTTTGTGACTTTTAGCAAAACTCTTTAAGATATTTTTTGTAGAACAGTCAGTTTAAGGATCATGTTAGTGTTTTTGAACTTATCAGAGGTCATTTTCTTTTTGATCTTTTTAATTAAATAATTTTCCAGGCTCTTATTCTGATGCATGAGCTACAAACTGCTAATTTAATGACATCATGTTGCTGATTTTTGTCTGTATTTGACTTTGAAATTTGCATGAATAAATCTAGAAACATGCTTTTGGTGAGATTGCATTTAGTTTCTGAGCAGTTGGTACAATCTTCTCTGAAGAGGTATTCTCATGGCCGACTTTCTAACATGGAAAAACAATTCTGTCTCACAGCTTCTGTAGGTGGTCTGCGCAGACAAAGCCAGTGTGGTGGTGTGAGACAGCAGTGCGTTTCGTGGCACCATTTTGTTTTTACAGTGCTGGTTAAAAGCACCGTCGTTGGCTGGCCCAGAGGCCCGAGACTGGCTGTAGCTGTTTAAACATTTTATTACCTGTTAGGGCTATTTATAATGTGCCTCTGCATGGACTGCTCTCAGCTGTCAGTAATTTGCACCTGCGGGAGCACTTTGGCAGTAAGATGGATGGATGGATGGATGGTCTGGCAGGCTAAACACAAATCCTGATGTGGTTTCAGTTTGTCACTCACACACACACACACACACACACACAGAGATGCATATGTGAGCATGACATGTAACACAACAAAGTTTGAACCAGACTGGTTTCAGTCATCAGTCTCATGCAAATAATAGGAACCAAAGATGAGAGAGCTACTTTGTAAACACACATGTTCAGATTGTGTGTGTTTCTATGAATGACCCGTGTGTGTATGTGTGTGTGCACGGGTGTCTTCGTGCCTCCTCCCAGTTACTGCGTGCCTATTTTAAGTAAGCGACAAAAGGCCCACTTAGATTTGGTTGGCTGGAAAGTCGGCCTGCGGCACAGAGCTCTTCTTGTTAACTGAGGGCTGCTTCCAGTCTGTAGAGCCACTCTTCTCCCCCCTCCGTCCTCCCTCTGCCTGGATATCCACATGTCCTGCCCCTCAAAGTGCTCAGTCAGCAAATATTTGAAACTTTGCAAGTTAATCATAAGACTGAACTTCTCTCCACCCTCCCTCCCCCCCCCCACCACCCCCTCCTTTACAAACACAGAAAGAGGGAGTGACCAAAAAGACTGACAGAGGCGTGCACACAAACGCAGCTGGTATACAGAACAGGCTGCCTCGGCGCCGAGCTGCTACTGCTAATCATTAACTATCCGCCTCCACGTGAGCAGGCCTCAGCCTCACAGAGCTCAGAAAGGGAAAGACGGAGAGGGGGAGACTCTGCCCTTTAGCACTCGCAGCAGGAACTGAGCACTCAGTCGACTGAGCGAGTGAATCAGTCGCACTCAGCCAGCAGCACGCTGCACCTGCCTCACACTGAGGGGATTACCTGGATTTTATTAAGAAGCACATAAAGCTGCAATCTTTTAAGAATTAAAACAAGCCACATCCTCACACTCGGAGGTTCAGACTATGAAATGGAGCTTGACCAGAGGAATTGAATTCAGCTCTGTTGGATTATATTTAACCTTTGGAACTAAGAAAGAGGCTTTAAAGAAGAAGCTGTTGGTTCTCCGAAACATGCACAACTTGCAACGTAAGTTTGATGTTCTTGACGTGTGGAAGCGAAACAGTTTAATTCTTCTGCTTTTTAGCTTCAGGCTGTAAAGAAGAGGGGCCGCATGGATAGAAAAGGCACAGATACCACATCTTAAGAAATAAAAGCAGAAAAAACGAGTTGGTTTTGCTCTCTTGATGCCACCAGACGTTGCTGAGAGCAAACTTGCCCGGGGCCACTGCTCATGTTGCATACGTATGAGCTGTTCTTAGACTTTGCACTGAGTTCAGTGAGACGCTGGTTCAGACTCGTTCGTAGAAACATTCAAATTATTTATAGATGCAAAATGAAGCAAGTGATTATAAATAAATCAAGTCCTTTCAAGTTGCTGGCACGTTGTAAAGATTCATTTTTAGGAAAATGTTGCGCAAGTTCAGTCATTTGAAAAAATGATTTTGATCTTAAATTTAATTCCTGAAAAAATGTATACATAATATTTAATCTAATTCATGGATTTGTAGTTCATTCAATCTCTTTCATGGCTTCTTTGTATTATTTGGGTAAGCCTAGAAGGATGATCACTGAGTTTCACTTGAATCCTTAATTCTGTTCCAAGAACTGGTTCTATTTTAGATTCACTCAGGAAATCAAGTAGGCTATCTCTGTCACGCCGAGTGTCATGCTGTGGGATTACAGGCGTATTTTGGAGCTCAGGGTGCCGCTGACCGGGCCAGGCATTATAATTCAGCTGTGTACGTGCTGCTGCAGCAGAGCTGGCTTTGTCTGCGTGCCAGCAGTGGGACGGGCTAAGCGTCCGCACGACACATGCGGGGGGGAGGGGCCGAGCAACCTGCAGGAGAGCAAGTGGACAGGCTCAACAGAAGGAGACAGAGGATGACTGAGGGGAAGCATGAAGCAGGCTGCGGGCTCCTTTTTCTTTTCTTTCTGTCGGCGAAGAGCAGCTTTTGAAGGCGGATGCTGATGCTGGAGGAAATTACGAGCTTTCCTTTTTGCAATGAACATAGCTGCAGCGATTTAAAGAATTAAAGCAGAGCAGTAAAAGGAAACGTGCTTTAAGAATGACCTCATCGCTCTCAGGAAATGAAAGATGCAGGAGCGGTTGGTGACAGACCCGGTTTGTGATTGGCTGTGGTAAGTGATGTAACACGTTACTGAGCAAGCTGCCCTTAATGGCTTTCCAAATTACTGTTTAGGTCCTGGCTTAATAAAGTGTTAACAGTGCTTCCTTAGAGGAGCGGAGGGGAAAGGCAGGGTGGCAGCAGCCTGGTTAAAAATGAAAAAATGTCTACTTTGGACGGTTGGCAGGGAAGTGCAGAGCATGTGCTGGTGTTAAATCTGCCGTTCTGTGCTGCTGCTTCTGGTTCTCTGTGAGCAAAGTTCTGCAGGGTCCGTTGCTGCAGAAGCCGTGTTAATGCAGTGGTAGTGCAGATTTGTGGGTTAAAAATAGCCACGTACCTTAGCTCTGCTACTGCTAGCCTCACTGTGAAACTGTTGGCTCAACTTTTATTGATTTATTGATTGGAAATCCATAGGACAGATTCTGGCTATCCCACATTGAAGCTCGGCTCAAAGGGGATTCTTTCATCAGCTGCTTCAGGGTTCAAAGTCTGTGCTGCGTACGTTTTAACCTTTCACTCTCTCTTTTTCTCTCCTAAGAAAGCTTCAGTCGTGTGTGTGTGTGTGGTTTTTTAAAAAGCTGCTCTGCTGCATTTGCAGAGGATTATTTATCGATGGCCATTTTCTTGAATGAAATTCATTCCCCCTGACTCACGCTTCGTTTCTCCTCCCACCGCCTCGCTGTTGCCGCCTCCGTTAGAGAGGGGCAGTATTTCATCAGCTCTGTTTGATCGATAGAAAAGGGCTGACGGTGTGTGTGCATCTTTGAAATACATCTCATGGTGTTTTCTGCTTTTAAAGTAAAGATTTATTTATTAAAAAAATACCAAAGAAAATGCCAGATCAGCTCTGGGTTTTCTTTAATCCCACAAGAAAACGAAAAGCTTGACTTGATGTCACTTCCTGTTTAATGTAAGCTGTGTTTTTACATCCTGCTTTTGCTCCTCTTCTCCCCACAGCTCTACCTCCAAAGCCACCCAAGCCCACGTCTGTGATTAACAACGGTATGAACAACAACATGGCTCTGCAGGACGCTGAATGGTACTGGGGAGACATCTCCCGGGAGGAGGTCAATGAGAAGCTGAGGGACACTGCAGACGGTACGTTTTTGGTGCGAGACGCCTCGACCAAAATGCACGGAGACTACACTCTGACTCTGAGGTGAGCCGTTTCCCTTTCTCGCTTTGAAGCCATTTCCTTCTTTCATCAAGCGTTTTCTTTTACGTTGCACAGATCTTTCAACACAGCTTTTTGTTTGTATTTACAGGAAAGGAGGAAACAACAAACTCATTAAGATATTTCATCGGGATGGGAAGTACGGCTTCTCAGACCCGCTGACCTTCAGTTCTGTTGTTGAGCTCATCAACCACTATCGAAACGAGTCACTGGCTCAGTACAACCCTAAGCTGGACGTGAAGCTGCTGTATCCCATCTCCAAACACCAGCAGGTGGGATGCCAGCTCAGGAAGGAGCACAACTTTTCAAATGATTATTGTAAAGCCGTCTAACTGCAGCTCTGCTTATTTCTTCAATCTTTCATCAGGATCAGGTTGTTAAAGAGGACAACATTGAAGCAGTGGGGAGGAAGCTTTGTGAATACCACCAGCAGTACCAAGAGAAGAACAAAGAGTACGACCGTCTCTATGAAGAGTACACCAGAACTTCACAGGTGAGGACCAGCTGCAGATATGCAGAGCTTTAACCGTTTTACTGCAACACACACTCAATGAAACTTGGCTTCTGCTTACAGGAAATCCAAATGAAACGCACAGCGATAGAAGCTTTTAACGAAACCATAAAGATATTTGAGGAGCAATGTCAAACACAAGAGCGGTACAGCAAAGAGTATATAGAGAAATTCAGGAGAGAAGGCAACGACAAGGAGCTCCAGAGGTAAGAGGCTGAAAAAAGCAGCTTTACCTGATAATAAATGCTTAGTTTAAGGTTTAAACTAAGTCATTTGTTTTGTTTGCAGAATCATGGGCAACTACGAGAAGTTGAAATCGAGGATTAGTGAAATTGTAGACAGCAAGCGCAGACTGGAAGAAGATCTGAAGAAACAGGCAGCAGATTACAGAGAGATCGACAAGAGGATGAACAGCATCAAGCCCGACCTCATCCAGCTCCGCAAGACCAGAGACCAGTACCTGGTGTAAGTTAGCACACAAGCGCCGTCCCGTTACCTCAGGAGCAGATCTGCCCCGGTTTCTGACAACCACGTGCTTTCTGTCTCACAGGTGGCTGACCCAGAAGGGAGTCCGACAGAAAAAACTCAACGAGTGGCTGGGAATCAAGAACGAGAACACAGAGGAGTAAGTCTGCCGTCAGAACGGAGCTGATGCCAGGCTGAGAAGTTCGACCCCAAAACTAACCGTTAACGTTCGTCCTCTTCTTTTAGTCAATACTCTATGGTGGATGATGATGAAGACCTTCCTCATCACGATGAGCGGACCTGGAATCTGGGGAAAATCGAACGGCAACAGGCAGAGGCGCTCCTCCAGAACAAGAGAGACGGAACATTCCTGGTTCGGGACAGCAGCAAAGCGGGATGCTACGCCTGCAGCGTTGTGTACGTATCACAGAGCCCGAGAAACATGTCACCTCTGCTCAGGAAGAGGATTTTTATAGTTTTAGCAAGGGAGCGACTGATAAAGATGTCTAAGGGCCGATACCGATATTTCTTTTTCATCAGCCAATAGCCGATACAACCTGCCTATTTATGGGGCCGATACTGCATTTTACCCCCAAATTACTATAATGAATGGAACAATGAAAAGTAAACTCTTAATATAGAAGAAAACAAAACACTTCAAATAAATATATAAAAAGGAAACGGTGCACTTGTAAACAAATATTAAATAGAAACCTTTAACTTGTAATAAATATATTATTCATACCCTCTAGTTCAAGAAAAGGCTAAATTCCCAGTAGTAATTCAAACAACTAGAAACTAAAGAAACTAATAATAAATAAAAATTCACAAAATTATGATTTAGTGAAATAAGATATTGCTTTTTAATTGTGGTTGGAGATAATAAGAAAAAACAAATAAGAAAACTGTCTGAAAGCTAAAATTTTAGCTTCCAAGCCCCTTCGTGCTTGTTTACTTTTTTATTTTTTGTGTGTTTGTTTTTAATATTTCTTTCTAACCAAAATTCAGAATAAATGTCATGATTTTCATAGAATTTTTATTTATTATTATTTTTGTCAATTTCAACTTATTTCACTGACAGCTTGATTTTTTTCCTTCTTTAATTGGAGGATATGAATAAGTTTGAGGACGAATGTGTATGTATATGTAAAGCTCTGTAAATAATGCAGAATGGGGGTATCGGCCGATGCAGATACTAGCAAAAAACTTGCATATCAGCCGGCTGATATATCGGTCTATCCTTCGTTTTCGCACAAGTGTTTCCTCATTGTCGTTTAAAAATAGTTTTATTTAGAAGGAGTCATGTAGAGAGGGCTTTGATTTCCTGTTAACACGGAGCAGGTTGTGACCACTGTCCTCTATTTGCAGGGTGGACGGCGAGGTCAAGCACTGCGTCATCAACAAGACCCCCACAGGCTACGGCTTCGCGGAGCCGTATAACCTGTACAGCTCATTAAAAGAACTCGTACTTCACTACCAGCACACGTCTTTGGTCCAGCACAATGACTCTCTGAATGTGACTCTAGCATACCCCCTTTATGCTCAGCAGAGACGGTGAGGACCTGGACGCATCCACTAGGACGCAAAGATTTAAGGCCACACAGGAGCTGCAGACACGTTGTGGACTCTTTGATTTAAAAAGAACAAAAACAGCAACGCTCCGATGCCTACCATGGACTTGAAAAGACAAAATAAAGCCTGAAACATTTCAGTGACTTTGCCTGACCACAAGCCTGAGGCGAGTCTGAATGTAGATCTTTTCTTTTTGCTTTTTTGTGGGAGCACAGAATCAAGCGGAAACTGCTGAACTCCCCCGGCGGAGGACATTTGAGGCCTTTTCCTTATGGTGCTTGTTCTTTTTCAAAGCTTTACCAGCCGAATGTTAAATAGCAGCAGACGGACTCTTAAAACGGACTCACCGGCCACAAATTTTCTTTTTTTTTTGTTTGTTTTTACACTTTTTGTTTTTCCTTCCACGTCATCAGTGTGTGTTTCTTCGTATGTGGCTATGAGCGTGTGACTGTCCATGTGACCAAAACTCATAGAATCAGGAAGCTATGTGATGTTGGAGGGCTGCGTAACACATTCGCTTGTGTTATGTGTTCAGTAGCAGACCACGGATCAGCTGAAAAATGTAGCAAAATGGCACTTTTTAAAACACATTTTTAATTTTTTTCTTTTTGAAAAAAAAAAAAAACTCCGATGGACTTCTGTGAGAAGAGCAGAGAGGATGTGATGTCTGTCTGCACCTTGCCTTCACGCTGTCGAGCATTACAGCTCAGAAGGCAAGCTGGATCTAAACTGTGGGAAGGTGAAACTATGAATGGACTTACTATTTCATGTACATATGTGAAATCGTGCAGTCGTGAATCAAAGTGCACCGTACCAAAAAGGATCAGTTCTTGTTTAGTTATCTGATCTGCTATGCAATTCTTTCTCCATTTTTACTTCGAAATTGTTTTACTCTGTTGCAACCCACAATATAAGCTTGTTTTATTGCTTGAAAAGTATCTTTTCCTGTGTAAATATCCAAGAGGATATTTTGTCAAAATGCCAAGATACATGATAAAAAATGCTTATGATTTTTAAAGATAATAGAAACACTTTATTATAAATTACTTTAACAGCTGGTATAAAGATGGAAAGATGAGTATTTTATTAGTCTTTTTTTTTTTTTTTCGCTTCAAACTAATGTTTCTCTCAGGCAGAGCCTTTTGAGTATTTGAGCTGCTTCTTCAGTCGTGAGAACTTTCGCCAACCGAGCCGAGCCAACTTGCAGTTCTTTTGTTCGAGCGCTCAGAACAGGCTGATGGGATTGTACGACCCATATCACCACCAAAAACAGCAGTATAGATTTATTTTGTTACAAAATATGTATGTTCCCATGTGAAAATATAAGATCAATATACATTTTAAAGTTAGTATTTTTCTGTATCAGAAAATCACTGTGTTTACATGGTTGGATCGGCTCATTTCAGACGGAAATTTCATATTTTGAAGGACAACACGCGCCAGTGGAGTCTTTAATAGACTGCATTTTCCTTCCACAGCTTTAGGTTAGCTTTAACAAATCTGATTTAAATGGTACACGTGCAAAACCCAGACGACTAGAATTAGATTTGTGTCGGATAGGGAAGGAGTCATATTGGGTCATTTATATTTTGGAATGTCCTCCCTCATCATGCACGGATGGTCATTAGAAATTGAGTTAAATCTGTGTGTAAGCATTAATAAAAGATGATTGTTTCCCTTTTCAGACATGGTGGAGTAGACTGGTAATTACCTGCCTACGTCTTTCGCACAACTACTCTCGGAGAAAGCAACTGCAAATGAAAACTCAGTTTTAATTTTGTGCATTTACATTTCTGGAAGTCAGAACTGCTTAAACTACGGTACACACAGCTGACGTCAAAAGTATAACCTGTTTTTGATGCACTCGACCAAATCCAAAATGTAATTTTACGCACATTCAGAGCTCATTTATCCGGGTTCTATTGGAATTTTTCTTTCTTTCTTTGGTCAAATTTGACATTTTTAGTTTAATTTTATTTACCTCCCCAACAGCTGCTGGCACAAACTTTTAATGTATTTTTTTGCCCCTTGTTTGTAAAGTTCCCAGACAACATGCACCATTTTTTAAACCCACTTTTGGGGTAAATGGTTTAATTTTTTTTTTTTTTTTTAATAAAAAACTACTTTCTTTTTGTTGTTGGATTCCTTCACACAATGATTAGATTGAGATTTGCCAGTGTTCCCCAGTTTGACTTCAAATCTGTATTGGGCTTTGTTAAAAATTAAATAAAACACTTCTTTTTAAGAGATGAGTCTTGGGTTTATTTGCTGAATTGAATGGAATGTGTGTTAAACAGGCTTTTGTCTGCTCATAATTCATTTCTTTTCCAGAAGATATTGAAGATGGCTTAATCCTTCAGCAGCCAAGATGCTGCAAAAAAGCATTATAGGATCAAGTGATAACTAAAATGGTACTGTTCAGTATTTTATGATCAAATTTGAGTCATATAGTACATCATAGTACAATTGTGTTACAGTATGACATTAAAGGCATGGTAACTCAGCTATATCTTTATTTTATTTAGTTTTCAACTAAGCAAAAGCCATCTTGTTCAGAAATTAGACCAGTACACAATTTTTGACTTCAGCTAGCAGCACAGTGGAGTTTCACATCCATGTACTGCTGCACAAACCGGTATTCTGACAGCCTGTCACAGAAGCTTTGACGTGTTGCGAAACATGCGATCTGTGAAAGATACAAGCTCGGTGGAAATGACTGACATACTTGATATGCAGCAAGACAAAGCTTGGAAACATGAAGCTCGACTGGAACAGTGTCAGCTTGGAAAGTCTTTGATCTGATTCAGCGCATCAACTCAAGCAGTGGAAAATTACCATAAACGATGACCAAAATTCCTGATTCCTGATTAAGAAACGTAGAATGGATTTATTATGGCCAGAATGGAAACTGTTATTTTACCAAGATATAAAAACATGCATATTTGGGAGAACTAGATGCACATGTTTACTTATATAATCATACATATTTTATACTGTAAATGTTTATAAGCATTCAACCAGATGCATTCATACAGTCATCCTCAAACTTATTTATACCCCCCCCCCCCCCCCCCCATTAAAGAAAGAAAAAAAAATCAGTCGTCACTGAAAAATGCTGAAATTGACAAAAGTAATAATACATAAAAACTCAATGAAAATCATGACACTGATTCTGAATTTTGGTTCAAAAGAAATATTAAAAAACACACAAAAAATAAAACAAGTAAACAAGCACAAAGGGGCTCGGAAGCTAAAATGTTGTTGAGCAACACTTTGAAGCAATCACTGCAATGAAGTTCTCTAATGTTCAGACGGGTATTTTGGCCCAGTGTCCACGAGCTGGGTGCTCTATTTGGTCTGGGAAGGTTGTTTTTATTATTATTATTATTATTTTCAACTCCAATTAAGAAAAAAAAACCAAAACATTTAACTAAATTATATTTTTGTAAATTTTTATTTATTATTAGTTTCTTTAGTTTATTGTTATTTGAATTACTATTTTGAATTTAGCCTTCTCTTTAATGGAAGGGTATGAATAATTTTCTTTTTTTTTTTTCTATACCGCTCATTCTAATTCAGGGTCATGGGGAAGCTGGAATCTCTCCCAGCAATTAACAGGTGAGAGGAGAGGCGGGTGCACCCTGGACAGGTCGCCAGTCCATCGCAGGGCCAACACAGCGAGACAAACAACCACTCACGCTCACTCCTGTGGAGAATTCAGAGTGACCAGTTAACCTAACATGCATGTCGTTGGACAGTTGAGCCACACACACACACAGAGAAAACATGCAGAAACACACACACATACTTTTTATTGTAAGAGATTCTTTGGGCCACCAGTTTGGTTGTTTTGAGAGTTTAAAAAATGGAAAAAAGAAAGTTGGACACTGTTTAAAATGTAAACAGAGGAATTCAGTGACCTTGAACTTATTTTTTAGCTGAAAATTTCATGGAAGGAAATTAAATGATAAATCTTGAGAGCTATGCAGGAATACATATTTTTACACATGATGTTTGTTCTCAAGAATCTTATGAAGAATGAATTTCTACATTCAGTTTGTGTATTTTTTTTTATCCTTTTTTTTTTAATGTCTGTGTTTTGTGCTGGGTGAGGTTGTATGGCTTGCTTGGAAATTTTGCAACCAGCTGTTTGCATTTACTTTAAGTATACTTTACTGATTTACTAATGTCTTCAGATAACAGACATACTGTATAAAAAGCATTCATTACAACTGTAATTTTACATTTCTTCCTCATTCTTTCCTCATCTTGGAATACATTACATGTTACTGTCAGAGAAACAGATAATTATACATCATTTAAGATCAGACTTAAAGGGGAAGTTTTTTTTTTTTTTTTCAATCTGGACCTATTTCCTAGCATGAAATATGTTCATTTACACACCCAGACAGTTTTGGTGCAACTTGAATTCCATCAGGAGATATTTAGATCCACTCCAGATCAGCGTATGTCCAATATAATGGAAGTGATGGGGCAACCGCGTGTAGCATGTAAATAAGGCATTATCTACCACAAACTCCTTTATTTCACCAATGTTTTGTTACGAAACATTAGCCGAACCCCCCTGTGAGCTCGAAGCGGCTTTTTTGTGGTGTTTTGTCCTTATTTACAGACATTTACTTATGTTGTTGCATAATAGTGACGTCATCAAAGCCGCCGCAGTAAACATGTCTGGAAATAAGGACGAATCACCACAAAAAAAGCGGCTTCGAGCTCACAGGGGGGTCCGACTAATGTTTCGTAACAAAACATTGGTGAAATAAAGGAGTTTGTGCTAGATAATGCCTTATTTACATGCTACGCGCGGTCGCCCCCATCACTTCCATTATATTGGACATACGCTGATCTGGAGTAGATCTAAATATCTCCCAAAGGAATTCAAGTTGCACCAAAACTGTCTTGGTGAGTAAATGAACATATTTCATGCTAGAAAATAGGTTCAGATTGAAAAAAAAACAAACTTTTCCTTTTAGCAGTAGTTCAAGACCCACCAGCAATGTGCCCACCACGTTCAACCCTGATAACGGTTTTATATCTGAAATTTTAAGCAGATTCTTAATTAGGTGCCTTTTTAATCTGTAACTTCTTGTTCTTGTATCATGTTTTTTCTTTCCTGATATTGTGTGATATGTTGGTAGTACTGTCATTTTATGTAATTATTTGAGTTCCATCTACAATTGTCTTCAGAATTATTTATATCCTCTAATTAAAGAAGGAGAACAAAATCAGCCGTCAGTGAAATAAGTTCAAATTGACAAAAGTAAAAATAAGTGAAAATTTTATGAAAATAATGACATTGATTTTAAATTGTGGTTAAGCAAGACTTTGAGGCAATCACTGCAATCAGGTGTTTTCTGTAATGTTCAAAAATACTTCTACACCTGTTGACAGGTATGTTGGTCCACTGTTCATGATAAAGGTGCTCTAATATGTTCAAGACAGTTTGGTTGTCTTTTTTTTAAATTATTATTTTCAACTACAATTGAAAAGCAATAGTTTATTTCAGTAAATTATAATTTAGTAAATTTTTATTTATTAGTTTATCTAGTGTCTTATTTGAATTGCTATTGTGAATTTAGCATGTTCTTTAATTGGAGGGTTTGAATAATTTTGAGGACTGTACCTGCCAAGGGACCGAGGGTGGAAATTAGCTATTGGCAATAATCTTGCTTAATTGCATGTAAGTGTATATTAATATTCCTGGTCCCTATTCTAAATAAATAAATTGAAAAGAAATCATGCTACCTAGATTTCTGCAGCCTCAGTGACATTCTCAGGCAGAAGTGCATGCTTTGTGACTTTCACCCGGGCACATTAAGCAACCCACGTTGTGTAAGAGTGAAAGAGTGCACAGTGTTATGAGTAAACTGCACCTGATGTCATCTCTGGTGACAAATGAGTCAGTTTGGATCAATAAGTTCAAAGTAGCTGCTTTAGAAACGTCCTTTTCATGTTATATTCTATTCGTAGCATTTCCATTCATGTTCAACATTACAGGCTCCTCTTTCATTCCATGGGGGTGGATTTAAATTTGGACTTGTACATCTGTGATTAATGTCATAATCTGCAGAAAATATTAAATGAAAATGATCTGCAAAAGCTGAGTTTACATGAGAACATGTACGGAGGGTTTAGCCACTATAATTCATATATGTAGAAATGATCAAGTTCTTTAGGTTATATAAGCCAAGTAATCATAGTTGCTTGACTAAATACAGGCCCACTCATGGCTTTGTAAGTTCCCACTGAAGCAAGTCATTTTTTGTAATAATCACACTAAAAATAGCTGATATTTTCTCTGTGAATGTGTGTGGCTCTTCCTAAAAAAGAAAAAGGAGTTGTCCGTCTTTCAGGTCAGAAGCGCAGACTGTAATGCAGCCAAACCAGTTACAGAGCTATAAAGGATGAGCTTTAGAGATAAGGCAATGGGTTCAGACGGTTTATCTTTAAAGCCCTGATAGAGGGAGCAGAGGCTGCTGCCTTGCACTGCACTCTGTTAAATATTAACACTTATATCTGAAGCCTTGATGGGCGACTCTTGGAAAGAGGGAAGTAATTAGAGACCAAAGTCCATCAATCGACCCCCTCTACAAAAGATTAACAAGCTTGTCATCATCAGTGACATACATTTCACACTTGACTCAATTTGCTAAATCATTCCCTTCTTATTCAGCCAGTTTATGAAAAGGGGGACTTTTAAATCCAAATAATCTCCCTCTGTCTTCCCATGACTTCCCCCTGATGTGTAAGTCACATTTCATTCCTAGCTGGAAACAAAAGGAGCTCCCCTATCAAGTTATTAGAGATAAGATACAATCACAAGCGTGTGAATCCACAGTTTCTCAGACATGCTTGTTCCAGGAAGCTTCATTGCAGCTTCACTTTGATGAATAACCACATGAGAAATACCAAAAATCTGGAACATGGACTGATGTACTGAGTTTCTTTGTTAACAGGGTAACGATAACACACTAAACATTTCCCAGAACGAGGCAGGTAACCTTTACAAAAAGACACGAGCTGCGATTGAAGACGGTTACAGTCAAAACACTGCGGGAATGTCAGACTGCCTCTCAGTTGCACATCTATCCCCAGGGTGCATACACAGTGTATACGACACACACTGCCTATTATGTGCTGGACCAACAGCAAACACTGAGGATCATCACGTAGGTGTGCAGCTGTGTGACTGTCTGACCCCTATTAGCTGCAATGTAAACAATCAGTCGCCACATTTATAATATGTTTAAAATCAAATATGACTTAAGTGTCCAGTCACATGCCGCTGAGGAGGCACACCCCTGAATGCCATGCACAAGTGTGGACACTGTAAATACTCAAGATAGTTAATCAATAATCAAGGCCATCAACCTGACGAAGCAACTCTTGCCAGAGAAATTTATGGTGTCTGGCAGATATGAAGACATGCAGGCTGTCAGGATCGCAATCGCTGAAACTGACAGTAAAGGTAACGACAGGTTACACCCTGCTACGTGAGGATGGCCGCAGCACTTCTTCGGATTAAATGCATTCAACTGTAACGCGGCATACGCACAGTATATCTATCTATTTATATTATATACATATACATACACACACATATATATATATATATATATATATATATATATATATATATATATATATATATATATATATATATATATATATATATACACACATAGGCTACATAGGCTACATATGGTAGGCCTACTACCCAGAAAATTAGAATATCCGTAAAAAGTTCTTGTATTTCTGTAATTCAACTTAAACCCTTAACGTCTCAATTTATTTGCAAAATGTATTAAAAAAATAAATTCTTTGAGTTTTTGCCTTCAAGCAGATGTTAAATTAAGTTGAGATTGTTAATTTTACCACAGCACTTAAAATAGATAGAAATTTGGGTTTGATGCAAATTTGCGACACCAGACACTTTAAAAGTAATGAAATAAAGAGAAAACTGATTTTTCATGTCTCAGGTAATGGAAAAGGTTTTATTGATGTCACAAAACTATTTTCAGTGTCCCGACTATAACACCACTTTTTATAACTATTTTTAACTATTAAACTTAATAGATGTACATAAATATGTAATGTATAAAAGTATATACATAGTGAACTGTTGCAAACAGATATAAAAGAGCTTAAAAATATTCTCTTAGAACATGAAATAAACATCCATTAACGCTGTATTACTGCTTTCATTAGCTGATTTAGGTAAGCTACATATCATTTACTGTTGTCATGGAGACAGCTGTCATCACAGTCACCTGCTGGAACTCATGAGTTCAGTTTCCATAAAACACAGGTGTGTGTATTTTGGTCTGTGTATGAATAAAGGGCAGAGATTGCATTCCCCCCCCCC